>CM033648.1:11671649-12153181 GCA_019512145.1 Engystomops pustulosus | reverse complement strand
CTTTAGTTAACATCGGGTATATTCCCACATTATTGGTCTGTGACCGGGCACGGTATTTTTCACCAGCCAGGACTTTAGTGGGTCCCCCCTTTGGTACATAGTCCAGCACAACATATACTTTCAGGTTCCTTCACTGCCCTCGGCTCTGACCGCCATTTTCTTTGTGTCATCACCACACTATATGTATTTTGTCTACATGTTTTGCTCATTTTTATTTTGTAAACAATAAAATAATCTTGTTTTATATTCCATACACTGTCTTGGTTATTCCTCTTTTCCCTCCAGTTTCTTTCTTGGTGGGATACCATTAGTTTTTATGATATAAGTGGGGTACAGTGTGGTCAGTTGTGTGAGGGGTATATATGATATAAGTGGAGTACAGTGTGGGCCATCATGCATTGACCACATCTCTGAGGAATGCTTCAGCACTTGTTGATCTATGTCCACAAAAAATTGAGGCAGTTCTGAAGGCAAAGGGGTCCAACCCCTTACTAGCATGGTGTACCTAATAATGGCACGGTGAAGTGTATACCTCTCACACTACAACTGAGATCAGGACGCTCATGCTCTGGATTACAAGGGGTCCTGTTCTTGAAATCATGGCGGTCCCAGCAGTTGGACCCTCACTGATCAGCTTGTTATCCTGTGGACGGGGGGATAACTTGAGAGATCCCTTTAGGTTTCCTGCGATGGGTCTCCTCCTGAATGTATATTAGAAATCCCCTCATCCTACCCTAATGTAATCACAGAGTGATCTAAGGCGGAAATTTTTATACAATGAGAAAGAATGAAATCAGGTAATATTCTTTACCGTTTCCTCTTTGGATGGCATGAAATATGGGGAACACAGATCTGTCTGAGAACATGTCTGCGCTCTTCACAAGGGCGTCTTTTACAGTCTCCGCTCCAGCAAGGACCACGGCCTTATTCATGCCCAGGTGAATGGTGAATATTGGACCATAGGTCTCTGAAAGCTAAAAAGGTGAAATTATAAAGCAGCAGATTATTGCTTCAAGACTCATATACACTCACCGGCCACTTTATTAGGTACACCTGTCCAACTGCTCGTTAACACTTAATTTCTAATCAGCCAATCACATGGCGGCAACTCAGTGCATTTAGGCATGTAGATATGGTCAAGACAATCTCCTGCAGTTCAAACCGAGCATCAGTATGGGGAAGAGAGGTGATTTGAGGCCTTTGAACGTGGCATGGTTGTTGGTGCAGAAGGGCTGGTCTGAGTATTCGAAAACTGCTGATCTACTGGGATTTCACGCACAACCATCTCTAGGGTTTACAGAGAATGGTCCGAAAAGAAAAAAACATCAGTGAGCGTCAGTTTGTGGGCGGAAATGCCTTGTTGTGCCGGAGGTAGAGGAGAATGGGCAGACTGGTTCGAAAAGGCAGCAGTGACTCAAATCACCACCCGTTACAACCAAGGTAGAGAAGAGCATCTCTGAACGCAACGTACGTCGACTTTTGAGGCAGATGGGCTACAGCCAGCATCAAGCTCATAGAAATGGACAGTAGAAGATTGGAAAAAAATGTTGCGCTGGTCTGATGAGTCTCGATTTCTGCTGCGACATTCGGAGGTGGGTCAGAATTGGCTCTGTCAAACAACATGAAAGCATGGATCCATCCTGCCTTGTATCAACGGTTCAGGCTGGTGGGTGTGGTGTCATGGTGGGGGAATACTTTCTTGGACTCTTTGGGCCCTTGGTACCAATTGAGCTACTTTACGAACGCCACAGCTACCTGAGTACTTGTTGCTGACCATGTCCCATCCCTTATGAACAAATGAACAAATTCTGATGGCTACTTTCAGCAGGATAATGCGCCATGTCATAAAGCTGGAATCATCTCAGACTGGTTTCTTGAACATGACAATGAGGTCACTGTACTCAAATGGCCTCCACAGTCACCAGATCTCAATCCAATAGAGCATCTTTGGGATGTGGTGGAACGGGAGATTCGCATCATGGATGTGCAGCCGACAAATCTGCGGCAACTGTGTGATGCCATCATGTCAATATGGACCAAAATCTCTGAGGAGCTTCCAGCACCTTGTTGAACCTATGCCACGAAGAATTGAGCCAGCTCTGAAGGCAAAAGGGGGTCCAACCCGTTACTAGCATGGTGTACCTAATAAAGTGGCCGGTGAGTGTATAGCTAAGGGTCGGCTCCAGGTTTCTGTAGGCCCCTGGGACAGAGCCTCAGTGGGCCCCTTTGCAGTGAACTCACATGGTGGCATTAAAAATTCAGAAACTAAAACAGTTCCCTAGTTTATCTTACCAACGAGCCCCCTCACCATTATTTCATACACAGCCTCTTCATGGCTATGTTATATAAGCCCCCTC
This sequence comes from Engystomops pustulosus, assembly GCA_019512145.1. Taxonomy (NCBI): domain Eukaryota; kingdom Metazoa; phylum Chordata; class Amphibia; order Anura; family Leptodactylidae; genus Engystomops; species Engystomops pustulosus. The sequence goes on along the minus strand of CM033648.1, from coordinate 12,150,824 downwards.
ACACCCATTGGATTCATTAGATCCAGCAGGGGCAGGGTTTAGTTAGCCATCGGCCGTCGTTCACACAAATGAGCCAGTTCCTTGTGAGAGTGCCGGCGACAGCCGGTCCCTGGGATGAGAGTGCCGGCGACAGCCGGTCCCTGGGATGAGAGTCTATAGATACACATAAAATATTTTTTGTTAACCCATTCTATTTTGTTACGGCTAAGAGCAGTTATTTACTATCCCTGGCAACGCTGGGAGCTACAGCTAGTATATGAATAAAAACCATTCTTGATATTTTACAAGGCTTTAGGTTTACCTTCATCAGAGAGAGGTCCAGCCTCCTAATGTCCAGTAAGTGCAGGTTTCCTATTAGAGGCAGTGGGGTTGGACCTGGAGGTAAGTTATACGGAGACTTCTTATTCCTAGTGATAAAGTGTAACAGGAATATGAGTAATGTGCCCAGCGCCAGAGCAATGGAGACAGAATCCGCTGTGGATGGGAGCAGATTAGCCATGGTAGGTCCCAATTCTCGTGAATCAGTGACACGAGCTCGCGATATCATCGGCATCATGGTGGAGGCACCATCTTAACCCCACCGCTCACGTGCACATCACGGCAATGTTCTATTGGTTGATAGACCACTTATCATAGGGCCCTCTAACGTCATGACGCCACCCCCAGACAAGGCTCATCCCGGAGCCGAAACGCGCGTCGGGCAGGCGGTTCATCCCAGGCAGTGGAACACTTTATCACTACTATAATGGTAGGACTTATGGTTAACATCGGGTATATTCCCACATACTTGGTCTGTGACCGGGCACGGTATTTTTCACCAGCCGGACTTTAGTGGGTCCCCCCTTTGGTACATAGTCCAGCACAACATATACTTCAGGTTCCTTCACTGCCTCGGCTCTGACCGCCATTTTCTTTGTGTCATCACCACACTATAATGTATTTTGTCTACATGTTTGCTCATTTTATTTTGTAAACAATAAAATAATATTTGTTTATATTCCATACACGTCTTGTTATCTCTTCTTCCTCATTCTTTCTTGGTGGGATACCATTAGTTTTTTAGATATAAGTGGGGTACAGTGTGGTCAGTTGTGTGAGGGGTTATATGATATAAGTGGATGTACAGTGTGGTCAGTTGTAGTGTGAGAGGTTACACTCACCGTGCCACTTTATTAGGGTACACCATGCTAGTAACGGTTGGACCCCCTTTGCCTTCAGAACTGCCTCAATTCTCGTGGCATAGATTCAACAAGTGCTGGAAGCATTCCTCACGAGATTGGTCCCAGTGCATGATGGCCAATCACACAGTGGGATCACGTGACACGATACCTGGAATCACTACGGAGCTACTAAAGAGTTTTTATCGGGGGCATCTGGCAAGCGCATGCCAGATGCGCATGCGCTCAACCACGATACACCGCTCTGCTAAAAATGGATACACCCTTCCAGTGGCGTGGATTACAAATACTGGAAGGATCAAAAAGTGAATGAAGTTAAGTAATGGCATAATAAATTAAATGACATCTACAACATATGCTTGTGTGGTTACTAACTACAATTTGAAAGTGCAAGTTATGTTACCAAATAAACTAAAATTGTTGAAAGTGCTACGTGCATAATGCTAGTTAAACCATAAATACCATAATTGGTGTACAATAACCTGTTAAGAGAGATATATATGCTGATATATCCTTATGTGACTACGGGTTAAAATTATTGAAAGTGCAATATCATATACCAAATAGAATGGAAATGAGTTAAAGTGCTTATGTGCATGATACAATTTGAAACGTACATTACATGATTGGCGTACAACAACTTGAGAGAAATATACATGACATAAAAAGTGCTACAATTATTTGATCGATGATTGATCAAGTATGTATAAATTCATTAACAACACCTTAGAAAAGCACATGAGTGAAATCTGGTTCATAGAAGTGGAGGAGCCAGTCAGGATCTTCATAGGAGAAGTCCGGGATGGTCTTGACTTCAGAAGGACACCGGTCTCCTTCTTGGTCCTGTAAGAAGGGCAGGTTGGAGGGCAGGCTGGCGGGAGGGCTGGTGTCCATCCAGGGTGGAAAAGGAGGATCTGTGGCCTTTGCCTCTACTCTCTCCCAGTCTATTTCAGCATAAAATGGGTGCTGGCGTATGTCTCCACAATATCCCAGACGCTTGAGTTGCTGTTTGCTGAGCAGGTTCGTTATTATGTCCTTTGTCTCGGTGGTGAAATTGTCTGGGAATCTGGGATCTCCTGCCACAACCACATCCTTAAGTTGCCGCATTGTCCTGCATGTTCCAAATGGGTACTGGTTGGTAAGAAGCCGAAACAGCAAAACTCCGAACGACCACCAATCGGATGAAGAACCAACGGGGCCACCGGTGATCATCTCTGGGGATTTATAATAGGCGGTTCCAGCACCTCCAAAGATGGTTTTACCCCTGAACATGTTCTCTACTGCCACTCCGAAATCACATATCCTTATGTGCCCCTGGTGATCGATGGTGATGTTCTTTGTTTTTATGTCCCGATGGATTACGCCAAGCTTGTGCATGTGTTGCAGACCGCAGATGATTTCGGCTGTACACAGGGCGGTGGTCTTGACATCAAGGGGTCCCTCTGCCTCCAGTAGTCTCTCCAAGTCGCCACCAGGGAGGAGCTCCATAACCAGAAAGGCAAATGATGGTGTCTGGAATGTGGCAAATAAGCGGCAAATGTAGGGATTTCCGGCTACGGTCTGCAGCACCCTCTTCTCCAGCTGGATTTTGTCTATGTGGATTTTTCTGAGCACTTTAATGGCCACGCTGCTGTTTTTATCTTTAGCTGATGCCAGGAACACAAAGCCAAAACCTCCTCTGCCAAGTTCTTTGAGGAAGTCGAAGCGTGCCAGTCTTTTCCCTCCAGTTTCTTTCTTGGTGGGATACCATTAGTTTTTATGATATATGTGGGGTACAGTGTAGTCAGTTGTGTGAGGGGTATATATGATATAAGTGGAGTACAGTGTGGTCAGTTGTAGTGTGAGAGGTATACACTCACCGGCCACTTTATTAGGTACACCATGCTAGTAACGGGTTGGACCCCCTTTTGCCTTCAGAACTGCCTCAATTCTTCGTGGCATAGATTCAACAAGGTGCTGGAAGCATTCCTCAGAGATTTTGGTCCATATTGATCATTTGCTCACACAGTTCCAGCAGATTTGTCGGCTGCACCATCCATGTGCTCAGCTCCTTTTACACCACTCCCAAAGATGCTCTATTGATTGAGATCTGGTGACTGTGAGGCGCATTTGGTACAGTGACCCTCATTTTCATGTTCAAGAAACCGTCTGAGAGTTCCAGCTTATGACATGCGCGACATTATCTGCTGAAAGTAGCATCGATGTCAGGTGTACATTGTGAGTCAAACGGGATGGACATGGTCAAGCAACAAATTCAGTAGGCTGTGTGCTTGCAACGTGCCATGAGTACAAGGGGCTCAAAGAGTGCCAAGGAAACATATGTCCCAACACGAATAGCATGACTACCAACCACCACAGCACTGAACACGTTGACCAGCAGGATGGACCATGCTTTCATGTTGTTGGACGCCAAATTCTGACCCTACATCGAAGTCTCACGCAGAAATCGATGACTCTATCAGACCAGAGTCAAAACGTTTTTCCAAGCTTCTACTGTCCAATTTCGATGAGCTGTGTCAAATTGTAGCCTCAGTTGCCCTGTTCTTAGCTGAAGGAGTGCATCCGGTGGGTCTTCTGCTGGCTGTATCCCAGCTTTCCTCAAGTTCGACGTACTCGTGGCTGTCAGATATCTCCTTCTGCCTACCTTGTTTGTAACGGTGCTGGCGATGTTTGCGATTCACGGTTGCCCAGATGTCGCATTACGCCTCACCACGGCGTCATAGACGCGGGATGAGGCCGTCCATTTACCTCCCAAAATAATTGCCAATGCTAAAAGTTACGCTTGGCAATTATTCCTTTGCAGCACGCAGGCTTGAGCGCCGTCGCGCGCGCTTGCCAAACTGAGTAAATGTTCTCCGCGATCACACGCGTCTCCGGACCGCTCAGCGCGACCCTTGACACAGGTATTGCTGTGTCAGCATCGCTCCGAGCGAGAGGCGCAGGCCCCGCGATACCTGTGGTGACAGCGGGGCGCTGCTGCCCTGTCCTGCTCCATCTCTACCTGCCCGCAGATCCCGACGGGGTGCAAGTGTGTGATTGTCGGTGTAGTGTTCTTGATGTGGCAGTGTAGTGGTAATTCTGTGTGGTGTGCAGTGTTGTATTTGCTGTGTGATTGGAGGTGTAGTGTTCCTGTGTGATTGTACTGATGTAGTGTTCTGTGTGATATGTAGTGTAGTGTTCTGTGTGGTGCAGTGTAGTGTAAGGTGCTGTGTTGCAATGTGAGTTAGTGTTCTTGTGAGTGTAGTGTTTCTGTGTGTGCAGTGTGTATGTAGTGTATCTGTGTGAGTGTAGTGTCTGTGTGTGCAGTGTGAGTGTAGTGTTCTGTGTGAGTGTAGTGTTCTGTGTGTGCTGTGTGAGTGTAGTGTTCTGTGTGTGCAAGTGTGAGTGTAGTGTTCTGTGTGTGCAGTGTGAGTGTAGTGTGTGCAGTGTGAGTGTAGTGTGTGCAGTGTGAGTGTATGGTGCGGTGGGCGCAGTTGGAGGTGTACAGTAAGTGTAGGGTGTCAGTGTGTGCTGTGGTCTTGAGTTAGTCGTGTGCAGTGTTGCTCAGTGTGTGCTGTGTGCGCATGTTGTGAGTGTGAGTGTGTGCTGTGTGCGCAGTGTGTCTAGTGTAGTGTCGCAGTGTATGTGGGTCTGTGGGCAGCCGTGTGGTGAGTTGTAGTGTTCGCAGTGTGTTAGTGTAGTGTGTGCTGTGTGCGCGTGAGTGTATTGTGTGCTTGTGCGCAGTGAGTGGTAGTGTTGCTGTGTGCGCAGTGTGTGAGTGTATGTGCTGCTGTGTTCGCAGTGAGTGGTGGTGCTGTGTGCGCATGTGTGAGTTAATGTGTGCCTGTGTGCCAGTGTGTGATGTAGTGGTGTGCTGGTGCCGCATGGTGAGTGGAGTGTGTTGTGTGTGCGCAGTGTGTGCATGCGAGTGTTGCTGTGTGCGCAGTGTGTGAGTGAAGTGGTGTGCTTTGCGCATGTGTGAGGTAGTGGTTACTGTGTGCGCGTGTGTGTGTCGTGTTTGCTTGTGCGCATGTGTGAGTGTATGTTTTGCTGTGTGCCAGTGTCGTGAGTGTCGTGTGTGCTGTGTGTGAGTGTAGTGGTGGCTTGTGCTGTGATTGCTAGTGTGGTGCTGGTGTAGTGTATGTGGTGCTGTGTGCCGCAGTGTGAGTGTAGTGTGTGTGCTGTGTGCGCAGTGTGGTGAGTGTATGTGTCTGTGTGCGCAGTGTGGGAGTGTAGTGTGCAGTGTGCGCAGTGTTGAAGTGTCGTGTGTAGTGTGGCGCAGTGTGTGAGTGTAGTGGTGCGCAGTGTATGGTGTATGTTGGGCTGGTTGCGCAGGTGTGTTGAGTGTAGTGTGTGCTGTTCACATCGTGTTGAGTGTAGTGTACCGACCGCTCAGCGTCGACACTTGACACAGTGATCCTGTGTCCCACTCGCTCCCGGAGGATAGCGCAATTCCCCGCGCTACCTGTGGACAGCGGAGCCTGCTGCTCCCTGTCCTTCTCCATCTCTACCTGCGCCGCAGATCCTGACGGGTGAGTGTGTGATTGTAGTGTATGTTGCTGTGTGTGCATTGTAGTGTATGTATCTGTGTGTGCAGTGTGTGTAATTTCTGTGTGATTGTAGTGTAGTGGTTCTCTGTGTGATTGTCGGTTATAGTGTTCTTGTGTGTGCAGTGTAGTGTACATGTTTCTGTGTGTGGTCAGTGTGAGTGGTAAGTTTTTCTGTGTGAGTGTAGTGTCTTTTTGTGCATTGTGAGTGTAGTGTTCTGTTGAGTGTAGTGTTCTTGTGTGCAGTGTGAGTGTAGTGTTCTGTGTGAGTGTCAAGTGTGTTCTTTGTGTGGCTGTGTGATGTGTTTCTCTGTGTGTGCAGTGTGGATTGTAAAGTGTTCTGTGTGTGGCAAGTGTGAGTGTAGTGGTGTGCAGTGTAGGGTAGTGTGGGTGCTGTGTGCGCAGTGTGTGAGTGTAGTGTGTAGTGGTGTGGTTGTGTGCGCCTTGTGTGAGTCTAGTGTTGCTTTGTGTAGTGGAGTGGTTGCTGTGGTGAGTTAGTGTGTGCGTGTGGCGCAGTGTAGGGAGTGTAGTGGGGTGCTGTTGCGCAGTGTGATGTAGTGGTGTAGTGGTGTGGTGGTGGTGCGCAGTGGGGGTGGAGTGTATTGGGTGGTGCTGTGTTTGATGTGTAGTGGTGTGCTGTGTTAGTGTAGTGTGTGCTGTGTGCGCAGTTGTGTGATTGAGTGTGTTGCGTGTAGCGCAGTGTGTGATTGTAGTGTGTGCGGGTGTGCGCATGTTGAGTGTAAGTGTGCGCATGTAGTGTGTTCTTGTGTGCGCAGTGTGTGAGTGTACTGTCGGCAGCAGTTAGGGGGGGTGTGAGTGTCTGTGTGCTGTGTGCTCATGAGTGTAGTGTGTGCTGATGTGCGCAGATGTGTGACTGTAGTGTGAATTTGGCGCAGTGTAGTGTGTGCTGTTGTGCGCATGTGTGAGCTGTATGTGTGCTGTTGCACATTGTTGTGAGTGTAATGTGGTGCTGTGCGGTTCTCATTTGTGAGTGTAGTGTGGGTCTGTGTGCCCAGTTGTGTGAAGTGTATAGTTGTGGTGCGTGTGCCGCAGTGTGTGGAGTGAAGTGGTGTGCTTGTGTGCGCATGTGTGTGAGTGTTGTGTGCTGTGTGCCGCAGTGTGTGAGTGTAGTGTGTGGCTGTGTGCGCATGTGTGAAGTGTGTGTGTGCTGTTGCGCATGATGTGAGTGTGTGTGTGCGTGTGTGAGTGTAGTGGTTGTTGCTTGTGTGAGTGTAGTGTTGCTTGTGTGAGTGTGTGTGTGCTGTGTGCGCAGCTTTGGAGTGTAAGTGTGTTTGCTGTGTGCGCAGTGTGTGAGTGTAGTGTGTGCTGTGTGCGCAGTGTGTGAGGGTAGTGTGTGCTGTGTGCGCAGTGTGGTGAGTGTAGTGTGGTAGTGTCTGGTCGCAGTGTGTTGAGTTGTAGTGTGCCCGTTGTAGTCGTGTAGTGTGTGCTGTGTCGCACGTGGTTGAGTGTGGGGGGTTTTTTACGTTTTAAAAAGTGTGTGCTTGTGTGCGCAAGTGTGTGGTGTAGTTGTGCTGTGTGCGTGCAGTGTGTGAGTCTCAGTGTGTGCGCAGTGTGTTGAGTGTAGTGTGTGTGCTGTGTGCGCAGTTTGTGAGTGTAAGTGGGTGGTTCTGTGGTGCGCAGGGTTGGAGTGAGTGTGTGCTTTGTGCCAAGTGATGTGTGTAGTGTTGTGCTGTGTGCGAAGTGTGTGATGGTAGTGTGCGCAGTGTTGTTGGAGTCTATACGATTGTGTGCTGGTTGTGCGCCCTTGTGTGCGTGTAGTGTTGTGCTGTGTGCGCAGTGTGTGAGTTTCTTGTGTGCCAGTGTGTGACGTGTAGTGTGCTGCTTTGTTGGCTCTAGTGTGGGCTAGTCGTTGTAGTGTGTGCGCAGTGTGTGGTGAGTGTGTCTGGTGTTGCGCAGTTGTGAGTGTAGCGTGTGCTGTGTGCGGCAGTTTGTGAGTGTATTGTGTATGTGCTCGCAGTTTGTGAGTGTAGTGTTCGCAGTGTAGTGTGTCTATTGGTGTGCTGTGTGCGCATGTGTGAAGTGTAGTGTGTGCTTGTGCGCAGTGGTTTGAGCTGTATGTGTGCTGTTGCGCAGTGTGGCTAGTCGTAGTGTGTTATTGTGCGCAGTGTGTGATGTAGTGTGGCGCAGTGTAGTGTGTAGTGGTGTGCTGTAGTGCGCAGTGTGTGGTGTAGTTGTGCGTTTTGCGCTGTGTGCTGAGTGTATGTGTGTGCTTGTGTGCGATGTGTGAGTGTAGTGTGTGCGCATTGTGTGAGTGTCCAATTTTGTGCTGTGTGCGCACTTGTGCTACCGAGACATTTTCATACTCCCCTCGTAGTACAATACTCCTCCAAATGGTGAGAAGAGAGTATTTTTTACCCTGACTGGAAAGTATGTTAGTGCGACCCATCTGTCGTTGCTGTTTCCTTTATCTACTCGAACCATCCTGCCCATTCGTCCTTCCTACCTCTGACATCACAATGCCTTTCCGCCCCACAGAACTGCTGCTCCTGGATGTTTTTTCTTTTTTTTCGACCATTTGCTGTAAAAACCTAAGATGGTTGTGGGAGTGAATCCCCAGAGATCAGCATTTCTGATAATACTCACACCAGCCCTTCGGCACAACAACCAATCCCACGTCAAAGGCACTCAAACTCACCTTTCTTCTCCCCATACTGATGGCTCGGTTTGAAACGCACGAGATTGTCCTGACCATGTCTAACATGCCTAAATGCACTGAGTTGCCGCCATGTGATTGGCTGATTAGAAATGAAGAGTTAACGAGCAGTTGGACAGGTGTACCTAATAAAGTGGCCGGTGAGTGTATATGATATATGCGTGGGTTACAATGTGGTCAGTTGTGGTGTGAGGGGTATATATGATATATGGGGGTACAGTGTGGTACGTTGTGGTGTTAGGGTATATATGATATATGTGAGGGTACAGTGTAGTCAGTTGTGGTGTGAGGGGTATATATGATATATAAGAGTATGGTTTGATAAGTTGTGGTGTGAGGGGTGTATATGATATATGTGGGGGCACAGTGTGGTCAGTTGTGGTATGAGGGGTATATATGATATATGTGGGGGTACAATGCGGTTAGTTGTGGTGTGAGGGGTATATATGATATATGTGGGGGTACAGTGTGGTCAGTTGTGGTGTGAGGGGTATATATGATATATGTGGGGTACAGTGTGGTCAGTTGTAATGTGAGGGTATATATGGGGGTCAGGTGTGAGAAGTATATAGGATGATGCTAATCACGTCTATTTTATAAACCCGCAGAGATGAGTCATGGCTGGAAGAAGTCTCCTGGAAGATCAGACAGAAGGGAAGAGACAACATCAGGGACGTCACCTGTAAGTCATTGTATTACACTGCGGCCTCTGTGCAGGACCGGTATCTACTACTATATGGTCTCTATATGGCGGTAGATACTGGCCTGTGTGTAGGTTATCATATAGTATTGCAGTATTATTCGGTCATTATGTAGTGGTGATAATCATGATGTAAAGTTATTATTTGGGCTTGTACAGAGGTGTCATTAGTGATATTGCCCGCTGCTCGGTGGTGTGTGTATAATAACAATATGGCGGTAAAGATTATCAGTAAGGGGAGTTTATATTTGGTAATTATTGGTATTTCTGGTCTGTGTATAGAGTCTTGTGCTCATTATCAGGATGTTGGTATTTTACTTTGTTGCTGTGGGTCGCAGTTTGTGTGGATCATTTGGAAATTGTAGCATGGCAGTAGTATATTTTTTGGTTTGTCATGGACCAGAATTGGAATTGGTTTAGTAACCAGCAGGTAGGAATTTATGAACCAATCGGAAACTAAAGATCGTTTCTAGTATCTCTAGACTATAACTATGTAGTTATATGTATAACTATGTTGTATGTTACACTCTACAGCATAGTATAACTATGTGGTATCTTTGTGTGTGGGAGGGGGCCCCTCATCGGCTGCCGAGCTGGGGAGCCCCATCCTAAATCATGTGCTCCATGCCTCTGGGACCCTGAGGGTGATGCCACACATGGCGTTTTGAACCCGTTTTTGGTCCGTTTTTAAGTAGTCTGTTAAAAAATGCATCCGTTTTTGAGAGGTTTTACCAATTATCTTAATTAAAACTGGTTAAAAATGCATGTGTTTTTTAACGGACCAAAACGGCTCCAAAATGCCATGTGTGGCATCACTCTGAATCTAAACAAAGGGGGGAACCATTTGTCTTGACTACCTAGTGCACCAAAATACCTTGTCCGGCCCTGGGAGGGGGTGCAGTGCTGATCCCCAGTATCTCATGAACCCCCATAGCCGTAGCATGCCCCCCTATAACACACACACAGCCGCTCATCACATCAGGAATATTCCAGACATCAGACATGAATGATGGATAAATAAATGAGAAGCGTTTATTATGACCCAGTATACTCCTAGCAGGAGAGGTTGGGGTGATGCCGCTGTATGACCGGGGTCGCTGTGCTCCTCCTATTATCATGGCTGCAGACGGCAGGAATCGCGGTGCTGTGAGCGGGAAGAGCCGGGGGATCCCGGAGACTGCAGGAAGACGGAAAGAGAGAAAACTGCATCACTACAAGATTGTATGAGGGGACATGACACCCGAAATCCCAGAATCACTATGAAGAGGGACCATTACCACAGGTTACAGGACTATAGTGATGTGCACAGCGCTAACCCTGCTGTGCTCTGTGCTGACAAATCATTGTTACTATGGGCAACTACTAATGAGAGACACAGAAGTGCACAAATATACAAGCAGGTAACACAGAATATAAAGCAGTGTACATGATAGAGCACTGTACCTCCATGGTGATGACTGTAGTGATGAAGCCGGGGATGATGAGGTGGCTCCTCATGAAGGCGACGCCATCAATTTATTGGATCAATATTGGGAGTGATGATTAGGGAAGGTGATGATGGGGGATGGTGATGATGCGGCAAATGTAGGGATTTCCGGCTACGGTCTGCAGCACCCTCTTCTCCAGCTGGATTTTGTCTGTATTGATTTTTTTGAGCACTTTAATGGCCACGTTGCTGTTTTTATCTTTAGCTGATGCCAGGAACACAAAGCCAAAACCTCCTCTGCCAAGTTCTTTGATGAAATTAAAGCGTGCCAGTCCACGGGGAGCGATGGTGCTTATAGGGGTGGCAGCAAGCGTGCCAGTCCACGGGGAGCGATGGTGCTTATAGGGGTGGCAGCTCCATTGTCATCCAGCTTACATTTTTTGTTGGCCTCTTCCTCCTCCTCTTCCAGTTTCCTCTTCTGGCCTCCAGAGGAATGGTTGGAGGGAACTTGGTTTTGGTCAGACAGGGACCTGTGGTTTTTAGATCCTCCAAGGTTTGAGGCCTGTCCGCAGATGTTCGGTTCTTCATCACTAATTTTGATGATTTTATTTTTAGGTAGATCGTTCTCTTCCGTCTCCCTCTTCCTCTTCATGTCTTCCCCCTTTTCCCCTGAAGGGGGTGACATCTCTGGTGAGATGTGGTGTCACCAAATCTCCTACTCCTCTCCTTCCCCCAGATACCCAATTCCCCAAAAACCCAAAGTCTTTCCAAAAATCGCACTCCTAGGACAAGATCCAGCAGGAAACAGATCCAATATGGAGCCTGAGAATGTGTGGCCGCGTTCCGCGTATTTATAGCCTCATGATGTCATAAGTGCAAGTGATGTCACTATAGAACAACCACTGAGGTGGGGGCTATCATGAGTGTATCACATGTTTCCTGACTCCAGTGATGTCATAGTGGCCACATAAATGTATTTACATTTTTCTTAAAGAGGCAGAAAAATATGTGAACCCCTTCTGCAAGTTAAAAGAAAACTATCAGCAGTTTTGTCCCTACAGTTTTGTGATGTGTTAGAACTTTCACACCTTCCTGTGTGTGTCTGCTGTACCTGGATTACAAGCGAAATTTAGGGCAATTGATTGGGGTAAATTCAGTAAAGGAACGGACCATGTTTTACACAGTGAATTCGGCGGTGTGAAATAGACCTCAGTACTGTATTGGTCCTGGAGGGCTGTGTTATCACACCTATGTGTCATTTTTAGTAGCAGCATCCTGGATTTATATTCTAGGATTGTAACAACCTACAGGTGTATCCTACATACTTTTGTGCTGTGTGCAGACCCTAGATGCCCCACATTTATTAAAACTAGTGCAAACTGTGCTAGGTGCAGTTACCTGTGTAGTGTGCAGGGGGCGCCAGATTCAGGATTACTGGCACATGTTCTTCATAAATCTGGTGCCCCCTGCACTGCTCCGACAGAGGAAGAAAGGGGCTACAATGTGAGGGGAGAGGGGAGGGGTAGGGGTACAGAAAGCTTGAGCATTATAAGTTTAGGGAGATAAATAAAAGGGGAGGAGGAAATGTAAAGAAAAATAAAATTAAAGCGCTGGCATTATATGTTGCTGAGGTGCATTAGGGGGCATTATATGGGTCTATACTGGGGTTTGCCACAGGAAGGGGGCATATTATACTATGTGGGGACATTAAGGTGGATATTATACTATGCTTGTGGATGGGGTAATGGGCATGGTTTAGAAAAAAAAACTGTATGTCCAGCTTTTTCTAACCCAAAAGTTGGGAGATATGCAGGCGTTAATGATGGGGATGTTGAGCTGAACCCGGGGCTGGACCCAAACTTCTAATGAATCTTGGAGTCAGGTCTGGAGGACCCGAACCCGCAACTCTGCTCAACGCTGGTTTTTAGTTCTCTGCTTCCAACCCGTAATCATTCATTGTATATTCTGTAACATGCGGAAACATGAGGAAATAATTAAGGCCCCCAATGATCACACACTTCTAAATGCCTGCTCTGAGAAAACTCTCTAATGGACTCACTAGTTAGCTAGCGGGGAAGTCTAGTCATATCACCTATTGCTCTGATAGAGATACATAGGAGTAAGTAAGTGATCTTACCCTAAAACACTGTAAGGTGTATTTTGTCATTTAGGGAAGTGATCATTTCCTTAGTGATCACCTCTGGAGAAGTCGCCTAGTGTTCGTCTTGTGAACTTCAGCCGTTTAAGGGCTTTGTTCGCATATTACAATTTTTTGTTAAATTGTTTTCCTTAGATATTGTGGTCAGTGTAGAGCCGCCCAGTAATTACATAGTAGATAAGACTGTGTACTTTTAATATTCCCGAATTCTCCCTGATTTATATGTAAAAGACACAGGGGTGCACCAGCCATGAGGTGAGGTGAGCATCTTGCCTCAGGCAGCAGCTCCTGCAGTGAGAAGGGGGCAGCATCAGGGGTGCAGTTTGAGACTTCAGGATTGAGTGGAGGGGGCACTGTTCTATAGTTATAGGTAGCAAACAGTTTAGGTTAACCCCTGAGTGGATGTCATTTCATGTAATGTGGACACAAGACTGTGATGGGTTCTGGTATAACTAGTGGTAGTTAGGAGCCTTTTCACTGGATTGGGCACTTTTCAATAAACATCTTCCATTAGACATGTCTCTGCATGTGTATGTAGCTGTGTCTTTGCCTCCTTTGAGACGTTGAGCCTTTCCCTGTTCTCAGCATGCTGCCCCCTGCATATATACACAGCTTCCTCTCTCTATCACTGCTCTAGGCCATCCTCATGGCATCTCTCACTATCGGGCAGATTTACTTACCCGGTCCTATCACGATCCTGTATATTAGTCTCCTTCCACGGACTGAACACTTTGCATAGGAAAGGAGTCCTTGTATCATACATAACTATGATGCAAGGACTCCCTGTCTGGTGGTTCAACTGAGGCACCATCACTGTAAGAACTGTTACACTACTGGTGCTCCAGTTCAGCTAGCAGACAGGGAGTCTTTGCATCATATTAATGATGTAAGGATGATCTAAGGAGAATGAGTTCAGTCTGTATAAACGGACCCATATGTTAGTTTCATCCCATGGACTGAACACTTTGTACAGAAATCCTTGTATCATACAGAAATATGATGCAAGGACTCCTTATCTGCTGAACTGCAAACATTGGAAACAATAGGACAGGACCACCAGATATACCAGTGATTACCCAGGAGTCGCATCCAGGAAAGCACAGGTCAGAGACAGAGGGGTAAAATCTATGGAGCCTAGAGGGAACGTGATAAGTGCGATGCAGCAGCTGAGAAATGTTTCTGTCAGAGAGACCTGGTTACTACCTCTAGATAAAGTGTCCCAACAGCGGTGCCACCTCCCCAAAGATAACGAATGACCCATATCAGATTCCCAGCGCTCCATGAATGTAGTTTTAACATCCGGAGGAGGAGCATTAAATAAGGAGTAAACCTAGGAGATAAAACCTCTCAGGGTCGGCTTCACAAATCAGTAGGTTTCTGGGTGACAGCGACAGCGTCTCCGTGGGTCCCTTTGCAGTGAACTCATGTGGCGGTATTAAAAAATTTCAATCTATAACAGTCTCCTGTTCCCTAAAATATTCCCCGAATTATCATACAGCCCCCTCATAGTTATTTTATTTTTTATTTTTCTAGGCCCCCCCCCCCCCAGCAGCCCTGGGCCCCAGCACTTGCTCGGGTATAACCAGTGCTGGCCACAGCTCTGGTTCCTCTACCAAATGGAGTAACAGTGTTGATTTTAATGAAAGTTCCCCTCCATTCATCTCAGGGCAGTAGATGCACCATCACAATACAACACTGCGGTCTCCCATATTCCGGGCCTCTCCGCATCTCATTTTTGGAGGTTATAGGGGGGATTCTGAGTAATATACTTACATCTTCTAACTCTATTATCTCTTTTCTGCCCATTTTTCAGGGTTTACATTACTACAGTGACAATTATTGGGGTCTAAACATCTGGGTGGTCTAGCCCCCCCCCCCCCCCTCCCCACAGTCTGTGTGTGATCACAATAATCAGCCAGAGCAAATCTAAATGTATGATCTCCATTGTTTTCCATAATGAATAAGGCTTTATCATCCTTCACAATTCTTCTCGATGTTTATTGATCTGGTGCATCTACAATAAAAACATGAAACAACTTCTCTAGTTTTATTAAACCTCTCGCCATTTAGTGTTTGCAGCTCTTATACAGAGCGTTGTGTCTCCGTGGTTACAGATGACAATCTCTGTGTAGTCTGATGCTGCAGTCACACTCCTTAGACATTAGATAAGAATCAACCAAACCCTCCTATGACCAGCAGTCTCATGTGTAGGGGTCGGGTATCTCCCCACTATCCACCAGTGGTATAATATTTGATTATTGTAGATATGTTTTAGAGCCTTATAGCTTATGGTAACTAACACATCCAGCGCTGCTATACATATATAATAACACTTGTTTCCTGCAGCTTATTACTAACCCAAAAATGAATTACTAAACATTGATGAAACAATAACACATCCTATAAGAATATTACAGGGGCCAAGGTTGGGTCATTGATACTATGTGATGACTTACAATGAATTGAGGTTCCAATGTGTCTGTATAATCCAACATGGCTGGCAATGTGCCAATGCTATACATTTGGGATCATATTGTATCTTTGTGGGGTTACATGAGTCAGATTACGATGTGTTCTTTAAATTTAGAAATTAAGTCCAGACCTCCAAATTTGTGACACATAGCATGGTGATAAAATAATTTTTTAGCAATGAGCAATGCCCCTCATCCCACCTTAATGCCCTCACATTGTATAATTTTTTGTCACACCCAATCCTGTATAACAGTGGTGGCGAACCTATGGCACGGGTGCCAGAGGTGGCACTCAGAGCCCTTTCTGGGGGCACCCAGCACAGAATTTACCAGATAGGACTCAAGGCTTCCTCCTGCAGTCCAAGAAAGCCCAGGATGTGCCATGCTCAGCGCTATTTTAAAATGACACCTACTTGGCTGCCAGGACTCCAGGAGGAGAGAGAAGATGTGGGCAGAGATGGATTATCTTTGGAGCTCCTGCTTTGGGTCCCCTGATTCTTCCTGTTCAGGGGAGACTGGAGGGAAATGTCTCCTGCTTTCTATTGCATTGGTGTCCTCAGGACGGCAATACGATTGAAACTTGTGATACAGCAGAGATCAATAGGTTACTGCTCATGTTGGCACTTTGCGACATAAAAGTGGGTTTTGGTTGTAGTTTGGGCTCTCTGTTTCCAAAAGGTTCGCCATCACTGCTGTATAATGTCCCTTTCCTGGCTTCTTCCCCTGACATTGTGACCTCCCCTCTGCTCCCCCTGACATTGTAAACCCCCACTACTCGCCCTTATATTGTGGCCCCCACTACTCCGCCTCATATTGTGGCATCCTCTTTCTGCTTCCCCAAAATTGTGCCACCTCCCTCTGGTCCCCCACTCATTGTGCTGGGAAAGACCCCCCAAAAATGGCACTGTCCTGCCAGATCTGGGGCAGTTGGGAGGTTTGCCGGGAAGTGAGTATAGACAAGTTATTTCACCACAGCACAACACTCCAGGTGAGGCTTCGGCCTTCGTGTAAAACATGGGTCGGCATCGATGTCTATTTGACTGTCCTCAATACCGAGTGGAGGGATTATTGTGAACTTCTGCAATAATCCTGTGAAAAATAGAAAGAGCTCCATCTGGGCGAGGCTCCTTCCCAAGCAAAGTCTGCGTCCTGCGGAGAGAAACCCAAACATGTCAGTACATAATCCATGATAAAACCCAAACCCCCTCCCTACATATGACACGGGACACTTCTTGGAGTACATTGGGTCATTTATGATAAATTTTTCCCAGTATATACAATACAATGCACAGAGTGGGAGCACGTATGACTAATCACACAGTGGAGCCAAGAGGCGCTGCAGTGGCATGGGCAGGAGCATCTCCGGCTCATCTGCATATTTTTATTAGGACTTTTTAGGACAATAAAAAAGACGTTGCTATCCTCTAGGTAAAAGAACGAGCAAGTAAGGGAACATTCACACGAACATTTGCCTGTGCGGCCTATGGAGAGGAGGAATGAGCGCTGCTTACCCCTCCACTCTCCATAGAGCAGCGTAGGGCCGGTGCCGTAACACGTTGAAACATAGGACATGCCCTGTATTTCGCAGTGCACGGTCACAGTGTGTTGAGGCTACGTGTGCTCTCTGCATAGTGACCGGGCGCCATAGACATCAATGGGGAGCGATATGCGGCTGCAAATGGTGTAGCCGCATGTCGTCCCCATTATGCTCATGTGAATGAGCCCTATGTTCTGGCAGTCTACCATCAGTAAATCTCAGGGTAGACGTCCATATGTGCTACCAAGTATTATATGGTGTTATTCATGTCTCTCCAGCTCCTGTATGTCTGGACACGTGACCATGGTGTATGCCAACAGAAATGGGGAACAGAATCTCATACTCAGGGATCCAAATTGTTGGACCTGTGTCAGACGGCAAGTAATATTGAGATCATGTGATAATCCCTTCCCACTATTTTTCCTTTTCCGCTATTGCTTATCCTGGTTCCTCGTAGCTTGTTGTTCCATACCTGCAGAGAAGGGCACAAAAGCTTCTTTAGTTACAAATTTCCCCTCAGCATCCAAAAAATGGTTGGGATTAAACTGGAAAGGCGTCTCCCAGTGATGCTTGTCGTACAGCGAAGAAGTAAGCAGCGGGAGGACAGTGGTTCCCTGGGAATGAGAAGATTTATAGCAAGTTTTTCATCTGCCAAAAATTCCGCTTCTAGAACACGTTACTCTATCAGGGTGATTGTGTTATATGGCTGCATATGTCTATCCTGGTGGAATTAGGGGAGAATTGGGATCTTGAAGTGGCTCGGGGAAGAATTTCTTTATGATTTTCACAAATGTTGGCATATTTGCCACAAGAAAACACAATGTTTTTGCCAATTTGGACCTTTGTCAAGCTCAGGCCATATATCAAAGGTAAGTAGATTACAAGAGAATAGTAGGCACAGAGTATTTACAACACCGTGTCCAAGAAATGCTACACATTGATGTCCATACTCTGTGCCTGCTGCCCACTTAAGACCTCCCGTACTTACCTTGACTGGGCCAAAATGTCATTGATTTTTATTCATTTTGCCGGACTTTCAACAATTAAACACTATTTGCATCCAGAGGGAGTGTTTTGGTTTGCATCTTGTCTAATCATCTATCTATGGATAGGTGATCATTATTTATAACCCTTTAAAAATCTATGGGGATATTGTTCTTTTTTTACACTGAAATTACTGGTGAGAACAATATATATTCTAAATATCGTTTGGACTAGAGAGGACTGGTGAAAGTAAGATTTCATCTTTGCTAATTTTGTAAAGTCTCATTATGACAACCAGATTTACCTCCAGCCCTTTCTCCATGAGGACCGGTGCCAAAACTTGGGTGCATGAACCTTTGTTGCCTGTAAAACCTAAATGCCTGGACCTACATCCAGGGTTATTTTGCCTTTCTCCAAAATGCTTATCTACAGGCACCAAACCCACCAGAACCGCAGCTTCTTAGTATAAAGGCTGCCAAAGTATCTCCAGCTTTTCTGTCGAGTTTGTCCCATTCCTGGTATCCAAAGCAGAGATGTCCCCAGTTTATGTTACCAAATTCTCTCACCTTGGGGATATGGAAACCTTTGAAATAAGTGTCTGTAGTCGTGGCATGTGGAAGGAATGGAATCACACTGGCAAATCTCTGAACTTCATGTACCACGGCGTGGGTATAGGGCATAGCATTTCTATCCTCGTATATTGGGAGACGTCCCGATAGCAGAACGGAGAGGATTTCTCTTTGAACTTTATCTGTCAGTATATAAAACACGGGTTAGATCGATTTAGTCGGGAGATCTGGTATCAGTTTTCAGAGTCTCTATATCGTCTTTTAAAATTTTGGAACTTTTTTTTAGATGATTGAACTTACTCTGCACTTGGGGATACTTCATCATCAGCAGAATCCCCCATTGCAGTGTTGTAGCGGTGGTCTCTGTGCCGGCCATAACCAGGTCTAGTACTGTAGCTATGATGTTATCGTCATGGAAGACTGAAGCTTTGTTTGCCCGTTCCTAGGATCAATTGTAAAATTGGTTATGGAAGTTTTTCTTTCATATTGGTCACTCAGCTTTCACAAAGCCAGATGTATATTTAGCAATCACCAGTGTATATGAGTATATGCAGTATATATAAGAGGTACTCTCTGGTAGGTGGTATATATGGGGATACTCTCTGGTAGGCAGAATATATAGGGGCTACCCTCTAATAGGTAGTGAATGTATAGGGGGAACCTTCTGATAGGCAGAATATATAGTGAGATCCCACCTAAAGGACAGCATATATGGGGAGCACTCTCCAGCAGGCAGTAGTTATGGGGGGTGCTCTGGTATATAGTATATATGGGTGTCCTCCATAGCAGGTACTGTTGTGTTATTGGCAGTCTTAATGAAGGTACCTATCTATGGAAGGTGTTCTCATGGGAAACTTTCTATGGGGGTATTCTCTGGCTTCCCTGGTTATGGAGGTTTTGTAGACCTTGAGTTTCATGGGTATTCCGCGCTTTAATAGGGGTACAGGCTGATAGGCACCATTTGTATAGGTTCTTTCTGGCAAAGGAAATCTACTACCAGGATGAAGTATTGTAAAGCTATCTTCTTTTAGCTTCTTATGCCATGTTTTTTTTTTTTTTTTTTTTAAGGCTTTTAAAATTATGCAAATAAGCCTGAGAGGCTCCAGGCTCCATAGGTGTTAAGCTAAAAGAAGAGCAGATCCTGCTAGAGGGAGCGCACACCAGTATGGCAGTGTTCTTGGTTTACAGTCCTTCATCCTGGTGGTAGATGACCTTTAAGGGGCACTGTACTTTCTGCAAACTAAATTGGATAAAGGATAAGATAGAATGACCCAGCTGAGAGGACAGATTCTATCGTTACTTCTTCTTGCTTGGCAACCATTGTTTCAATGAGGGAGTCTGGGAAGTTGACGTCTACTTTCTGCCTTTTTACTTGCATATCTGCTTTTAGCACATTGCGGATCTTGTCAATCTTTTCCAGTATTATCTTGTGAGTCTTTAGGAATATTCCAAGCGATGGATAGAGGTTAAACAGCTGAAAAACAAAGCACTTTCCTGTTAGGCGCTGATTATATAGGTCATGTCCTATATGTAGTGATTACTTAAATGATTTGACTCCAGCACTCGTATAGCTGCCACCGCATCAATGAGGGCGAATGGGAACCTTATTTTTGTGATCGTTGAGGGGGGTATTTTTAATGAAAGTTCCCCTCCATTCATCTCAGGGCAGTAGATGCGCCATCACAATACAACACAGGGGCCACGGTTGTGTCTTTGATACTATGTGATAACTTACAATGAATTGGGGTTCCAATGTGTCTGTATAATCCAACATGGCTGGCAATGTGCCAATGCTATACATTTGGGATCATATTGTATCTTTTTGGGGTTACACGTCACGGCTACTCCACACCCCAGTAGCCTCTTTGATCCTCCTACCCTGAGACCTTCGGCACCCATCTCAGGGTAGGAGGAGCAAAGAGGCTACTGGGGGGTTGGAGTACCCGCTTTGTGTAGCCTCATGTCCGGCTACTCCACGCCCCAGTAGCAGCTTTACAAAATTTACATATTAGGGCAATAAATATTTTTAAAAGATAGCGGGGACGTGAGAATTAACTCTAAAAAGGGCTATCCTCACATCCCATACATCCACCTAACACCCGTTCTACCTTTATCGGTAGAATCGTGGTGGTAGGTACCTTCATTAAAGGGAACCTATCTATGGAAGGTTTTCTCATGGGACACTCTCTATGAGGATATTCTCTGGCTCCCCTGGTTATGGAGGTCTTGTAGACCCTGAGTTTTATGGGTATTTTTCTAGTCGGCACTTTAACAGGAGTACAGGCTGATAGGAACCATTTATATAGATTCTTTGTGGCAAGCAGTGTGGAGAGTACTTAATGGAAATCTACTACCAGGATAAAGTATTGTAAACCAAGCACACATACATACTGGTGGCTCCAGGCTCCATAGGTGTTAAGCTAAAAGAAGAGCAGATCCTGCCAGAGGGGGCGCACACCAGTATGTCAGTGTGCTTGGTTTACAGTCCTTCATCCTGGTGGTAGATGCCCTTTAAGGGGCACTGTACTTTCTGCAAACTAAATTAGATAAAGGATAAGATAGAATGACCCAGCTGAGAGGACAGATTCTATCGTTACCTCTTCTTGCTTGGCAACCATTGTTTCAATGATGGAGTCTGGGAAGTTGACCTCTACTTTCTGCCTTTTTCCTTGCATATCTGCTTTTAGCACATTGCGGATCTTGTCAGTCTTTTCCAGTATTATCTTGTGAGTCTTTAGGAATATTCCAAGGGATGGAAAGAGGTTAAACAGCTGAAAAACAAAGCACTTTCCTGTTAGGCGCTGATTATATAGGTCAAGTTCTATATGTAATAATTAAACGATTTGACTCCAGCACTCGTATAGCTGCCACCACATCAATGAGGGGCAATGGGAACCCCATTTTTGTGATCGTTGGGGGGGGGGGTCTCAGAATTCGGATGTGTATGTAACATGAGTTTACCTACCTGTAAGTAAGGTGATCCAAGCAAAACAACCATATCGTCAATCAGGTCCAGGGCCGGACTGGGGGACCAAGGGCCCACTAGAGAAATTGATTTTGGGGGCTCACCTACTGACACATGGGAATATTAACCGTAAATACTCGAGCATAAGCCACGTTTTTCAACAAAAAGAATGTGCTTTTACTCGAGTCAAGAAAAAAAAGCTACAAAATGTGTACTCTCCTTCCGACACTCCCACCCCCTTTGGCACACGCTATGATGTCAGCGAACAGCTGAGGTCATGACACTAGTGATGGCACCGCAGGGAGACACAGAACCGAAGCCGGAACATCAATGGATAGAAGAGGAAGAGGACCTGCCGGGGGTGTCGGAAGGCGAGTACACATTTTGTTGTTTTCTTATAGGCTGGAGATTCCTCAGGGAGGTTCTACAGGATATATACTGGGGACAGGGGGCTGCAGGCTATATACTGGGGGGCAGGGGCAGCAGGCTATATACTGGGGGGCAGGGGCTGCAGGCAATATACTGGGGGGCAGCGGCTGCAGGCTATATACTGGGGGGCAGGGGCTTTAGGAAATACACTGGAGGGCAGGGGTTGCAGGCTATATACTGGGGGTAGGGGCTATATACTAAAAAATTGTGGGTCTCTCTCATTTCCCACCTTTTATTGTGGTCTTTCTCTTCTCCCCCCTCTAATTATGGGCCCCCTGTATATACCCCTCTTATTGTGGAATCGCTTTATCCATCCCTCATTATATAGACCCCTCATCTCCCCCTCTCTTATTGTGAGCCCCCTGGTATCTCCCCCTCTTTTTCTGACCTGCTCTTATTGTTGTCCCCCCTCATCTTCTTTGCCGCCTCTCATCTCCCTTCTCTTAATGTGGACCCTTGTATCTCCCCCTCATTTTGTAGCCCCTCACTCCCGTCTTATTGTGGATTCCCGGGTATCCCCCCCTCATCTCCCCCTCTTTTTCTAACCCACTCTAATCTCCCCCTATCTTTCCCCCCCATCTTCTGTTCCCCTTCTCATTTTGTGGTCCCTCATCTGCCCCCCCCTTATTGTGCGTCCCCTGGTATCTCCCCCTCTGTGTGGACCCCCTGATCTTCTGTACCGGTACCCCCCCTCACTTATGGCTCCTCTCACCTCCCTCCTCTTAATATTGTCCCCTTCTACCTCCCCTTCTTATTGTGGGGCTCCTGGTATCTCCCTCTCTCCTCTCCCCCTCTTTTTCTTACCCACTCACAACTCCACCTCTCATTGTGGGCCCCCCATATTGTTGCCCCCCCCCCATCTTCTGGGCCCCCTCTAATTTTAGCCTTTTTTGTGGTCCCTTTCATCTCCCTCTTTTTAATGGGGCCTACCACTTTGTGGGCCCCCTTATCTCCCCCCTCATAGATTGACCCCCTCTCCTCTTTGTAACATAAGTAAAAAAAAAAAAAAAACACCACATACCTCACCTTTCCAGGTTCCTCAGCAGCTCCTCCTCTTCTCTGCTGCTGCGCCACGCCTGCCAACCTGCTGTACACAGCAACAGTGAGGCAATATGATGATGTGGAGAGCTCACAGCTCTCTGTATCATCATTGCTTTCCACTCCATCATGCACAGTTGAAGTCCCGGACCGGAAAAAGGGGGCGGAGTCGGCACTGCTAGGGGGCCGGAGCCAGAAGGTTCAGGGTCCACCGGGGCTTTCACCTGCACCCCAGCGGTTCAGTCCCACCTTGATCAGGTCCAGCAGTTGCATGTAGACTGGATCATTGTAGTCAAACCTGTTGCCAAATAACATGGCAAATGTAATATTTGTGGACGCACAGGCAAACTCCCTCAGTCTAAACTGCTGACCTACAAAAAAGAGATTACAGGTCGTCCCCAGGTTACATACAAGATAGGTTCTTAAGGTTTGTACTTAAGTTGAATTTGTATGCAAGTCGGAATTGTATATTTTATAATTGTAGTTCCATATAAAAAAAAAATTTGTCCCAGTGACAAAAAGTCTCTGGGCGGAGACTTGTTCTGCGCGCAGTGGATAATCCTCTTTTAGCGGCAGTCCCGGTCCGGAGCCTGCCAGTGCCTGTGAGCGAGTAGTTGAAGTTTTACTTGGTGGCAGGTGCTCATGAGATGCTGAAGATATCTAATGCGGCTAATATCACACAGATAGATATTAGTGACGGGAATTCCGGCTCTTCTTAGTGAGCTGGCTCATTAGGCTCTGCTCACTAAGAAGAGCGGCAGGGGGCATTAATTATATGTCTGAGGCGGGCAGGGGGCATTATTAAATGTCTGGGGCGAGCAGGGGGCATTAATTATATGTCTGGGGCGGGGGCATTATTCTATATCTAGGGCTGGCAGGGGGCATTAATTATATGGCTGGGGCATTAATGTTTATCTGGGGCTGGCAGGGGGCATTAATTATATGTCTGAGGCGGGCAGGGGGCATTATTGTATATCTGGGGCTGGCAGGGGGCATTATTATCGTCGGGGTCGGGGTGGGGGGGATTATTCTATATCTATT
This sequence comes from Engystomops pustulosus, assembly GCA_019512145.1. NCBI lineage: Eukaryota > Metazoa > Chordata > Amphibia > Anura > Leptodactylidae > Engystomops > Engystomops pustulosus. The sequence goes on along the minus strand of CM033648.1, from coordinate 12,127,128 downwards.
GGGCTGCGTGGGGCATTCATTAATGTCTGGGCGGGCAGGGGTATAATTTCTAGGCTGGAGTAGTGTTGGGGGCAATAATTCTAATGTCTGGGTAGCTGGGGGTATTATATTTTCTATGTATGGGGTAGTGGGGGGGCATAAATTTTCTATGTCTGGGGTAGGGGGTGTTACATTTATGGGGCACTATGGTGTGGTACTAATATTTCAGGGGGCTCTATTACAGTATTTGGGGCGCCAGTATAGGTGGTAGCACAAGAAGGGACAATGGGAAATTGACGCATCATAAAGCTTTGTGTGGTAAACTCTGCAGAATGCTGTGCACCTGGAGGAAGAGCAAGGTGATGGTGGAAACTAATGGAGAAGTATGAGGAACAAGTACAATACGAGGACACATCACCGTGATGTCACTGGATGCAATAGTGAGGATCTCATTGTTTTCTGTAGCTGTATATAGACATACTTGATTTTTTCAGTTCGCTTCTGTGTATATATATATTATAATAGTTATATTCCTGTACTAGGGCAGTATTATATAGTTATATCTTGTACATGGGGGCAGTTGTAAGTATTTATATTCTTGTCCATAGGCCAGTTTTTGTATATATAAATACTATATATATATATATATGTATATATGTAGTATTATAATAGTTTATCCTGTACATAGGGGCAGTATTATAGTATTATATTCTTGTACATAGGGTGCAGTGGTATAGAAGTTATATTCTTTGTACATAGGGGCCAGTAATTATAGTGTATATTCTCTGTACATAGGGGGCTATTATAAGTAGTTATATTCCTTAGATAGGGCATAGATAAGTAGTTATATTCTTGTAACTAGGGGATAACATATTATATAGTTAATATTCCTGTACATAGGGGCAGTATTATAGTCGTTATCATTCCTGTACATAGGGGGCAGTATTTAGTAGTTATATTCTGTATATAGGGGCAGTATTATAGTAGTTAGACAGAAAAAGACTATTCCAGCTGGCATCAGACGTCAGTTTTGATAAAAGTAGCAAATTTTATTTGAACATCATTAAAAAGGGTACATGTACCCTTTTTAATGGATTTCAAATAAAATTTTGCTACTTTTATCCTAAAACTGACGTCTGATGTCAGCGGAAATAGTTCTTTTTCCTGTCTAATCGCCCGCACCTGTGACCGAGTTTGTCCGTGCTGGAGTGTCCAGAGTCAAGACTAAGAGGATTGTTCGAACGGAGAGGGTGAGCTGATTTCACAAAGTATCTTTGTGATAGTTTTTTCTGTATATAGTAGTTTATATTTACATAGGCACAGTATTAGACGTAGTTATTATTGTACTAGGCAAGGTTAAGACTAATCCTGTATAGGGCAGTATATAGTCTTATATTCGTACATAGGGGCGATTATAGTAGTTATATTCTGTATAGGGGGCAGTATTAGTAGTGATTCTATTATGTACTAGGGGGCAATTATAGTAGTTTATTCTTGGTATATAGGGGCAGTATTATAGTAGTTTATTCCTGTAATATCGGGGGCAGTATTATAGTAGTTCTATTATTGTGTACATAGGGGCCAGTATTAGAGTAGTTATATTCTTGTCATAGGGGGCTGTATTAATAGTTTATATCTTGTACATAGGGGGCAGTATTATAGTAGTTATATTCTTGTACATGGGGCAGTATTAAGTAGTTATATTCTTGTACCATAGAGGCAGTATTAGAGTAGTTATATTCTTGTACATAGGGGCAGTATATAGTATTATATTCGTACATAGGGGGCATTTATTATTAATCGTATGGGGGCGTATTATAGTAGTTATATCTTGTACATAGGGGGTCAGTATTATGTAGTTATTTCTTGTACATAGGGGGCAATAATTATAGTAGGTTATATCAGTGTACATAGGGGGACAGTATAGCAAGTTATATTCTTGTACATAGGGGGCATTATTATGTAGTTATATTCGCTGGTACATAGGATGGCGTAGTTATAGTAGTTATATCCCTGTACATAGGAGGCAGTATTATAGTAGTTATATTCCGCTGTACATAGGGGGCAGTATTATAGTCGTTTATATTCCTGTACATAGGGGGCAGTATTATAGTAGTTTATGTTCTTGTACATAGGGGCAGTATTATAGTAGTTATATTCCTGTACATAGGGGCAGTATTATAGTATTAGTATCCTGTACATAGGGGGCAGTATTATAGTAGTTAGTATTCTTGTACAAGGGGCAGTAATAGTATTTATCTTCCTTTACTAGGGCATATATAGGAGTTATATCCTGTACATTAGGGTCAGTATTAAGTAGTTATATTCCTGTACATAGGGGCAGTATTATAGTAGTTATATTCCTGTACATAGGGGGCATTTACATTACCTTGGGTATTTGTGGAACCACGTAACAGCAAGGAATACAACATCATTCACATTACTCTGTATCTGTGGAACTATTCACAGCAAGGATTATGTAATTATTCACATTGCCTTGGGTATTTGTGGAACCACTTAACAGCAAGGATTGAGGCATAATTAACAATATACTCTATACCTCAGATGATACAATTGCTGACAGCAAAGATTATGGTATCAATCATATTGCCATTTCCCTATTTTGGCCTCACAACTCCAGGTCTGAGGTTGTGGGGGGTGACTCCTATTCAGGCTCCGTGAGTGCCTTACCTATAGCGAGGATTCCATCTTTCAGTTGCATCTGACACTCAAAGTCCACTTTCTCTCAGGCTAAATACAGTTCAAATTTATGTGTCAAATGGCCCTGCAGAAACACACTGGTTGATATGAATAAAACTTTTATATCCTATTGTATGTGATGTCGGCAGTTGGAAGGATGCTGTTTGAATTAGAGTTGGAACTCACATCTCAGTACTAGCAACTGCAATATGCACCCCTGAGTGCTTAAACTAACATTTTGCAGCATAACCATTAAAGAGTGTTTTCTACATCTGTCATTTTTGAGTTTCCAATGATCATGTTGTGGGAATCACTTTTGGTCCAAGCAATGCTTTATAAAGCAGTCATGTGGTCAATCATACCTGCCAAATAAACTGAAGGGTAACCATGTCGCTGTGAGGATCTCAGTCCTGCCATCTCTCCCACTAGGAGGAAGGCTCAGCTGTCAGTCGTTAGATAATTTCTGAACCTGCAAGGTAATTAATCAAAAGCTGTTGACCTGAGCTACTGAGCAGGATTACAGACATCTTCCATTCTGGGACTTGCAGATTTAATCGCTTGCATAATGCAGCCCTCTCAAGAGCACGACATATTTAGTTTTTAGAATGGGTGGTACTTTTCCATAGTTACCTCAAATTCATATTACACACTACATATCATGCAGTGTATAATAACGAAAGTAGACTTATATCACCCGAGACGCTCATATAGGACAGAGGTTTGCCGGTTCTGCGCGGGATCAAGGTGACCTCCTTATGCAGGATCCCGCAGGTTCCATGCCCCTCAATGGATAAAACCAACGGACACAAGCTAATTCCAACTGGGAGGTTCTGACTGGACGCCAGTACGTCCCTCCTGTTACGTCATTCAACGCACGTGAGGTTGCTGGAGAGGCAGGAGTCCACCATGTTACTCTGAAACGCCTTCGTTGTCAAGACCCGGACTTGTCTCCTGCATACCTGGCTGCGCTCCCTCTGGGTCAGTCGTCAGGTGTCAGCAGGACCGACAAGGCACACTCTAGTCCCACATCATGCTGTTTCCTGGTCTAGGTCACCACACTATGGCAACTATCAATTGCGTGACATTTTGCCTGACCTCCAGCACCGTCCTGTGCTGCTTGGGTCCACTCCTAGATTTGGACCCTCCAGTTCACTGGACGGGTCAAACCCAGTACCACTCGCCCTAGTACTCAGGTATATCCTCTACAACACTCAGGGTCTCCGCGTCAGGCGTCTCCTCTCCTCTCTCTAGTTGGAGCCGTCGTGTTGCTGGGGAAATTGATGATTTTCTTCACCAACAAAGAGTTAATAAATTTCCCCAATTAGCTATCCATAAATATATGGATGTCTAATGCTGGTATGTGTGGTATTATGCCTATGTCGTATGGCTCTATAAAGTATGTGACGTTATAGGAATGTGTCTGATATATTATATATATATATATATATATATCATAGATAAATACTATATCCTGATAGACATGTTCCTATATAATTGTGTATATGTATGTATAATGCCTGTATGGTGTAATGCCTGTATATGGTTTTTGATGTTATCAGTGCGCTGTATGTGTGTACTTGTTCAGGATCGGGGGTTGTGACCGCACTAAACATCGAGGAATGACGATGGTAGCCAATGTCCTGGAGCGAGTCTAAGTGGCACTCTCCTTCAATAGGCTTGACACTAGCCAGACGGTTTGATGCCAGGCACACGAATCTGGGCACACCCGATCCCCATGTTGCTCCAGAGGCGGCAACTTGCTTGTGGTAGTGGTCCGACGGCGGAGTAACAGAAATGGCAGGCAGAATCAGAAGTTCGTAGTCAGCAGGAGTGTCAGGGCAGGCGGGCTTCATGTGGAATACTGTTTTTTTATTTTATGAGTCGGGCATTTTGGATGCTAGCGATCCAAACATTATTAGATTTTACTTTTTATTTAATTTTCTAGTAGTGTCTAGGGAATGAGATGATTTGAAATGCTGACTGACAGTTATTTTACAGGTCCGCTTATCACGATGAAATCTGTTTGGTTTTGGATTGCTGAGTTTGGATGAACCTTAAACACATGTTGTGTTTGTGGTACCTGTTCCCTGAAGCCTGGAGCGACAGTCATTGTGGTTTAGCCTGCGCTCTCAATAAAAATAAATGATCGGTTTAAAACTTTTGACTCATGCTTGTTAGTTATCTGAGCATTGCCTGCCATGCAGTTATAAGGACTGGAAAGATTTTCTAATTAGCCAAATTGCAAGATAAATTTGGATTTTTGTTTTAGTAACCAGTTCCTTGAATTTGCAAGTATGCATTTGGATGATCACTTGGCTGCTTTCTCAAAGCATGCTCAGAGCGATGGTATCTTGTCAAGATGTATAGTAGGTCAAAAAGTTAAAGATTTAAGATCTAAAAAATACACACAATAGCTCCGTTGAAATGTAAATGAACAAGATTCTAGAAAAACGTTGAGAATTGTTATAGAAAGAATAATGGATTTGTGTATGATATAAGTACTTCTGCACTACTTACCCGCATATCATTATTTGCTGTAAGTGGAACCCACTAATCTTGAGACATGATGGGACAGGTTTGGCAGAAAACGTCTGAAGTGGATATTGGCGTCAATTTTCTGTGGCTGGCCTTAATTTCACCCTTTGCATTGCTGTTGATAAAAATATAATCGTTATTTAATATATCATGTTATACATCAAATCAGAGAGACAAGTACTAGAATACTACATGATCATTGGGGTGCCTACCAGATACAGAATGACATTTTTTTATTTATTTTTTTGACCCTCTAGGAACTAACACGGACTACTATGGCAATTAACTTTATCCACAACCCCAATTACAAGATTTTATCCTTTCTTTATATTCTTTCTACCAGTTATCTTATCCCTTTATTAGCAATTGTTTTAGAAGAGAAATTTAAACATTTAGAATGGGCCTAGTTACCGTCCTCTCCCACACTAAACTGTAGGAATGCAGCAGTATATACAGTTTATGCTACACATTAGCACACGTCGGCAGCTTAGTAATCTCAGACACGAAAATATGATGATTGACTGAAACTCATCTCTACCTCCGCAATAAATCAGAACTTGCCCTTTGACAACCTGGGATACAAGACTGCCTGACAATGTTATACACTATTTTGTGAATAAATATATGGATGTCTAAATGGCTGTATGTGTGTGTTATATATGTTATGTGTATATGCTCTATACAAGTTTGAGTATATATTGACTATGTGTATCTATATCTTATATTATCTATCAATATATATGCCTATACCTGTTACTATATGCCTGTGTGTCTATTAATGTTTCTCTGCTGTCTCGGTGTCAACTGCCCTGTCTCTGGTGTTTTGAATGGTCCTATTCTGTCATGTGTGTATTGTCAGATCGGCGGTGGTGGCCCCACTACCCATCGAGAATGAAGATGAACCAAGTCTGGGAGCGGAGTCAATGGCCCTGTATTTCACCAGAGCCGCCGCGCAATTCAACTAGCTTTGCGGCGGGTTCTGGTGAACTCTCCTTCAACTAGCTGACTAGCCACGGTTTCAGGCACAGAATAGGGCACACCCTACCAGCCCCAGGTTGCCTCAGAGTCGCAACTTGCTTGTGGTAGTGGCCAGCGGAGTACAGAAATGGCATCATCATCAATTCGTAGTCAGCAGGAGGTCAGGACGGCGGGACAGGATCGAGTCAGGATATAGGAAAGGTAGAACCGGTGCAGAGAACAAGGTCAGGAAGCGATCATGGTCCAATTGAAATCACAAGGTCGTCCTCCATGTAGCGCTTTCTTTGCTGCAATAGAGCACAATGTCCAGCAGGAGACAAAGGTAAGGCAAGGCTATATATCAGGACAGCGTCCGACCAGCGCCATTTTGTGGCGCGCTGCCCTTAAGTTTCATCACAGAGCCGATGTGTGCGGCCAAGACCACAGGCGTGAGTAGGCCTGCACTGGCCGTAATGAGGCTGTGACAACATGGGTACACAGTGTGTCCTTCGACCCGAGACCCGGAATGCATATTATACTTTATATATGGTCGATATGGTACTGTTATGTGTGTGTGTAATGCCGTATGAGTTTATATCTGAGATACAAAAAATGTGCGGAAAAAACCTAACTCACGCGGCTAGACCAGTCTAAAAAAAAAAAAGTGTACTCCCCTTCCAAGCCTCCCTAGCAGGTGCTCTCCTATCCATCGAGGGTCCGGCAGGTATACTGGGGTAGGGGGCGCAGTTATATACAGGGATCAGTGACTGTGCAAGCGGTAGACTGGAGGCGGGGGCTGCTGTCTAATACTGGGGACTCTGGGATGCAAGGCTAGAGTCTATTACTGGGGGCAAGGGGCTGCAGGCTGTGTACTGGGGGCAGGCTGATGGCTATATACTGGGGAGTTTGGGCAAGCAGATATCTACTAGGGGGCGGGGCTGCGGCAATATATTGGGGGCAGTGCTACAGTCATTTTTACCACGTGGCAATTGGGCTGCAGGCGATATACCGAGGGGCATGAGCTGGCTGTCTTTATACTGTGGACAAGGGGCTTCTAACTATATACTTGGGGGCATTTGCGGCTGGCTATATACTGGGGAACAGCCTGGCTAATACACTGTGATGGAGGCTGGACAATGCATGTTCCACCTAGGGCTTAGACTCTAGTCAATAGGTTTTTCCAGTTTTTGTGTTAAACTTAAGTTCTCGGCTTATCCTTGGGTTGGCTTACCTCAAGTACCTATGGTATTTTTATATACTTTTATATTTTGTCTATGCTAATATGTGTCTATGCTGTAACTGTTAATACTATATCATGTGTATATATAGTGTGTATATACTGTTTGTGTAATAATTTGATGTATATATACTATATGTGTGTATTGATGTGTACACCGTATGTGTTTAAATGTTGTGGCGGTAGATACTGTAATTGTAACTGTATGCATGGGTATGTGCTGTTTATACATTATCTAATACCCCCACACTATATATGTGTGTATTAATGTTATGTGGTAACTGGCATGTGTTAAACGGTGTGTATATCCCATATCTTTAAGGGTATAAATACTATAGGAGTGATTCAATATACTGTTTTGATTGTAGAAACCTTGGTGTACAATAAGTCATAAGGGGAAGTGGGTCCATGCAGAAGTTTCTATGGGTGGGCACAAACCACCTCTCTTAGTGTACGCCCTGAGTGAATTGATTTGTTCTACTTATAATTATGAATTTCATGAGTCGCACATCTCTTTCAGCAAAGAAATCCCTGACTTCTCAGAAAGAGCCCAAACATTGTTGTAACTACCTTTTCCACATTAATCCAGTAGAAAACTCTTTTTTGAGCTCAAAAAGAAAAGACGATCCATCCTGTTCCCCTTTTTGTGCCCAAACACACGGGGATCCTTTTCAGGAAATTCACCATTCGACCATAAACCGTCAATATTTTCACTCCTGTCCTAGTCCTCCTCCACCTCCCTGCATATAGAGACCTATCGAGACATAGTGTAGACATTTTTCAACTTTTAAAACGTTTTATTTCCAGTTCTACTCACATATGAATATAAAATGCGTCATAATCACAAATGATCCACATGACGCCAATCCTTGCCCGACCCCGGGTTTTCGCCTCTGTGCTTCTTCCGGGCATGATCAGCTCGTCCTCTAGCTTTTATTTATTAACAATACTTTCTCCATAAATGTTGTTTCATTTCATACTAATCACCTACTTTAAAAAACATACCTATTTCAAAACAAGGAACACGGAATACCTGATTTGAACAGGTATCTAAATAGGAAAACCTTTAAGCATACTACACATCAGGCTAAAAATTCATGTTTGCTAGTTTCTCCCAACCACCTGGAGGGCAATCGCTGTTTTCAAATCATTCAAACTATCCTCCAATCACAGGTAGTTGCGAGCCCTTCAAGCCCTCACCCTGTCATTCACAGTCAATTAACCCAAAGTGGGCTTCCTCATGACTAGGGATTTGGAAAAACAAAAACCTTCTTTTGTTTTCATTTGTTTGGATGATGTTGAGAGTCCGACTGGAATCCAAAATTTTCCCCCATCAAGGATTGGGTAAATGGGCATCTGGAAAGAGATTTGAGATTAGTAAAGCAAATTAGACGGGGTGGCAGGAGAAAAACAGAGGGAAAAGGAACGTCAAAGAGATGTAGACAACTGTATTTTAATTTGAGTGGCTTTGAAATTGAACAACAAACAAGAAGTAAAATCTACATCATCCTATTGAAGAAAGGTAAAATAAAATATGCCCCTGATTCCAATTGGACAAATTTCAGACTTGTGGATATAAATAAATTGTAGGATATCCCATTGAAAAAATATTTCTTAATACAGGACACACATAACAGATAGCACATCGGCCATACTGATTAAAGAGAAAATCTTACTTCATAAACCACCCCGCCAATGGGGGGAATGAATGTATGATAACATTCAAACGATTAGTGTTGATGGATTTGACAAATGAGAAAACTAGATGTAATGATAGTTTGACAAACGAAATGATAGCATTGAAATATTTGAAATACATGAAAAATATAGTGATAAAAAGTGCGGATAAAGGTGGGGGGATAGTAATCATAAATAAAGGTGATTACACAAAGAATTCATATGTTATTACAGGTGCACAAAACATATAAAAATTGAGAGGTACCCTACCAGATTATAAGAAGAGTTGAAATGGCTAGCTGTGTCCACAAGATCATGGTATCCTGAGTGAGAAAGAAATATAGATATATAAATATAAAATAAACGGACCGCCAAAAATCCCTGTAATATATTTTTTTCCAAAGATCATAACGTGTGGGATAACCCCCACATGCATGACCTATAGTTTTCGGTATTAACTCGTAACTAGTGCCTGGGGGAATAAAATTGATTATTTTCGTCCAACATTAGTTAAAACTATGAAATCGTAACCTTAGAGATTTCACATAATTAATAGACCCGTTAAAATCTGGAATCTTGTGAATAAGGATAATGTTATAACTAATGCTCATGTGAGGTTGTTCATCACTGTACACGTCCATTCCACAGACTGAGTAACAGTGATTACGGAACGACTAACCGAAGCAAAACATGAGTGATAAAGAAAAAATTATAGTAGAGATGTTATAGATTTTGTGTTTTTCAAACTAATTACTACTTTTGGTTTTCAACAATTCTTTTTAACAAATTAGATTGGACGGCATGGTGGGCAAACTTGCTCGCCTTCGTTGCGAATCTATATATTGCGACTGTAATGGGAGTATATAATGGCTTAGGCATATGTATCATAAAATTCATACTTTACCAATGTTTATTATTATTGTATCATTATATGGAATGGGAGGTGATATCTTTGGCTACTTTTATCAAATCTTTGATAACAACCACTATAACCTAATAATTCGTATGAAAGGAAACGATAGTAATTTGCGTTTTAACAGAACTCTTTAAAGAAGGAACACAAATAAAGAGTAGAAATACTTACTTCAAACCCATTGACGTGAAATAAGCTATATAATTTGATAGCTGTATTCCAAGCCTTTTTTGATTCAGAACATTCCCGCCGGACAGTTTAGCAAGAGTGGAGAGAAATTGTATGAATAAGATGATTAGTACTACAACAATTAGAATTGTTAGGCAAAGATCAGGAAAGGGTTTCCCGCGAATTTATTAGTTAACACAATGGGATGGCACCTAAAGAGAATACAAAATGTAAGGGATGGAAGAGAGGATAAAAAGATAGGAACCTATATTCATCAAAAGATAATTCAAAGAGGCCTTTAGGCTAAAATGATTCTGCAAAAGTATTGGCACATCATATGCGAGATCCTGTTTTGGGTCGGGTGTTTTGCATCAAAACCAAAATTGGTGTTTCAGAAAGCCCCCTCATTAAAAGACTTATTAACTAACAGCTAATAAGAAATCAAACCAAGAAAAGGTAGTCATACGTTTCTACCGATGGTGTGAAGATGTAAACGCATGTAGAGAACCTAAGGGTAGTCGAATGACAGATGAGAAAAGAACGTCGTGAAATAAATGTTCAGAAAATAAAAATCAATGAACATATGATGCGATCCTGTAATGTAATTTTATGCCCTAAATTCCCATGGGCGTGGTATAATGGAGACCTGGACGAAAATTAAACAAACCAGAATCGGAGAACCTAATAGGAATATCAGAAAGGGGTATGACACCCGTGTTTCAGCACTTTCCAAAAGGCAACATCATCCACCGGAGAAACTTACAATTTTGGGCAATTGAAAGAAGATTTCCACATTGGAGGGGGGAACATGTAAGCAACTGTACTAAGCAGAGAGAGAGAGTCCTGGATTATAGCTGGGTCGTTAACGCCAGTAGGTATGCTATAGACCTTGATAAAATGTTTTTTGAAGACACATAAATATTTCTGCTAGCAATATATCTATTGGAGTATAGGGGATAACGGGTTAAATAATATATTTTCATGTATGCACCAAGGTCTACTGGGTTTTTGAGTGACACACATCCGTCGTTTGAATGTGTCTAAGTAGATCATGTAATATAAATTGTACCTAGGTCACACTGAAGCACTTCAACTTTGAATAAGGATATAGTAGGACCAGTTCAACACTGAATCACTTCAAACCTTTGAATAGAGATATAGTCGGGACTGTTCACACTGCATAGGTAGGAGGGACCTCGTCCACATTGAAGCCTTAAAACCCTTCACAGACTAGGTAGGTATAAAAAAAGCATTTAACAAAATCTTAGTAGAAATGAATGAGCAGACTATTATTTAATGACTTTAATATGCGCTATATCATTTATGGTATACGTAAGGAATTTAGTTTTTATAATGTAACACTAGAGCATTAATGATGTCTGTATCACGTTGTAAAAAATCAGGAAATGTGCAAAATGTATTTGTAGTCATCTTTGTATTAAAAAAAGTGTATAAAAGTACAAAATGTTTCTGGTTTTATCGCAGAGTTATACAACATCCCTAGCTCAACATCTCCCAACACAATGAACAAAAGAAGTGTTGTTTTCTCAACTCCCTATTGAATGATAATCACGCTTTGGTTAATGGGTTATACCCACTGACTTTGAATGACAGGTTAGGGGCTTGGCTCAGCACTCCATGTGATTGGGGATAGTTTGAAACAGAGCTTGCCCTCCATGGTGGTTTGGAGAAACTAGCAACTTGACATTTTTTGTAGCCTGAGTGTATGTAGCTTAAAGGGTTTTCCTTATTTAGATACCTTTTTCAAATCAGATGTGTCCGTGTTTCCTGTGTTTTTTAATGTATGTTGTTTAAAATGTCTGTGATTTTTATGAACTTGAAAACAATTTTAGGAGAACAGTGTTTATAAATAATCTAAGGACGGACGCTAATCATAGCCCGGAAGAAGCACAGAAGCGAAACCCTTGGGTCGGGCAAGGATGGGCGGTCTTCGGGATTCATTTGTTATTTCACATTTTATCTACATGCTGTGAGAGAACTGAAATAAAAGTTTAAAAGTTTAAACTGTCTACACTATGTCTCTATATGTCCCTCTTATGCAGTGAGTGAGGAGACTAGGACAGGGTGAAAATAGTGACGGTTTCTGGTCGAATGGGGGACTTATCCCTGAAGTGCTCCCTGTGTTTGGTTGCCCAAATACGATGAAGACCTGCAATGGATCGTCTTTTTCTTTTTTAGCTCCGTTCACAAAAGAGGTTCTTTCGACTTGGATATTGAATATTGATGTTTGCTGGATCCATCATGACCGTTAGACAGCTCATAAAGGGGAAGTGCGCCCCCACAATTTTTGTTGGTTTTTCTTTCACCATGTACCTGTACTTAGTAGAAGTGCTGAAGTTGATATAACAAACAGAAATAGGCCAGTTCAGATCGTAGAGGGTGCTATCCTTAGGCGAACCTGAATGGCCTCAAAATAACTTTCGGCCAGCACATTTGTTTTTTTTTTCCCTTCTCAAATTCCTGAAGACATACGTTTTTTATTATTTATATCCAACTGGGTCCTCCATGAGGCCTTGTTTTTTTCCGGTACTATTTTTGCATCTGTCAATATTTTTAATGAACAGCTGCCTATGAGCCCATCATGGGTGCCTAACAGGCACATAGATCTTCATCTGACCTCCAGGCTGCCACAGCAAACCCCCCCACGCCTCTCTATCTACTATCTTGTTTCGGAAAAGGGGGTGTGACATAGTGCCCTCGGTCTTCTCCTTAGCTGGCCGCAATCACCTTAATTGCAGCATTTAATGTGTTGAATTGAACTGCCCTGGCAGAGCAGCCGGGACCACACCTCCAGGACTTGCACATGCTATAGGCGTGTGTAGCAGGGGATCCCCACAACCCAGGCCCACTTCACTGCCAACAATGCCCCTCTACCCCTCACAACCCCTCTAACCCCATCAATTGGGTAGAAGGGGGGGGGCCCCCCAAAAAAATAATGAAGAGAATAGGCACACAGGCAGATATTGGCATGGACAACATGCAGCCCACACTTACTCTTTCAAGTCTTTCTGCTTAACGCTTTTCGCCTCTGCATGGATCCTTCTTCCTTCCTCCTGAGAACTTGTCCATTCAGCTCACATCAAATCACCCCCATCAACAAAGCGCTGCCGTATGCAGTGATGGCAAACCTTTTAGAAGACGAGTGCCCAAATGCCAAACCGACCCACTGTATTTATTGCAGTGCCACACGGCATTCGAGCATTAAATGTTAAAATGTCAAATTTTCTTGCTCCGTGCTATCCACACAGCTTTCAAGGGTCCTGAGGACACCAATGTCGTTTACAGAAGGTGGGAAAGTTCAGATTTCATTGGAGCTTCCCTTACAATGAAAAATGGTGGGCCAAGAGCAGGACTCTCATGTACTATCATAATAAATCATGCTCCTATCCCATCTGAGCATGTCCTCACCTTCTCGTCCTTCCGCTCATGGTAGACAGATGCTCAATTTTTTTGGGCTACTTGGTCCTGCAGGCGAATCCTTTCAGTCCTGCCTGGGAGTTCTGTGCTGGGCAACATCCTGAGTGCCCACTGGAGGGCTCAGAGTGCATCCCCCCTCTGGTTACCCCTTGCCCTAGTTCGCCGCCACGCTTAGAGCATAGTTGCTGGGCTATAGTGGAGAGGCCTCCCCCACCCCAACTTTTGTAGTATTGTGATATGATCTGGAGTCAGTGGAGATGGAAATCCAGCAGCCAACCAAAAGCAGCAGGATAGCCAGTGGAATATCGAAGGAATCCCTGGCGAAGGTATGGCGTCTTAATGTGCCTCACGCTACTTTGGTGTTTCCTCTCTTCTTCCCTCACCAGTTATCACAACCTTCTCTCCTGCTGTTAGGAAAAGATTTGTCTAGAGGCTTTTTGGCGGCCATTATGTAAAAAATGATTCAATGTTCTCCGCAGTGCGACGACCTGAAGAGAGCCATAGCAGAGCTGAAGAAACCGCAGAGGTTCTGAGGACCCGACGGTTCCCTGAGGGACCCAAGGGTGATCGACAGCAAGCTTAAATACTTCCAGGGGTGTGGAAGGCTATATACTAAGGGGCTGGCAGGCGATATACTAGATGGGCTGGCAGCTATATCCACAGGGGTCTGGTAACTATATACTACAGGGGCCTGGCAGGCGATATACTACGGGGCTGTGGCAAGCTATATCCTGGGTGACAATCAAATAGTTTTCCCCAGTTTTTTTGTGTTAAACTTAGATACCTCGGCTTATACTCGGGTCAAGTTACCACTCATATATGCGGTCATTATGTTATTCTTTGTATGTTAAGAATTATGATTTTTACAATCTTTTTCTGCTTCTATTCCTTATTCTCTAGATTTCGGCTTGTTGCCATTCTATGGTAAGCATTGTTTGGATAAAATTCAGTTCCTGGTCATGTGATGTCCACATGTGCAAGGCTCCGTATATCAAGGAAGAATCCGAGCTGTAACGTATATTGGACCATCATATGAAATTTCAAATTTTTTTAGATTTTTTTTAAGGTGGGGCGTGCACATTGAGTGTCCTTATATATTCCACCACCACCCCCTTACGGGTTATGAAATCTTAGTTTTGGGCACATAGTTGAAACCTCCACCGAAACCGGAGCCCCTAGAGAGATGGTGTCCTCAAGACCATAAGTCAGGGCTCAGCTCAACACCGTTTCCACTTGTTGGAAAGTGCTAAACAGAAATTGGGGCAATGATTCAAATGAAATGGAGTCCCAATAATTCAGAGTTTAACAAGTTTAAGATAAGAGTTAGAGAAGTTTTTGACACAATGGTCCTTAAATAAAATATCTTGATTTTTTTCCATAACCTACCGGATTGAAAAGTACCATCAAGATTGTTGTACACTGTCAGAGATATCAAACTTTCTGGATTAATTCAGCATTATATATCTGTGTATGTGCTGGGAGGACTACAGGATATGAAATTAATGTTGAATTTTTGTTCCACATATTGTGAAACAACAGCCGGGGGGGGGGGCAGAAAATAAGACATAGTGGTCTCTTTAAACACAAGTAACATATGAAACATTTTTATTGTTGGGAAACAAGGTTAAATTCACCTTCTAGACATTTTGCCAATCTCCTCTCTTGTGCTAGATTGGTAAGTATTTTTTTAATAAGGGTTTTTCTGATGTTATAAAATTGGTTTGCTTAAATGCTTACAAAACTATTGTACTTTTTATCCTTTAAGCATCTGGAAACTATAGTGTTTTAATTACCATTTTATAATACGTATTCCCCCTTGAAACAACATAACAAGCCTACTATGTCTGCTGCCTTTTCTTATCCTCAAGTTATGAATTTTCGTTCTTGAAAGTGTTTCAACAAAAATCTTTCGCACACCCTATTTGAAGTGGCAGAGACCTAGGCTGAGGCCAGTTAGCTTACCCACCATCCCAGATGCCTTGTGTTCTCTTTGAAATAGATTTACATTAAATCCTTTCGTGCCGACAAGTAAATGCATTGATTCCTGTACATGCACATACAGGATGTATAATGGTGACATCCGGGAATCTTCCATCACATGAAGGAGCAGGGAACATTAATAATTGGTAGAGATCAGTATAATGGTTTACAGGCAGCAC
This sequence comes from Engystomops pustulosus, assembly GCA_019512145.1. Taxonomy (NCBI): domain Eukaryota; kingdom Metazoa; phylum Chordata; class Amphibia; order Anura; family Leptodactylidae; genus Engystomops; species Engystomops pustulosus. Next base: position 12,111,365 of record CM033648.1, on the reverse strand, counting down.
TAAGGAGCTTATTTACAAGCTGATACTGCCGGATGATAAGGTGGGGGAAAGGTCGCAAGAGATAGCATGAGCAGCAGAGACGTTCTGTAAAGCACAGACTGGGAGGAGGGAGGGACAGGGATATCGTGTACCTCACTATTCTGTGCAGGAGACATCTGCATACACATCCAGCTCTGGCAACATTCACAGTTTCATGACAACCAACCTCCTTTCTAAGCAGGGAGCAGCACTCCCCCCTCCCTTTTAATCTGTATTTTTTAAACTTTTCTCTAAACAATTCTAGGGCTATCAAGCAAGATGGAGAGGAGGCAGCCATTACATCAATGGGTAATGTAAGGCATAGCAAAGAAACTACTGATAAGGTACCAATATTCATAGGCAAGTTGTTTTAACATCCCAAGAGCTATTGATATGGAGACAAACCAAATACTTTACAGTTGTAAGGAAGAATTAATCGTGAATGTATAAAGGGTTTTAACTACAAGTGCAATTGCAAACTTGTGGAAATATATGGCATTCCATTGAAAGCGTCCATCTCGTTACAATTACAACATCCTGGATATCCTTACGACAACTGTAAACCTGACCTGCAGATGTTGTGACCATCAAAAGCCATTTGGTGGTCACCCTCCTTCTGTGGCGCCTACCCCCATCCCTGATCTAGGGATTTGGAAACAAGAACTGTTTATATTCCGGATAAAATTTTGGAACTTTTTTTTAGATGATTGAACTTACTCTGCACTTCTGGATACTTCATCATCAGCAGAATCCCCCATTGCAGTGTTGTAGCGGTGGTCTCTGTGCCGGCCATAACCAGGTCTAGTACTGTAGCTATGATGTTATCGTCATGGAAGACTGAAGCTTTGTTTGCCCGTTCCTAGGATCAATTGTAAAATTGGTTATGGAAGTTTTTCTTTCATATTGGTCACTCAGCTTTCACAAAGCCAGATGTATATTTAGCAATCACCAGTGTATATGAGTATATGCAGTGTATATAAGAGGTACTCTCTGGTAGGTGGTATATATGGGGATACTCTCTGGTAGGCAGAATATATAGGGGGTATCCTCTAATAGGTAGTGAATATATAGGGGAACCTTCTAGTATATAGTGAGACCCCTTCTAAAAGACAGTTTATGGTGCTCTCTGGTATATGGTGTATATGGGTGTCCTCCATTTCAGGTATTATAATGGAAGTAGTGTTGTCTTATTGGCTATTTCTGGTTGGCAGTCTTAATAAAGGCTATGGAAGGTGTTCTCTTTGAACACTCTCTATGAGGGTATTCTCTGGCTTCCCCTGGTTATGGAGGTCTTGTAGACCTTGAGTTTTATGGGTATTCTTTAGTTGGCACTTTAATAGGGGTATAGGTTGATAAGCACTATTTGTATAGGTTCTTTCTGGCAAGCACTGTGGAGGGTACTTAAAAGAAATTTTCTACCAGGATGAAGTATTGTAAACAAAGCACACGTACATACTGGTGTGCACCCCCTTCTGACAGGATCCGCTCTTATTTTAGCTTCTTATGCCCTGTTTTGTTTTTTTTATAGGCTTTTAAAATTATGCAAATAAGAGATGCTCCAGGCTCCATAGGTGTTAAGCTAAAAGAAGAGCAGATCCTGCCAGAGGGGGCGCACAGCAGTAAGTCAGTGTGCTTGGTTTACAGTCCTTCATCCTGGTGGTAGATGCCCTTTAAGGGGCACTGTACTTTCTGCAAACTAAATTAGATAAAGGATAAGATAGAATGACCCAGCTGAGAGGACAGATTCTATCGTTACTTCTTCTTGCTTGGCAACCATTGTTTCAATGATGGAGTCTGGGAAGTTGACGTCTACTTTCTGCCTTTTTCCTTGCATATCTGCTTTTAGCACATTGCAGATCTTGTCAGTCTTTTCCAGTATTATCTTGTGAGTCTTTAGGAATATTGCAAGCGATGGATAGAGGTTAAACACCTGAAAAACAAAGCACTTTCCTGTTAGGCGCTGATTATATAGGTCACATCCTATATGTAGTAATTAATTAAAAGATTTGACTCCAGCACTCGTATAGCTGCCACCGCATCAATGAGGGGGAATGGGAACCTTATTTTTGTGATTGTTGGGGGGGTCTCAGAATTCGGATGTGTATGTAACATGAGTTTACCTACCTGTAAGTAAGGTGATCCAAGCAAAACAACAATATCGTCAATCAGGTCCAGCAGTTGCAGGTAGACCGGATCATTGTAGTCAAACCTGTTGCCAAATAACATGGCAAAGGTAATATTTGTGGGGGCACAGGCAAACTCCCTCAGTGGTATATACTAAGGAAGAGGGGGGGGGTGGCAGGTGGTGTCTACTGAGGGGGGGGTGGCAGGCTGGCTGTATACTGAGGGGGGGCAGGCAGGCTAGCTGTATACTAAGGGGGGGCAGGCTGGCTGTATACTGAGGAGGGGCTGGCTTTACACTGGGGGGACTGGCTGGTTGTATCCTGGGGATTTGGCTGGCTGTATACTGGGTGGACTGGCTGGCTATAACAGGGGGCTGACTGGCTGTATACCAAGGGGGGGCAGGCTGTCTATATACAGGTGGTCTTAATGGCAGTAATGTAGTATATTCTTCTAGGGGCATTATAGAGTTATATTATTGTCATAGGGGCGTATTATTAGTATATTCTTGTGACATAGGGGGCAGATATAGACTTATATTTATGAATAGGGGCAGTATTATGTGTATATTCGTTTACGGGGGAAGTAGTCAGTATTATAGCAGTTATCTTTTGTACATAGGGGGCAGTAGTATAGTAGTTAATTCTTTGCATAGGGGGCAGTAGTATAGTAGTTATATTCTTGTACATAGGGGGCAGTATTATAGTTAATTCTTGTTCATAGGGGCATATTATGAAGTTATATTTCTGTACCATAGGGGCAGTATTATATATGTTATATCTTGACATAGGGGGCAGTTATAGAGTGTATTTGCAGAGTTTAGATATGTACATAGGGGGCAGTATTTAGTATTATATCTGTACATAGGGGCAATTATTATAGGTAGTTATTCTTGTACAATAGGGAGTATTTAGAGTTATATATTTGTAAATAGGGGCAGTATTAGTAGTTATATTCTGTACATAGGGGGCAGTACTATGGCTAGTATTATTCTTGGTACAAGGGGGCTAGTGTTGTAGTTATCTTGTGAATAGGGGCAGTTCTTAAGTAGTTATATTTGTAAGATAGGGGGCAGTATTTAGTTGTTATATTCTTGTACTACGGGGCAGTATTATAGTAGTTGATTATTCTTGTACATAGGGGGAGCATTATAGTAGTTATATTCTGTGTACAAGGGGGTCGTTAGTATAGTAGTTATATCTTGTACATAGGGGCAGTGTATAGTAGTTTATATCTGTACAAAGGGGGCGGGCGGCATTATAAAAGTTATATTTTGATAAAAGCAGTATTAAGAATTATATTAGGGCGTATATTTATATCAGTGTTATTCTTTTTTCTTTTTGTCTTTATTTCTTGTCTCGCGTTTTGTTATTCCGGATATATAGTAATTCTTGTTTATCGTAGAATGTATGTAGTAGTATTTTTGTGTACATGTAAGGCAGTATAAGTGTGTGTTCTTTTGACCCCTTAACGGACGCAGCATTTTACAGCTAAGGCTCAGCCCGATTTTTTGGATTCTGACTTGCTTCGCTTATATGGTTTAAACTTTTTGAACACTGTTACTTAATCAAAACGATTCTGAGATTGTTTTTTTCCCCAAATGTTGTACTCATTTTAGTGGTAAATTTGGCAGATAGTTTTGCGGTTATTTACAAAAAAAAAGAAATATGATGAATTTTTTGAAAATTTGCAATTTCGAATATCTAATCATTGCGTTTTCAGGCAGATAGATACCACCTAAATAGTTGCTGAATAACATTTCCCATTGTTTCTTATTTACATTCTAATTTCTTGAAAATGTTGGTATTTTGATGTCACGCGCTTACAAAAGGAATATCGCTTTTCCGGTTTTTCAGATTGACATATTTGGGGACATAAATACAGTTTTGAATGAAATTTTACATATTAGCATTCAAACCCCTAATAATCTACCTTTCATCTGCACCCTCAAGATATCAGAAACAGCTTACGAAGATTGTTAACCCTTGAGATCTCGTAGTAATTGAATCAAAATGGAGGTGAAATTTAGAATGGTATACTGTTCCCTTATACGTTCATTTAGCACTAAAATTTACACAGTTCCAAAATATAAAAAGAGAAAACCCACCAACAATTTGTTCTGCAATTCTCCTGAGTACAAAGACCCCCACATGTGGCCGTGACTGTGTTATGGGCGCACAGCGAGACGCAGAAGGGAATGAGAGCCCTGCAGCTGCAGGATTTTAGTTTCCTCTTGGCCCCTTTTGAAGGCTATAAAATTTTCGACTTTTTCGTTAGGGCCATGTGACGGCATTTTTGTTGGGATGAGATGCTTTTTCCATTGTTACCATTTTGGGGTTGGTATCACCTATGTTGAAAATTTAGGAACTTTTTTTGAGGGCCAGGGTAGAAAAGCACAACTGTACTGGATTTTTGACTTTTTTTTTTGTTGGTGTAACGTATGACTATAATCATGTTAGCTTTATTCTATGGGTTGATACGATTACGGGGTACCAGACATGAATATTTTCTTACGTTTTACTAAATTTGTCAAAAAAAACCCTAATGTGGGGAAAATATATAATTTTTGTATTGCCATCTTCCAAGTGCATAACTTTGTTACGTTTTGGATACGGAGCTGGTTGATGGCTTGTTTTTGCGGGAACATTGTACTTGCACCAGATCAGTCGGAGTACATATGGTTTTTTGGTCGCATTTATAGCATTTTGTGTGGGATTGAAAGGTAAAAAATCATAATTTTGGAGGGTTTATAAACAGTTTTTTTTTTTACGGCGTTATCGTGGGGGTTCAATAATGTTACTTTATTCTAACGGGTTGTTACGGAAGCCGTGGTGATACTATATATGTGGGGTTGTGTTATGATTAGACTTTTTTTTGAGTTATATGTCTCTTATATGTTTTGGGGTGGGGCATTTTTAGTGATTTATGACTTTATTTTTATTGAATAACTTTTTTTTTTACTTTTTTATTTTATACCATGGGATATGAACAAGCAATCATCTGCTGCTGTTATGATAATATTCTGCAATACTATGTATTGCAGAGTATATCAGTGTCAGCTATGCACTGCATAGGCGGCACTTTGCCCGTAAGTGGAAGTCACAGACGCCATCTTACTGGCATTCTTGGTAGTAACTCTGGGGTCCAGATCGGACCCAGATTACTATAGAACGATCGGGCCCCCGAAAACGGTTCGGGGGGGCCGATCGTGGGGGAAAGACACCCCAGATTGACTTGTTAGATGCCGCGGTCGCGTGACGCGGGATATCCTAAAGGGTTAAGCAACGCGATCAGGAGACAATCTTCGATCGACGGGTGGTACATGGGGCCGTATTAGTTACAAGCCGGCAACCCCGTGTTTCCCGATGCCGGTTCGGCTCTGATCAGAGCCGAGCCGGCATAGGCGCCGTGGCGGATATATCCGTCCAAGTGAGGCTAAGTCACTGCGCTCTGGCGGTATATCCGCCGCGGAGGTGAGGGGTTAAAAAAAGAAGTGTATTCCGTATAGCGGAGGGCAGTATGAGTATCATATGGGCTGTACATCGTTGATTTAGACCATCTACCCTGTTTCCCCATATATTTGCTCCTAAAGAGGCATTAGGCTTAATTTCAGGGGATGTCTTATATTTTCTAAGCCTGAAACAAAATGCACAAGGTTTATTTGGGGGATGTCTTATTTTAGGGCAAACAGGGTATCAACAGTTTGTGTGGAGTTAGTAACATCACCCACAACACATTGGTACGTGTTGACTCCGCCCACAAGGGGCCACTTTTATAGTTTTTTTTTCCCCAGCCCACTAATTTAAAGTATATACTGCGTATAAGCCGAGATTTTCAGCACAAAAAATGTGCTGAAAAACCTCACCTCGGCTTATACACGAGTCAACTAAGGGGCAAACAATAAAGGGGGCAAAAAAAAAAATAATAATACTCACACTCCGGTGGTCCGGATCCCTCGGCGGAGCTCCTTTTCTTTCTTCACTGGCGGCTCCCGGTCTCTTTCTCTTTCTTCACTAGCGGGCAGTCGCGTCCAGGCGATCTGCGGGCGGGCGCACATATGATGCGGTGTGCGCCGCATTGCGGCGAATGCCGGTTAGTGAAGAGAAAAGAGAACCGGGAGCCGCCAGTTGAGATAAAGAGAGGGGAGCTGTCCCGAGGTTCGGAAGCCGCCGCCAGGACCGGGAGCCACGCCGAGACGGGAGGGAGCGGTGCGAGCATAAAGGTGGGTATCGTCGGGGGTGAGTATTAAGTTGTTTTTTTATTCACTTGGCATACTGGGGGAGGCTGTATAATACTATTGGGGTCAGGCTGTATACTGCTATTGGGGCAGGCTGGATACTGCTATGGGGGCAGGCTGGATACGTGCTATTGAGGGCGGCTGATATGCTTGTATGGGGCAGGCGAGCTTGTATACTGCTATTGGGGCAGGCGTATTACTGCTATTGGGGCAGGCTGTATACTGCTATTGGGGCAGGATGTCTGATAGACTACTTGGGGGGCAGGCTCATGTAATGCTATAAGGGGGGAGCTGGCTGTATACTACAGGGGGCTGGTGGCTGTATACTACAACTCGGCTTATACTCGAGTCAATAGGTTTTTCCAGTTTTTTGGTGGTAAAATAGGGGTCTCGGCTTATCCTACTAGGTCGGCTTATTCTCCGTAGCTATCCGGTTCACTTTGAAATGTGTAGATTGGGGGTTCCATTTTAAACTAATGGGTAAAGTGACCCATGGGCATAGTATTCCTGGCCTGCCTCAGGAATTGTCGAAATTTCCTGAATTTGGCAGCGCACAGACCGTATGAATATTTAGGTAATACTAGTGACTGGAGATACTTAAGCTCCACTATCAGTGCTATAAGACCCTATTCTTAGCCATTAACAAGGGGCCCTTTTCTTGTACACACATGTGTCTGCTGCTCCAGGGAAAGTGCCCAAATTCCTAAATTGCAGAGCACAGCACTATGATATCTTCAGTAAATGTAGTATGAGAGTGCCCTAAAGCTCTCACCCGTACCCTGGGTAAAAGCTCCGGCCCCTTCATACTCCGGATTGCAAGGGGTTCTGTTTTGTGACACAACGAGCATGTCTGCTGGCTTCCAGGAAATTGTTTTGAAATTTCTTAAATTGCAGAAGCACCAGCCACTATGATATCTTTGGTGAGAACACTAGGCGCCGGAGAAACCTAAAGCTCCACCGTACAGCGGAGATCAGGACGCTCATGCTCCTGGATTACAAGGGGTCCTTGTTCTTGAAATCATGGCGTCCGACGCTTTGGACCCTCACTGATCAGCTTGTTATCGCTGTGGACGGGGGAATACTGAGAGATCCTTTTGAGGTTCCTGCGATGGGTCTCCTCCGGAATGTAGTATTAAAATCCCCTCATCCTACCCAACTGTAATCACAGAGTGCTCTAAGGCGGAAAATTTCTATACAATGAGAAGAATGAAATCAGGCATAGTCTTTTTACACGTTCTCCCTCTTTGGATGGCCAATAAATATGGGGACCCAGATCTGTCTGAGAAATGTCTGCTGCTCTCCAACAAGGGTCGTTCTTTACAGTCTCCGTCTGAAGACCACCGGCCTTATTCATGCCCAGGTAAGGTGAATATGTTGGATCCATAGGTCTCTCTATGAAACGTAAAAAAGTGACATTAAAGCAGCAGTTATGCTTCAATACTCATATACACTCACGGCCACCTGAGTGCATTTAGCATGTAGACATGGTCAACAATCTCTGCAGTTCAAACTGAGCATCCAAGTATGGGGAGAAAGTTGATTTGAGGCTTTTGAACGTGTGGCCTTGTGTTGGCTGCTCAGAGGGCTGGTATGAGATTTCAGAACTGCTGATCTACGGAGTTACGCACAAACCATCTCCTGGGTTTTACAGAGAATGGCCGAAAAAAGAAAAAAACATCAGTGAGCGTCCAGTTTCTGTGGGCGGAAATGCCTGTGTGTGACCGATGGTCAGAGGAGAATGGCGCAGACTGGTTCGAAAGCGTCAGAGTGACCAAATCACCACCCGTTAACAACCAAGGTAGGCAGAATGAGCATCTCTGAAACCACAGTACGTCGAACTTTGAGGCAATGGGGCTACAGCAGCATAAGCTCTGAATGGATCATAGAATTGGATGTGAAAAAGTTGCCTGGTCTGATGAGTCCTGATTTTGCTGCGACATTGCCGCTGTAGGAGGTCAGAAGTGGCGTCAACAAATGCAAATCATGGATCCATCCTGCCTTGATTCCAACAGGTTCAGGCGGTGGTGGTGGTGTCATGGTGTTGGGAGAATACTTCTTCTTGGCACTCTTGGGGTCCCATTGAGTACAATGAGTACTTGCACACGCACAGGCCAACTGAGTATGTTGTGACATGTCCATCCCTTTAGACCACAATGACACAAATCTGATGGCACTTTCCAGCAGGATAATAGCGCCATGTCATAAAGCGTGAATCATCCAACTGGTTTCTTGAACATGACACATGATGGCACTGTACTATCAAATGGCCTCACAGTCACCAGATCTCAATCCAATAGAGCATCTTTGGGAGTGGTGGACGGAGTATTCGCATCATGGATGTGCAGCCGACATATCGGCATTGTGGATGCTCATGTCAACTATGGACCAAAATCTCGAGGAGCTTCCAGCACCTGTGGTTAAACCTATCCACGAAGATCTGTCCAGCTGCTGAAGGCAAAAGGGGGTCCAACCCGTACTAGCATGGTGTACCTAATAAAGTGGCCGGGGAGTGTCATAGCAAGGGGTCGGATCCCAGTTTTCTGTGGCCCCTGGACAGAGCCTCATGGGCCCCTTGCAGTGAACTCACATGGTGGCTTACAAAATTCCAGAACTAAAACAGTTCCCAGTTATCTTACCAACGAGGCCCCTCACCGTTTTTCATACAAGGTCTTCAGGTTATGTTATTGAGCCCCCTCACACCCTTGTGGATTCAACGATCCAGCAGGGCAGGGGTTTAGTTAGCCTCGGCCGTCGTTCACACCAAATGAGCCAGTCCTTGTTGAGAGCGCCGAGACAGCCGGTCCCTGAGAGAGTGCCCGGCGACAGCCGGTCCCGGATGAGAGTCTATAGATACCATAAAATATTTTTTGTTAACCCATTCTATTTTGTTACGGTAAGAGCAGTTATTACTATCCCGGCAACGCTGGGAGACTACAGTAGTATATGAATAAAAACCATTCTTGATATTTTCAAGGCTTTAGTTACCTTGCATCAGAGAGAGGCCAGCACTCTAGTCCGTAAGTGCAGGTTTCTATTAGAGGCAGTGGGGTTTGGACTGGAGTAAGTAGTCGGAGACTTTTATTCCTAGTGTAAAGTGGTAACAGGAATATGAGTAATTGCCCAGCGCCAGGAATGGAGACAGAACTCCGCTGTGGGATGGGAGCAGATTAAGCATGGTAGGTCCACTTCTATCCGGGGTTGTTTGCTGGGTGGGTTGGTAGTGATGCATTTGGTGGCTTTATATTGGGAAGAGAGGAGGAGGATTCAATATATAAACATATTTAAAAGTTCTAGAATCCAACTTTCATATGTATTAATAGGTCAAGTGACGTAACTCGTCAACAATGAGCATTTTACTGTTATGTTACTTTTCTATTCACCCAGTCGTAATGTTCAGGTCTCAACGTTTCCTGTTGTGCGTCCTTCATTAACCCCATAATCGCCACATCTTACATCCCATTAAAAATGTCAGCAAATTCGTGCACCCCAAAACACAGACCCCAAAATTCATAATGTCCCCACTTTGATACGGAAACGCTTTTTTTTTGTTTTTTTTGTGAAAAGATACGGGTAATGGGATGTTGGGATACTTTTCAGATATCATATTGGCGCAATCCAGTATGTGAGCTTCAGATACAAAATCTAATATAAATCCAAGACATGTAGGATTTTTTATAATGAATGAGCTATTATGCGTGATTTGGTTCCAGTAGAAACAGAATTTAATATTTGGTGAGAAAAAGAATTGGTTTGCAATTGCAGAAGCCAGAAAACAGTTCTGAATAAGTCTGTAAACACACAACAGAAATTTTGGCCCTGAAGAGTGTTCTCCAGCTATTTCAGATCTGGCGCTCTGGCCACACTGTCGCCCGCGTTCCCGCCGCAGATAGTGGGTTTAGAGTGCTCTTGATGTAACATATTGTGAAATAAACACGATGTAAAACAATGAATTATGTGTAGAAGGGGTTTTTCTCATAAAAGAACAGATTTTAGATTTCAATCCCCGAGTGATTGCTAATGCAATAAGTCATTTTAACAACCCTTACTTTTACTGTTATTGCTGTTTTAGCTGCCTATCATCCCTAGGCTGCTCGGCAAAATACCCACAATGGGCATGGACTCTCTAAGCAGAACATTATGACCAATCTAGTTTGTGGGGTGACAAATGTTGGATAACATTATCAGTACAGGTGTATATACATTTTCATCTGGCTATGACATTGTATTAACTCAATGAACATATGGGGAATTTAATACGTCTGCTTCTCGGCGAAGGTAGTGAAATTCCGCTGGCATACCATTTTTACAGCGACAATGATCAAGGATCGTCCAGCCTCTTGATGTATTGGGCAGGGTGCTGCCACGCGTTTATTTCCTATACAGGTGTGTGACATAAGTATAAAAGTCAGGCGGCAACTTCAAAGTGCCAGCAGTCTTACCATGGCGTTCGCTTGCGGGGTGCAGAGAGGTTGCGGTCACAACCCAGGCCCAAAATTTTAGGGGGCCCTTATGGTGCTCACTTCTATTGAGACTATCACTATAAACCATACATTTATCTTGGGGGGCTGGCACAGTCTTTTGCACTGGGGGCCAATCCGATCTCAGTTACGCCCTGGGTCTACCATCAATGTGAATAAAGTCCAAGAGAAGCAGCGCTCTAAGTAAAAAGAAAAGTTTTATACAACCAGCAATAGTTAGTTTAGTTGCAGGATCATTGAGAATATGTGAAACTTTGCGTAATATTGCTGTATGCTACAGAAATTTTTGCTTCACTTGTAGGTGCTGCTACTTATCCCCATATTAATATTACTGCTCCACCAACACTGACCTCCCATAATGATTATATATAGAATCATCATGAATAATATGATAAGGCTCCCAATCACAGGACCCCACATGGCTGACACAACTACAGCCAGTCGTATAGCAGTGTCCGAACCCACTATAACCCAATATAGTCAGGGTCGCCCCACTAAGCCAGTAAAGTCAGTGTCCATCCCCACGTATATCAGAGCACTGCCCCACTGTATCCAATATATTCAGTTTCGTCTCTCTTAAGTAGCCAAGTCACAGTTGCCCCCACACATCGCTGAAACCACTACAGCCACGGACTGTATGTTCAGTTGGTCCGCCCCCACTGTAGCCAATATAGTCAGGTCCGCCCCCGACTGTTAGCCAATACTAGTCAGGGTTCCGCCCCACTGTGCCAATATAGTCAGGGTCCTGCCCGCCACTGTAGCCAATATAGTCACGGGTCCGCCCCCACGGTACACTATAGTGAGTATGTTTCCCCCAAGTAGAAATAGTCATAGTAGCCTGTCCCTACCAGACATCAATGATTAGGTTATTAAATGTTTGTAATCTATTTGTACCAGTTTTTATGAGGTGTTTTGAACTATTACAAACACAGAGGATGGAATTACCAGGAGATAAAATGGTCTTTTAAAGGATTGTCTGAGGGTGCGGAGAGTCTTAAATACTTTTGGTACGTGAGGTTGTCAAGCGATTCCTATAAAATGGCTCATGGCAATATTCATCCGGAGAACCAAAGGCAAAAATGAGTACATTGTATCGCGTGGGATGGAGTTTAGTATTCCCATGAGCCTTCACTGTTTGCTGTTTGGTACACATGTATAGGAAAAAAAAAATAGGGGGTGACTAGGGGCGCAACAATACATTAATTGTTATTTTGCGGGTATTCTATTGTACATATGTGTGAAACGGCCATATAACAATAAGCATAACGCCCCATTCTTTCAATGGGCAATCGGCCGTCCATTGAATGGCATAAAAATGCAGAGGAAAGTCCGTAATTTTGCATGAATTTTGTGTCCCGTATACCCACCTAATGTGTACGGTAACACGGGTAAACTCGCCAATATACGTCCCTTTATCCAGGAAGAACATAAGCTGTGGGAGGGACTCTGGACAGGACACAGGAGACCGTTCATGTCACTTCCTCGCATTGTCCAGGCTAATCCCATTCTTTGGGATAAGCGCCTGGACACCCAAAAATATACAAAAGTGGGGAGTTATCACCTCACCAATCCTCCCTGATTATGGAGCAGAGGGAGGAAACAAGGAGAGCGAGAAAGAACTTGTGAGTGTTGTGGTCCCAATCAAGCCCCCTGCATTAAGCCGCGCCCTGCGGCATGTCATTGTCCTGATCCCTGCAAGCCATTGCAGGGTTATTCTTTATGATATTAATCAATTGGACAAGAATGTGGTCTTGATGGTTGTAACTTAAAAGCGGAACCTATCACCATGAATTACGTATAAAGGTAGATCACGTTGGTAGGTGGAATCAATAGGACGTGAGGGTTAGCCCTTCTAAGGCTATACTCACGTCCACAGTCAATGTTTGGTAACTTTTAATCTCATAATGCAATTTTGTTATGCGAGCTACTTGGGGCGTGAGAGTAGCCGGACCATGAGGCTATACGGTGCAGCTACTCCACGCCCCAGTAGCCGTTTACTCTCTACTTACAGGGCAGGCGCCCATTGAGCCACCTACCACCCAATCTACCTTTTAGGTAGATTCTTGGTGGTGATGGTTCCCTTTAAACCGTTTAGCCAACTTAGCTGTCTGGAATGTCTGACCCCGAACGCTGAGGGCACGGAACTAACTCACTAAACGGCCCCTGTCGCTGGTTTATAAAATCACCTACAGAAATATGTTGAGTGTATATATTTCCTAATATAGAGTTTGTATGTGCAGTGCTGGATCGGGGCTGAGGAGTCCGACAGTAAAATTTGTGTTGAAATTGACTGATGGAACCTTAGAAAATTGTAGTTACAAATGTTTTTCTGTTTTACAGTATTGCTTATTCTTTCTAATATCATCCATTTTTTTTTTTGCGGATTAAAGTTTTTACTTCTATATGCATTGATAAAAAAAAAAAGACAAACACGTGTTTTGTTTTCAGCCCCAAAACCCAGTATATGAGTGATCAGACAGCACAGAGTATTTTATGCGTGTATGTGCAGGGCATGGATATGGGGGACTCTACCACACTGCCCTCGTCCTGGAAGAAGTAGGGTATGACAATGCCTCACTGGATATGCAGGGAATGATGCAGACAGACAGGTCCCGGGTAGTTATAATCCTGATTACATCTTAAAGAAATTTTTTGAGTAATGCCTGAATATCCAAAACGTGGGGCATGATTGGATGATATACAATATAAGTGTCAGATGGATGAAAAGACCATGAAGTCTTCATGTCATTATATGGTGTATGGTATCTATATTTGTCATGAAACATGTGTTAATACAGAGAACCCGAACGAATAGGTAATTTAATTTTTTTTTTAATATAAAATCTGCATTCTGCTTGTCATTAGTAACGTTCACTTCCTAATCATCTCAATGAACCATAAACTATACAAAAGATCAGGAAAAAATACCAGAACGAATTCCTAGTATAATGAGGAAATAAAGAGAATAACGGTGAAGACATACATGTTGTTATTCTTATTGAGATCACCAGATTTTATTTTGCACAATTCGGAACAGTCCCCGGTTAGTACTAGATTTTTTTAGGTTAGGCATAAGATAGGCAAGTCAGACACTGGTATTTTATAATGAAGTTCATGCAGACAAATATTTTTTGGTCTCTGTGATAATTGGATTTAAAAATGTTGGTTTATTGTAGCATAGGACTAAGTACGAAAATTTACCACACCATAGGTCCGTTTGTACTAGGGGGCGGGGGTGTGTATCTGCTTTACTATTGATTTACATGAGTGTGCGGTGCTGAGTAACCCCGCTAAACTAGAATTCAGACTATGTCCCCCCAGCTAGTTACATTACTACAATTGGTGATTTTAAAAGGAATTCTCCATGAAACTTGACATACCAAGCTGCACAGGTTTAGGTATTAGCCTTGGAACTCTATGTACCAGACCTCGGGTGCGATTTTAGTGATGCAGGACTGTGAAAATTGCATTTATATTCAAGATTGTAGCTCGACTTGCGCTGGTGGTGAGATCTCACAAGCTTAGCCTTCCATCTGAGTGAGAGCAATCGCAGGCTTCTGGTTTTAGGGGGGGGACCATACACAGCATAGGGGAGGGGCGGTGGGAAAGCAGTTTAATGCAGAGATCACCACACGCATAGGAAGGAGACTTCTCCAGTGTTACCAAGTCTAGTTTTTTACAATCCAAGGATATAATAGCATTTTTCCAGTCGTCTGCCTACAACCCCCACACGCGTAGGTTTTAAACCTAACATTGAAGGATGTAAGCTTTGTATGGTCATCTCCTCTAACTAGCATCAGCCATTTATTAACAACATCACTGTGTTGCCAACACAATTTGAGGTATGTATCCACTGATGGTGATAGTAAAAACACACAGTCCCCTCTAGCCGACAAGAGCTGTAGGACTGCTAGCATTCTCTTATTTGGTTGTTTCATCGGCCTTCGTCCGTGTCTCTTGTTGGTCGTACTCCTTCATGTAGCTTTTACTGCTTTCGGTATGGTGGTCTCACGGAGCGCTGCCCTGAAGACCCCTCCATGTATTTCAAGAGACGCTTGAAGTGTTTGTTAGAAACCTACATCAACAAACAGGAATAAAAATGTATACAAAATGATTAGTTGTCACCCTCATCCTTAAAGTGAAGACATTAAAACGCACTTCTGTGCTTTATCTTAATTCCGTCTAAGTAAAGTAACACTAGCAGCCTTCAAGTCAACCACTAGAGGGAGCACGGAGTCTCAGTGTAGCCTGATACTAACACAAGCCAGAGTTCGCAGAGAGGTGCCGGGAGCCGACTCGCAGGGAGCAGAGCGGTAGGTATAGAAAGGAGGCAGGGAGGGACCCGAGACAGATCAGTCGGAGGAGAGGTGCCGGAGGACACGAGCAGTTACAGAGCGGGTGAAGAGGAGCAGGGAGGGACCAACCGAGCGAGCTCCGAGGAGAGGCGGAGGACACGAGCAGGGGAGCAGAGCGGTATAAAGAGGGCAGGGAGTAACACGAGAAGAGCGGTAGAGAGGAGGCAGGGAAGGTACACCCGAATTAGAGCGGCAGGAGAGGACAGGAGGACATCGATGTAGAGCGTAAGAAAAGGAGCCTGAGGAGGACACCAGAGCAGGGCAGGAGAATAGATCGCGGAGGACACGCAGCGAATGCCAGGAAAGGAGTCCTGAGCACCAATGAAGCTTCTGTCAGTTATTTATGTTACAATCATTATGGAATTGGTCTCTGACTGTCAACAGGTGCAGAACATAATACATGCCAGCGTGTGCACCTGATCCCCTTTTATCGTGAGATAAATGTGTGCTGCACTTTGTAGTGTACACGCTCAGTAGTGAAGGCTTCCCTCTATAGATCATAGGTATAAGGAAACTGAAGGTATGTCTGCACTTACTGTTGCACTGCTATAGTGACCTGAAAAATAGGCGGAGTCGTGGAGTCCAAAACCATTTGTTGTGTAGCGTTGGGAGCGGGAAGTCCGAAGTTCAGGAATTGAGTACTTGGAGTTGGCTTAAAAGATATTTTTTTATGATTAGAAAAACATTGCTCTTTGCTTGCATAGTTTCTGCTAGTGCAATACCAAGCAAGCCCACACTGGGCGTGGGTGGTTGCTGATTGTCCAAAGAAGAGAGTAGGAACAACCTTTAAGGCTGAGGTGTGCATTGATATAGAAGCTTTTCTTATATTTCCCCATGCGGGACAAGGTTTTGGTTGTGGAGGGAAAAAAAAAAAAGCGCGATGAAGCCGCTGGAGCGATTTGATGTCATGCAGAGTCAAAATGTGGCTATCCCCACAAACAAGCTCTTTAGCTCATCAGAGTAATTTAAAAGCTAACTTTAGACAGCAAAATAAAGACGAATTTACTACCGTCAACGGTGTCGAGGTTATGAGGAAAGTGTCTTCTGGTTTATCCTGATGGATTCTTGATGTAGCTCCATTTCCTTTAAAAAAAAACCAAAAAAACAGGCTTTATTTAGCCCCTACAGTACCTTGTATGTCCTTTCAGTGGAAGAATGGTTGGAGAAACGCGTCGCACAATTTTCATACATTTCGTACTTTTGGGGACATTTTCTACAATTGAATAATCCGTCATTTCCTCTTCCAGCAGCACGATGGTGCGGCAGGGGGAGCACAGTGTTGATAAATACCAGCATGTATGGAAATATATACTGTACAACCAGTGGAGACATTAGTTAGACAGACAGAGCAACATGTGTATGTTTGTAGCATTAATTTAAAAACCCACAGCAAACACATAATAACATATGGAAATAATTAATGTCGAGTTTTAGGATGAAGCCAAAGGGATCTCCAGCAGCACATGTGGCACTGAAGCAGAAGGTGCACATAGGTTATGTTATCCTATACAGGCCACTAAATTAGTTCTGGGTGGAGGGTCACTTAGATCCCCCTAAACGAGACCACATAGTTTAGGTGCAGCAGCAGCTCTCCGCCCCCCAGAATCGATGTAGTAGGAAGTAATTATGTATAACCTTAGACATATATTATTATAATCTCTCAGACATATTATTATTATTTTAATAATCTCTAGACGTAAGCCTCCAAATTGCGTTGTGTACTGTGGTTAGATGAATAGCTGTTAGGGAGGTCTTGAGTTTAATCATGAAGGCTCAGCTTTTCCCTAGTATTTCATTCTTCCTCCCATGCTTAACACTGCAGACTTTTACCTCACATATATCATTTACTAACTGTGCTGTCGCCCAACACGTATTTACGCAAGATTGTGCTGTCAGTCTGCAGCGATACATTTCGCCCTCTTCTCTGCTTTTGGAACACCCAGGTGTCTCTCTCCTCTCTAGACTTCTATATCCCCAGGATTATTAATCCGATCTCCTGGTTTGTTACCCACATGTGGACCACTGCTGGTTATGGGTTGCCAGGGGGGGGACGCACACGACGCCCACTTATAGATCCAGGGGGCTTCTGACTTCATCCTGTCAGATGCAGGAAACATTGCTCCAAGGTTGTGTGTGAGGATAGGTAGCCTGCGTAATGTAAGCTAAACAAGAGGGAAGGAGCGTCCCAAGGACGCTCACTCCTAATCCTACCAAATATTCTGGAGTCAGGTGTCAAGTTGTTGATGAGATCAGAGTTTACATGTCAGGGGCCCCCCCGAGAGTGTAAGCTCTATTAAGCCCTGTTACCCACTTACATACAAACAACCATTGGACTTGAGTGTATGATATGCTATACTATGGAACTGTGGTTAGAGTCGCCTTGTGTATACCAAATCGTTAGTCCAGGAGGGTTTACTTTTCACTATACAACGTTAAAGGGGAAAAACCGTTTAGTCCTCATTGCTGGTGGGGAGGTCTAGTAGTGTTGGCCTCCGATTTAGTAACAATATGGTGGATTTTTACCCACTGCAAATGTATATTCTCCTGATTATCAAGATCCATAGAAAGCAAATCCAAGTAATAATGAAGCACTGGTGGGGCTTTCATAATGGGTGGTTCCTTACGGCCCCCTATGAAGGAGCGGCTAGTTTGTACAACACTCCATAATTTTCTAGGGAGTGGCAGGGTGAAGCTAATCGCTCCCCAGCAGTACCAGTGTCACCCATAGCAGTGAAGTGGAGCGAGGCCACCATTTTTTTGGGGAAACAAGGGACCACTGATTCATATCCATCAGTGGATTCAGCTGTGAACCAGAATGCCTTAAAAACTATTGATAATGTATATTTTATGTCCATTTTACAACAATTCTCTATAATTAGAAAATATTGATGCCATTTTCTGACCATACAATGTAAATCTAGTCCCTGGCCAGGAGGTTGGCAGCACAGAGCCCCCGCCCGCTCCCCGCGCTGCGATCACACATGTATTGATAGCGTCTCAAGGCGGATCAGCATCATCAATCTTATATACTTTCACTGGAATATTTTTCCGGAGGGCACGCTGCGCTCCACTTCATCCAGCAACAAGCCTCCCCTCACACTATTAGTCACGCTGTATTCATAATACTTCTAGAGGAGAACCACATAGCGGAAAAACAACATGAATCTTAACACAAACCCAACAAACCATAACCAGGGGAACACACTCCAAAAGTTGTTTTGGGATGAGCGGTCTTCATACTGCATAACTGGTGGTTGCATTTACAAAGTTCTACGGGGATCCCCTGGTGCAAACCAAGGGCCACACAAAGTTGCAAACAGTGCCCACGCAGATCCTTAGTGGGGGTCCTTATATGTTGTGCACCCTAGGAGGATCACATTGTAAAGATATTTTAATCGGAGAAGTAAGTGATTGGAGGATAATACATCGGTATATGGCATCTGATAAAACACTACATATTATTTTGGTAGCGGTATCCAAACTAAAGCAGAAATTATATACAGTGGGGGGGGGGGGTTATGGAGAAGAGTAAGACTTGTATTATGTATACAGTTGTGTCTGCAGTATTCCTCTTGGCATCCCTATACCAATGCACTCTCAGAACCTGTGCTCCTGATATGGATGAGGATTGATCCGCCATCAGACACTTTGACTAAAAAAAGGAAGATAAAGTTTAGACCAGGATCCTTCTCTCCCCAGACAATAGTCATAAAAAGGACAACAGAGTGGATGGATGCACAAATTTCCAGATAATCGTTTTAAGGGGGATGTGCATGTTACTAAGCATCCCTATTCATTGGAATTAGAGAAATAAAAATCAGATTTTTCTCTCACAATGGTTCTAATAGAGCCTGCCTACACAACAACCGCACCTTTAGCACGTCTCTAGAGAATAAATTCCTGTATCTTTACTAGGCCAAAAATGAAGCCAATGCAAACCCGCAACTCGTCTTAATGAGTTTGTGGTATAATGCTTTGTGGTTTCTTATTATATATTGGTGTGATGGTATAATATCCCGGCACAGCAGAGTATAACGCTACACCCATACCTCTGTACAGTGATGCTAATGCCTTTCAGAACTTGTACATTAGTATGGGATAGCCGGCTCTCCTGCTGTCCTATATCCTGTGTCCACCAAGTGGATTGGGGATCCAAGATGGAAGGAGTATGGAATGATATATGTTGGCTGAGAGCTATGTGTATTGAACTATAGAGACTTCAATATATTCATTTTTACAAAACAATGTTTTAATATGCCGAAGTCAAGCTCTATATCTACCCTTAGGACGTAAGAATAAACCCAAACTGTATAGGTGTATGTAAAGACCCAAGTTCTATAGGAAAGACGGTGCCAAGGGTCAATAGACTGAAGCTCTGTGAGTCAGGGCCATACACTGAAAATCACTATGATTTCATCTGATTTTGTTATTACTCTGTAATGTTTGTTATTTGTATAGTAACCCCATGATTCTCTAGGCTCTGCAGGATATGATGGCGCAATCAGGGGCGTAACTACAGCAGTAGCAGCCATATAGCAGCTATGGGGCCCGCAGTTGTCAGGGGGGGGGGCCCCATCATCTGACCGGACACAATAAAGAAAGCACCATTTATTCTATCTTGTACTGCAATGTCCAGCATAATAGGTATATAAACATATACTGTGATGATATATGGTGTCTGTAACACTGTATGTATGTCATGATGACGGATATGCACTGTTGTAAGTATTGGTGTATGTGTGTAAGTATTATGTAATTGTAACTCACATATCTAATATGTATACTTTTTAAAGGGAACAGGGTTCCCATGCCAGTGGCCTGTAGGGGGCCCTGTCTCTTCTAGTAATACATGGGTCACAATATAAAATACAGCCTCATTATTATCGGATGGGGAGCAAGGGTATGAAGCGGGGACCCACAACAATCATGAGAATGGAGTGGATCCTCACTAACAGTTGGAACAGCAGGACGAGTGTGGACGCGCGCTCTATCAATTCTATTGGGGCAGCTGGGATTGCTGCGAGCACAAGCGACTCAAGTCATCACCAGCACTCCATTGTATTGAATGGAGGCAGGACCAGAGTACACATGATCTGTCATGTGTCATGAACGTGGCCAGGTAAGTTGAGATGTATCGATACATCCAGGATTAAAACATCATAAATGAACCTAATAAATGAAGAAGCCATGCCGTACCTCCTCTGTGTGTCATACATGTTACGTAGTCCAGGTTTGGCCTTAACTTCTGAATCTTCCATTCTGGGTTTTTTCGTCGGTACCAGCTGAAATCAAATAAGCAGATTATGGTGAGGAGATGTAAACTATTCAAAAAACATTAACAAAAGATTTTATTTATATAATATCCAGGTAACTGCACAAATCGCTCTACAGTGGTTGATGCCTTGCGTCAATTACGATCGCCATATAAACTGGATCCGAAAACTCATCGACATGAAAAGGGAGGCATCAACCTCCCTCGTATTATTATAACTAGTATAGCTGGTTATTAAAAAAAATAAAATAAAAAAAGAAACTAAAATAATATGCTCATTAATTCAACGTATTTGTTAAAATAGGCGCCGTGGCGGATATATCCGCCACTGAGCGCTAAGTCACTGCGCTCCGTGGCGGATATATCCGCCGCGGAGCGTGAAGGGGTTAAAAAAAGAAGTGTTATTCCTGTATAGCGGAGGCAGTATGAGTATCATTATGTGCTGTACATGTTGATTTAGACCATCTACCCTGTTTCCCCCATAATTTTGCTCCTAAAGAGGCATTAGGTCTTAATTTCAGGGGATGTCTTATATTTCTAAGCCTGAACAAAATTGCACAAGGTCTTATTTTAGGGGGATGTCTTATTTTAGGGCAAACAGGGTATCAACAGTTTGTGTGGAGTTTAGTAACATCACCCACAACACATGGTACTTGTTTTGACTCCGCCCACAGAACGGGGCCACTTTTATAGTTTTTTTTTTCCCCAGCCCACTTTAAATTACCGTATATACTCGTGTATAAGCCGAGATTTTCAGCACACTGCTCTAGGCCTCCCTCATGGCATCTCTCATATCGGGCAGATTTACTAACCCGTCCGATCACGTCTGTATATTAGTCTCCTTCCACGGACTGAACACTTGGCATAGGATATTTTAGGAGTCTTGTATCTACATAACTATGATGCAAGGACTCCCTGTCTGTGGTTCAACTGAGGCACCATCACTGGAAGAACTGTTACACTTTACTGGTGCTCAGTTCAGCTAGCAGACAGGGGGGAGTCTTTGATCATATTATGATGTAAGGGATGATCTAGGGAGAATGAGTCAGTCGTATAAACGGGACCATATGTTAGTTATCATCCATGGGACTAACACTTGTACAGAAATCGTATCTACAGAAATATGATGCAAGGACTCTTATCGCTGAACTGAAACATTGGAAACAATAGACAGGACAACCAGATACTCAGGATTACCAGAGTCGCATCCAGGAAAGCAAGGTCACGACAGAGGGGTAAAATCTATGGAGCCTAGGAGGGGAACGTGATACGTGCCGAGCAGACAGCTGAGAATGTTTCGTCAGAGAGACCTGGTATACCTTAGATAAAGTGTCCCAACAGCGGTGAACCTACCCAAGATAACGATGACCATATCAGGCATTCCCAGCGCTCATGAATGTAGTTTTAACATCCGGAGGAGGAGCATTAAATAAGGAGTAAACCTAGGAGATAAAAACCATCTCAGGGTGGCTTCACAAATCAGTAGGTTTCGGGGTGGGACAGCGACAGCGTCATCCGTGGGTCCCTTTGCAGTGAACTCATGTGGCGGTATTAAAAATTTGAACTCTATAACAGTCTCCTGTTCCCAAAATATTCCCCGAATTATTCATAAGGCCCCTCATAGTTATTTTAGTTTTTATTTTGCTAGGCCCCCCCCGCAGCCCTGGGCCCAGCACTTGCTCGGGATAAACCCAGTGCTGGCCACGCTCTGGTTCCTCTACAAAGGGAGTAACCAGTGTTGATTTTAATGAAAGTTCCCGCTTCATCTCAGGGCAGTAGAGCACCATCACAATTACAAACATGCGGTCTCCATATTCCGGGCCTCTCCGCATCTCATTTTGGGAGGGTATAGGGGGGATTCGAGTAATTATACCTGACATTTCTAAACTCTATTATCCTCTTTTCTGCCCATTTTTCAGGGTTTACATACTAAGTGACAATTATTGGGGTCTAAACATCTGGGTGGTCTAGCCCCCCCCCCCTCCCACAGTGTGGGTGATTAAAATAATCAGCCAGAGCAAATCTAAATGTATGATCTCCATTGGGTTTTTCCATTAATGGAATAAGGCTTATCATTTACCTTTCACAATCTTATCGATGTTTATGATTGGTGCATCTACCAATAAAAAATGAAAACAACTTCATCTAGTTGTATTAACCTCTCGCCATTTAGTGTTTGCAGCTCTATACAGAGGTTGGTCTCAGTGGTACAGAGCAATCTCGTTGTAGTCTGTGCTGCAGTCACACTCCTTAGACCTAGATAAGAATCAACCAAACCATCCTATGACAGCAGTCTCATGGTAGGGGTCGGGTATCTCCCCACTCCAACCAGTGGATAATATTTGATGCTTGTAGATAGTTTTGAGCTTATAGCTTTGGTAACTAAACAAATCAGCGTGCTATACATATATTAATCACACTGGTTTCATGCCGCTTATTACAACCCAAAAATGAATATAACCATTGTATGAAAACATAAAACCATCCTATAAGAAAGTACAGGGCCAAGGTGGGTAATTGATACTATGTGAGGCTTACATTGAATTGAGGTTCCACAATGTGTCTGTTATCCAACATGGCTGGCAAGTGCCAATGCTATACATTTGGGATCAATTGTTCTTTGTGGGGTTACATGAGTCAGATTCGAGATGTTCTTTAAATTTAGAAATTCAAGGCCAGACTCCAATTGCTGACCCATGCATGGTGATAAAATAATTTTTTAGCAATGAGCAATGCCCCTCATCAACCTTATGCCCTCACATTGTATTAATTTTTTTGTACAACCCAATCCTGAAACAGTGGTGGAACGAACTATGGGCACGGGTGCCAGAGGGGGCACTCCGAGCCCTTTCTGGGGGCACCAGCACAGATTTACCAGATAGACTCAAGGCTTTCATCATGCAGTCCAAGAAAGCCAGGAGTGCCAGGCTCAGCGCTATTTTAAAATGACACCTACTGGCTGCAGGGATCCGGAGGAGAGAGAAGATGTGGCAGAGATGGATTATCTTTGGAAGCTCCTGCTTGGGTCCCCCTGATTCTTCTGGTAGGGGAGACTGGAGGGAAATGTCTCATGCTTTCTATTGCATGTGTCCTCAGCGACGGCAATACGATGAAATTGTGATACAGCAGAGATCACTAGGTTACGCTCATGTTGGCACTTTGCAGGACAGAAAAGTGGGTTTTGGTTGTAGTTTGGGCTCTCTGTTTCCAAAGGTTGCCAATCATGGGTATAATGTCCCTTACTGGCTTCTTCCCCTGCATTGTCCTCCCTCTGCTCCCATGACATTGTTAAACACACATAATCGCCCTTATATTGTGGCCCCACTACTCCGCCTATATTGTGGCATCATCTTTCTGCTTCCCCAAAATTGTCGCCACCTCCCTTGGTCCCCCACTCATTGTGCTGGGAAAGACCCCCCAAAAATGGCACTGTCCTGCCAGATATGGGGCAGTTGGGAGGTTGGAGGGAAAGTGACGTAATAGACAAGTTATTCACACAGCACAAACATACCAGGTGAGGCTTCGGCCTTCGGGTAAAAACAGGCGGGATGATGTCTATTGACTGTCCTCAATACAGAGTGGAGGGATTATTGGGAACTTTGCAAATAATCCTGTGAAAAATAGAAAGAGCTGCACATCTGGGCGAGGCTCCTTCCAAGCAAAGTCTGCGTCTGCGGAGAGAAAACCCAAACATGTCAGTAAATAATCCATGATAAACCCAAACCCCCTCCCTACATATGACACGGGACAATTCTTGGAAGTACATTGGGTAAATTGTATGATTAAAATTTTCCAAGTATATACAATTACAATGCACAGAGTGGAGCACGTATGACTAACACACAGTGTAGCCAGAGGCGATGCAGTGGCATGGGCAGGAGCATCTCGGCTAATCGCATATTTATTAGGACTTTTAGGACAATAAAAAAGACGTGATTTTTTTTTTTTTATATCATTAGGTAAAAGGAACGAGCAAGTAAGGGAAACATTACCACGAACATTTGCTACCTGTGCGGACTATGGGAGAGGAGGAATGAGCGTGCTTAACCGCC
This sequence comes from Engystomops pustulosus, assembly GCA_019512145.1. NCBI lineage: Eukaryota > Metazoa > Chordata > Amphibia > Anura > Leptodactylidae > Engystomops > Engystomops pustulosus. The sequence goes on along the minus strand of CM033648.1, from coordinate 12,086,832 downwards.
ACTATCCATGAGCACGCGTAGGGACGGTGCCGTAACACGTTGAAAAATAGGACATGCCCGGATTTCGCAGTGCACGGGCACAGTGTGTTGAGATACGTGTGCTTCTCATAGTGACCGGGACCGCAATAGACATCAATGGGGAGCGATATGCGATGCAAAATGGTGTAGCCCGCATGTCGTCCCAATATGCTCATGTGAATGAGCCCTAGTTCTGGGCAGTCTTTTACATCAGTTAAATCTCAGGGTAGGAAGGGTCCATATGTGCTAACAAGTATTAATGGTGTTATTCATGTCTCTCCAGCTCCGGTATGTTGGACCCTGACCATGGTGCATGCCAACAGAAATGGGGAAGAATGATATCAGGATCCAAATTGTGGACATGCGTCAGACGGCAAGTAATATTGAGTCCAGTGATAACCCTGCCACTATTTTCCGTTTCAGCTATTGCTTATCCTGGGTTCCTGTAGACTTGTTGTCCATACTGCAGAGAAGGAGCACAAAGCTTCTTTAGTTACAAATTTCCCCTCAGCATCCAAAAAATGTTGGGATTAAACTGGAAAGGGTTCCCAGGGATGCTGTCGTACAGCGAGAAAGTAAGCCGCGGGAGGACAGTGGTTCCCTGGATGAGAGATAGTAGCAAGTTTTTTCATTGCCAAAATTAGCTTCTAGGAACACAGTTACTTTATCAGGGTGATTGTGTTATATAGGCGGCATATGGTTATCTGGTGGAATTAGGGGAGAAATTGGGGATCTGAAGTGGCTCGGGGAAGAATTTCTTATGATTTTCACAAATTTGGCATATTTGCCACAAGCACACACAATGTTTGCCACTTTGACCTTGTCAAGCCAGGCCATATTCAAAGGTAAGTAGATTACAAGAGATAGTAGGGGGACACAGGAAGTTTTAACAACACGTGTCCAAGAAATGCTCCCATTGATGTCCTACTCTGCTGTGCTCCACTTAAGACCTCCCGTATACCTTGACGGGGCCAAAAATGTCATTGATTTTTATTCATTTTTCAGGACTTTCCAAAATTAAACACTATTGCATCAGAGGGAGTGTTTTGTTTGCAATACCCTCTTCCCGTCTTCTTACACTTTTTCCTCCTATCGCCTCTCATCACGACCAGTCCAATAGTATCATCTTGATTTAATGGATAGGTGATCACTTCATTATATACCCTTCACATTACTATTCTATGGGGCATATGTCACGTTTTCTCACATGTGCAATTACTGACGCGAGCAACCGTCCCTATGAATGTCAAACATGTTTGGACTAGAGAGGCGAAGGTGTGAGATATAGCACGCCATGACATCTCTGCTCAATTGTGATAACGTATCACACAGCTGTACAACCAGCTCCTCTTATTTCTATCCGCCTTTTCCCCACTGCCATGAGGACCGGTGCACACAAAAGTGGTGCTGAATGAAACCTTTGGTGCCTGTTAAACCGAATATGCCTGGATCCGACCATCCATGGGCTTATTTGCCTTTAGTCTCAAAATGCGTATCCTCACGTCACACAAACCTCCACCAGAACTACGCAGTCTTCGTATAAAGGCTGCAAAGTATCTCCAGCCTCGAGTCGGTCCGAGCATTTGTCCCCTCCCTCCTCGGATGCCATCAAGCAGACCCCGAGTCCCGTTTCTGCTATGTCACACTATTTAACTCGGCTCCCACACTTGGGGATATGGAAAACTCGCTTCTGCCCACAGACGTGTCTGCTGTGCTGGATGTTGGAAGCGCAGTGGAATGTCACCACTGCCCCCTTCCTCCCTCTTTTCCCCCCTCTCTCCCAAATCTCATGAACGTCCTGTACCACGTGCCGGTTGGCGATACGGTTATGTAGCCTTGTCCTATCCCTTCCCCCACTCTAATAATTTTTTTTTTCAATCGTATATGTGGGAGACCGTCCCGATAGCAGAACGGATGATGGATTTCTGCTTTGAACTTTATCGTGGTCCACGTATATAAAATACTCACGGGTTAGCTCGATTTAGTCGGGAGAATCTGGTATCAGTTTTCAGAGTATCTATATCGTCTTTTAAAATTTTGGAACTTTTTTTAGATGATTGAACTTACTCTGCACTTGGGGATACTTCATCATCAGCGAATACCCATTGCAGGTGTTGTAGACGGTGGTCTCTGGGCGGCCATAAACAAGGTCTAGTATGTAGCTATGATGTTATCGTCATGGAAGACTGAAGCGTTGTTGCCCGTTCCTAGGATCAATTGTAAATTGGTTATGGAAGTTTTTATTTCATATTGGCGTCTTACTCAGCTTCAGTAATATCAAGCCGAATGTATATTTATGTACAATCACCAGTGTATACTGAGTTATACTGCAGTATAGATAAGAAGGTACTCTCTGGTAGGTGGGTATTATATGGCGCGATATACTCTATGGTAGGAAGACTGATATAGGGCGCCGGATCCCTCCTCCTTAATTGTTTTCCCTGTTTGTCTATGTCTTTCTGTTCCCTCTTTTGTGTCGTCTTTTTTTCTTGTCCTTGTTCTCCTCTTGTTGTCCTCTGCTGACTTTCCTCTCTGTATAAACTTTCGTCCATTTCCTATTCTATTTTTAGTGTGTATTCTTTCTATCCTTTTCTTTTTTTTTGTTTTTGTCTCCCCTTTTTGTCTCCTTTATGTTCCACATAGTACGATTGTACATTTTCATCTTTATGTCCTTTTCTTTGTCTGTTCTCTTCTGTTTTTGTTGTTTTTTTTTTTTATTGGGGCTAGTGATCCTTGTGCTGTTGTTCTTGTCATCTCCCCATATTTAATTCTATGTGTGGTTCTTCTCTGCTTCGTCTTGCGTTTTTTTATCCTGTCCTCGGCTGAGCTTCGTCCTTTATTGTCTTTGTTCTGTTGTTGATGTGTGTCTGTTTGTTTCTTGTGAAGGTCATAGGCCGTAACCTTCTGATAGCTGCACGTCATTATCGCTCATAGTGAGATCCCACACATAAAGGACAGCATATATGGGGGCCGCTCCAGCAGGCAGGTAGTTATGCGGTCCGTGTTTGCCTTTTGCGCCCTATCTAGTATATATGCGGTGTCCACCTCTTATAGTCATGGTACTGCCTCGTTGTACTTGGCTAGTCTCGACTGAAGTGTACCCCCTATTATGCAGGCTGGTCTCATGAGTGAAAGTCTGTGCTAGGTGAGGCGCTATTGAATCCAGGCTTCCCTGGTTCTGGGCGACTTCCTCGTGTGACCCTGTGTCTTCAGGTGTATCTCGCAGCTTGATTCCATGCTATTCGCCCCGAGGACCTTCGTAGTGTATGATTGGCACCATCTCCATTATGTACTTATCTAGGCATTCAGAGTGAACTTTCTAACTTTACAGGGATGAAGTCTAATGCTGAAGCTTATTTTTTTATTTTTTTTTTAGCTTTTTTTTTCGTTCTTTTAGCTTTCATGTTTTCTTTTTTTTTCTTTTTTTGTAAGTTGATTTTACAGAACGCAATGAATAATCAAGCGGTGAGAGGATCCAGGCCCGATCACATAGGGTAAGCTAGAACGATAGCTGAGACCCTGCTAGTGACGGTCTTGAGCCGCTACTTACCGCTAGTTGTATGGCAGTGTTGACTGGCTTATGCGGGCCTGCTTTTCCTGGTTGGTAGATGACCTTTAATGGGCTTACTCCGTACTTTTTGAACTGCACAACCTATATTACTTGGATAAAGGATGAATTGTGATATGACAATCCGACCCAGCTGATTTTGAGGACAGCTTGCGGAGACGTTACCCGACTCTTCTTGCTTGATGGCCTAACCAGTTTGTGCCAATGTTAGGTGCGACGCTCTGAGGTGTAACGAGTGACGTGTCACTTTTGCACTCTTGTTACGTTGTCATATGACTGCTTGCGTTTGTTTCACACAGAGGACTTGCAGCTCGTTTTGTCCCGCTGATGGCCGAATCTTGTGGTCTTCTAGCCACCACTATTACAAGCGAGGAAGAGGACTAATACAGCACTGATGTAATTAGCATACAGAAAGCACTTCACATGTTAGGCCGCGTCTGACTACACATGTGGTCATCACCTGTCCTATACTGTAGTGAGTAGCTTAAATGATTTGATGTACAGCACACTGAGGTATAGCTGCCATACCGCATCACAATGATGGGCGAATGTTGGAACCTGATTCTTTGTGCGACACGCGCTGTGAGCGGGGGGTCTCAATTTATTCACTGGATCCGGATCGTATAAATGCATGAAAAAATTTACATATACCAGCAAAGAGATACTAGTGCTGAAATAAGCTACCCTCTCCTGCCTTAGCAGTCTATAACAATTGGACTCTTAGTCTTGATCGTGGACCACTACAGTCCCCTTACGGTACATAACCTTCGGTCAAAGCGCGAGGGCAGCATCAGACGGAAATTAAGCAACCCCCATTTCAGCTGACATAAGACGGTCAGGCCTTTAGGGAACAAAGCTGAGCAAAATTTTATTTCGAATCACTCATCGCCTTTCCCCCTCTATAGTAGGCATTTTTTTCACAAATATATGCATCCTCTAGTCTTACTCGTTCCGTGTTCTTCTCATCCCTTTCTCACGTCCTTGTTCCCCAAAATTTCTTTCGATTCTTTCTTCTTAAGCCCGCCCTTTACATTAATCACCATAGGGTACAAGAGATACATGAACAGCCATAATGGAAGTAAGGTAAATTTAATTATAGCCCATTCAACCATGAGCTTACGCGTTTCGTGTGATAAAGCGCTATATTCAGCTAGACTTACAGTTTTTATTATTACATAACATTGTAAACATAACTTGTAATCACATTCCTGCTCGATTAGTCCTGTTTTATCCGTTTTAATATGCACAAGCGTGATCTCAGCAAGTCTGGCTGGATTTGTACTATAACTCACCCTTCGTCCTGCCCCTCCTGCCCATTCCAATCCTCTCGACCTGGGCTGTCCCTATGCCGTTGCCCTACCAGTTTTGTGAACTACATTCACTACCAAGTTCTTTCTGTTTCTATAAGCGTAAAGCTTTTGTATTAAGTGTCCACATAAACTGTAAACATAAAGTTCGCTCACAAGTACATAGTGTTAGATCATACTTGTACATATGTTTATACACTTATATCATATGGTTCACTAAAATATCTAGGTGTATATTCCACTCCCGACCTAGTACCGTCCCTGCTTCCCCCCCCACACGAATTAACACTGTTATATCTTTTTTGAGTCTTGCAGTACTACACCCTCCAGGTTTGACTAATTCACCATTATCGTTTTTGTACGTTTTTTTTTTTTTCTTTTTTTGCCTTGTTTTAAACATGTAAAGTTTCTTCTATGTATGTTACACTTTATGTTTACATTTTTATGTTACACTTTACGCTTTAGGCTTATAAAAAAAATCATGGAAAGTGTTAAAAAAACCTTACCAGAGAGACCATGGATTGAAAGGGCAGGGTTAATAGCCAGACTGCAGAAAGTTGTGCAGAAGCATGAATAAGGTTTAATCACCGAAAAGCGTAAGCGTTTGATGCTATTTTTTATTCCTTATGCTGTGTATGTATCATTGTACCTTTTTTAATGGATTTCAAATAAAATTTGCTACTTTTATCCTAAAACATAACGTCTGATGTCAGCTGGAAATAGTTCTTTTTCTGTGTATGTAACAGAGTTTACCTACCTGTAAGTAAGGTGATCCAAGCAAAACAACAATATTGTCAATCAGTTCCAGCAGTTGCAGGTAGACCGGATCATTGTAGTCAAACTGTTGCCAAAAAACATGGCAAAGGTAATATTTGTGGGGGCACAGGCAAACTCCCTCAGTTTAAACGGCCTCTGACCTACAAAAAAGAGATTACATGGAATATGCAGAGGTCCTACCATCTAAAGGGGATTTCCAGGCCTAAAATATTGGTGCAAAAATTCAAAGAATAGGTTTCATATTTGAATGAGTCCAACACACAGCAACAAAATAGATCAGCTCAAACGGAACAGCAAGCAGACAGCGCCATTCTCTGTGTAGTGGTCAGACCTGGTTACTGCAGAGATTTGAATCAGAAATAAGCTGCAGTGATTCCATTTACGCCACTTACCGGAGACTGGAGCCGTATGCTTTGTCCCATTCTCTGGTTGTGTGTGGGTTACTAGCCTCATAACTTGTCCTAAGGGTAAATTTTCAGTATTTTTATCCAGATTGATATATTGATATATATATATAATATATATATATATATCTATATATATAGTATTAATCCAAGCCGATATAAAAAAAATAATATGTTATTACCGGAATAAAGACTCAATCTGTCTGTGGGATATGCAGTTCCTCTATGATTTTTGTATTCTATGTGTTTTTTGACATGCCAGGTTCCTCAAAGTAGAGGTTGTAAAAAAGTCTTGTCGTCCTCATGATTCTCCTGATGAAAAAAACACGCCTAGAAAAAGTAGGATGATGTATATTTTGTGATATAGTTGTATATATTTTCATAGAAATGGTGGCTGCCATCCACCACCGGTCTTGGTCTTGGTTCATCCAGAGCTACAGCAGTGACTAGAGGTGAGCGGACTCAATGATTGGGTTCAGCTCCAATACAAAACAATATTGTGGATTCAGGGGCGGACTGGCCATTAAGCCCACCGGGGGAATCCCAGTGGGCCAAACTCCTCTGGGACGGTGTGGGGCCTTTCTGAGAGGATGTATACTAAGGAAGAGGGGGGGGGGTGGAGGCTGGCATGTATACGAGAGGGGGGGGTGGCAGGCTGGCTATATACTGAGGGGGGGCAGGCAGGCTGGTGTAACTGAGGGGGGGCAGGTGGCTGTATACTGAGGAGGGGCCGGTTTACACTGGGGGGACTGGCTGGTTGTATCCTGGGGGATTGGCTGGCTGTATACGGGTGTGGGGGATGGCCTATACAGGGGGCTGACTGGGGTATAACAAGGGGGGGGCAGGCTTTATATACAGGTGGTCTTAATGGCATTGTAATAGGGTTAGTAGTTATATTCCTGTACATAGGGGGCAGTATTATAGTAGTTATATTCTTGTACATAGGGGGCAGTATTATGTAGTTATATTCTTGTACATAGGGGGCAGATTATAGTACTATTCTGTACATAGGGGGCAGTATATATAGTTGTTATATTCTTGTACATAGGGGAGGCAGTATTATAGTAGTATATCTTGTACATAGGGGGCAGTAGTATAGTAGTTATATCTTGACCATAGGGGGCAGTAGTATAGTAGTTATATTCTGGACATAGGGGGCAGTATTATAGTTATAGTCTTGGACATAGGGGGCATATATAGAAGTATTTCTGTATAGGGGGCAGTTTTGTAGTTATATTTTGTAAATGGGGCAGTATTTAGCAGTATATTCTTTGTACATAGGGGGCAGTATTATAGTAGTTATATTCTTGTACATAGGGGAAGTATTATAGTATGTTATATTCTTGTATAGGGGGCAGTATTATAGTAGTGAATATTCGGCTGTACATAGGGGCAGTATTATGGTAGTTATATTCTTGTACATAGGGGCAGTCTTATGTAGTTATATTCTTGACATAGGGGGCAGTATATAGTAGTAATACTTCTGTGTACATAGGGAGCAGTATTATAGTAGTTATATTCTGTAACATAGGGGCAGTATTTAGTAGTATATTCTTGTACATAGGGGCAGATTTATAGTGTTATATTCTTGTACATAGGGGGCGTATTATAGTAGTTATAGCTGTTACATAGGGTTGTACATAGGGGTAGAGTTATAGTAGTATATTGTTATCAGATTGTGGACTAGAGTGAATTCAAGTTATATATAGGGCAGTGAGTATCTGTCAACAAAGGCTACCCCCGGCGTATTTACTAGTTTATGTGTTTATTTTACTTGTTGTCTATCGTTAGCCTTATATTTTTGGCAGGTATGATATTAGTTAAATTCTTGTTATCGTAGAAATGTATTTAGGTATTTCTTTGGTACATGGAAGGCAGTATAAGTTGTTTCTTTTGACCCCTTAACGGACGCGCAGCCATTTTACAGCTAAGGCTCAGCCCGATTTTTGGATTCTGACTTGCTGCGCTTTATATGGTTATAAATTTTTGAAAAACTGTTATTTATCAAAACGATTCTGAGATTGTTTTTTCCCAAGGTGTACTTCATTTTAGTGGTAAATTTGGCAGATAAGTTTTGCGTTTATTTACAAAAAAAAGAAATATGATGAATTTTTTGAAAAATTTGCATTTCGAAATCTAATCATTGCTTTTCAGGCAGATAGATTTACCACCTAAAAATAAGTTGCTGAATAACATTTTCCCATTGTCTTACTTACATTTTCAAATTTCTTGAAAATGTCTGGTAATTAGTTTTGATGTCACGGGCTTACAAATAGAATATCGCTTTTCCGGATTTTTCAGAATTGACTATTTTGGGGAGAAAATACAGTTTGAATGAAATTTTACTAATTTAGCATCAAAACCCCCTAAAATCTACCCATTTTCACAGCTTGCACCCCTCAAGCTATCAGAAACAGCTTTTACGAAGATTGTTAACCCCTTGAGTCTTCTAGTAATTGAATAAAATGGAGGTGAAATTTAGAATGGTCATATGTTCCCTTATACGTTCATTAGCACTAAAATTTACACATTTCCAAAATATAAAAGAAAAACCCACCATACAATTTGTTCTGCAATTCTCCTGAGTACAAAGACCCCCCACATGTGGCCGTGACTTGTTTTATGGGCGCACAGCGAGACGCAGAAGGGAAGGAGAGCCCTGCACGCTGCCAGGATTTTAGTTCCTTTGGCCCCTTTTGAAGGCTATAAAATTTTTCGCTTTTTCGGTATGGGGCCATGTGACGGCATTTTTTTTTGCGGGATGAGATGCTTTTTCCATGTGTACCATTTTGGGGTTGGTATCACCTATGTTTGAAAATTTAGGAACTTTTTTTGAGGGCAGGAGTAGAAAAGCATAATTCTGTACTGGATTTTTGACTTTTTTTTTTTTGGTGTATTCACCGTATAGACTATAATCATGTTAGCTTTATTCATGGGTTGATACGATTACGGGGGATACCGCCACATGAATATATTTCTTACGTTTTACTAAATTTGTCAAACAAAACCCTAATGTGGGGAAAAATCTATAATTTTTGTATTGCCATCTTCCAAGTGGCATAACTTTGTTACGTTTTGGCTAGGAGATGGTTGATGGCTTGTTTTTTGCGGGAACATGTTGTACTTTGCACCAGTCATGTCGGAGTACATATGGTTTTTTGGTCGCATTTTATAGCATTTTTGTGGGATTGAAAGGTTAAAAAATCATATTTTGGAGGGTTTATAACAGTTTTTTTTACGGCGTTATCGTGGGGGTTCAATAATGTTTACTTTTTCTAAGGTTGTTACGGACGCGGGTGATACTATATATGTGGGGTTGGTGTTATGATTAGACTTTTTTTTGAGTTTATGTCTCTTTATATGTTTTGGGGTTTGGGGCATTTTTAGTGATTATGACTTTATTTTTTTGATGAAAACTTTTTTTTTTACTTTTTTACTTTATACCATGGATATGAACAAGCAATCATTTGATTGCTTGTTCATGATAATATTCTGCAATACTCATGTATTGCAGGTATATCAGTGTCAGCCTAGCACTTGCATAGGCGTGCACTTGCCAGTAGAGCGTCACAGACGCCCTTTACTGGCATTCTTGCAGTAACTCTGGGGTCCAGATCGGACCCAGAGTTACTATAGCAACGATGGGCCCCCCCGAAAACGGTTCGGGGGGGCCGATCGTGGGGGAAAGACACCCCAGATGCTGTTAGATGCCGCGGTCGCGCTGAAGCGGCATTAAAGGGTTAAGCACCCGCGATCGGAGACAACTCCGATCGAGGGGGTGTTACACTGTGGTGCCGGCTATTAGTTACAAGCCGGACCCCCGTGTTTCCCGCAGTGCCGGTTGGCTCTGATCCGAAGCCGACAGGCATAGGCGCCGTGGCGGATAATCCGCCACTGAGCGCTAAGTCACTGCGCTCCGTGGCGGATATATCCGCCGCGGAGGTGAAGGGGTTAAAAAAGAAGTGTTATTCTGTATAGCGGAGGCCAGTATGAGTATCATTATGTGCTGTAATGTTGATTTAGACCATCTACCCTGTTTCCCCCATAATTTTGACTCCTAAAGAGGCATTAGGTCTTAATTTCAGGGGATGTCTTATATTTCTAAGCCTGAAACAAAATGCACAAGGTTTATTTAGGGGGATGTCTTATTTTAGGGCAAACAGGGTATCAAAAGTTTGTGTGGAGTTAGTAACATACCCACAACACATGGTACGTTTGTTTTTGACTCCGCCCACAGAACGGGGCCACTTTTATAGTTTTTTTTTCCCAGCCCACTTTAAATTACCGTATATACTCGTGTATAAGCCGAAGCTTTTCAGCACAAAAAATGCTGAAAAACCTCACCTCGGCTTATACACGAGTCAACTAAGGGGCAAACAATAAAGGGGCAAAAAAAAAAAATAATAATAATCACACTCCGGTGTCCGGATCCTCGGCGGACAGCTCCCCTCTCTTTTCTTCACTGGCGGCTCCGGTCTCTTTCTTTCTTCACTAGCGGCAGTCGCGTCCATGCGATCTGCGGGCGGGCGCACACTATGATGCTGTGCGCCGCATGGACGCGACTGCCGGCTAGTAGACAAGAAGAAAAGAGACCGGAGCCGCCAGTTGAAGAAAGAAGAGGGGAGCTGTCACCGAGGTTGGGAAGCCGCCGCCAGGACGGGAGCCAACCCGAGGACGGAGGGAGCTGTGCCGAGATAAGGTGGGTATCGTCGGAGGGTGAGTATTAAGTTTGTTTTTTTTATTCATGGCATTACTGGGGGCAGGTGTATACTACTATTGGGTCAGGCTGTATACTGCTATTGGGGCAGGCTGGTATACTGCCTATTGGGCAGCTGTATCTGTATTGGGGCAGGCTGTATACTGCTATTGGGGCGGCTGTATATGCTATTGTGGGCAGCGTTGCTATTGGGGCAGGCTGTTACTGCTATTGGGGCAGGCTGTATACTGCTATTGGGGCACGATGCTGGCTATACTACTTGGGGGAGGCTGTATGTACAGGGGGGAGGCTGGCTGTATACTACAGGGTGCTGGCTGGTGTATACTACACCTCGGCTTTACTCGAGTCAATAGGTTTTTCCAGTTTTTTGGTGGGTAAAATTAGGGGTCTCGGCTTTACACTAGGGTCGGCTTATTCTCGAGTATATACGGTACCTTGCAATGTGTAGATTGGGGGTTCCATTTTAAACTAATGGGTAAAGTGACACAATGGGGCATGATGTCCTGCCTGCTCCAGGGAAATTGTCGAAATTTCTAAATTGCAGAGCACCAGCAGTATGATATTAGGTGAATCTAGTGCTGGAGAACTTAGGCTCACTACAGTGAGATCAGGACCCTATTCTCTAGATTACAAGGGGCCCTTTCTTGTACAACCAAGCAGTGTCCTGCTCCAGGGAAATGCCCAAATTTCCTAAATTGCAGAGCACAGCACATAGATATCTTCAGTAAATGGTAGTACTGAAGATGCCTAAAGCTTCCACCCAGGACCCTGGGTAAAAGCTCAGGACCCTCATACTCCGATTGAAGGGGTTCTGTTCTTGTGACACACGAGCTGTGTCTGCGTCAGGAAATGTTGAAATTTCTTAAATTGCAGAGCACAGCCACTATGATCTTTGGTGAACAATAGCGCCGGAGAACCTAAAGATTCCACCGTCAGCGAGATCAGGACGCTCATGCTCTGGATTACAAGGGGTCTGTTCTTGAAATCATGGCGGTCCAGCAGTTGGACCCTCACTGATCAGCTTGTTATCCGTGGAGGGGGGAGGGATAACTTGAGAGAATCCTTTAGGTTTCTGCGATGGGTCTCCTCCTGAATGTATATAGAAATCCCCTCATCCTACCCTAATGTAATCACAGAGTGCTCTAAGGCGGGAAATTTTTATACAATGAGAAGAATGAAATCAGGCAATATTCTTTACCGTTTCCTCTTTGGAGGCATGAAATATGGGGAACACAGATCTGTTGAGAACATGTCTGCGCTCTCCACAAGGGCGTCTTTTACACGTCTCCGCTCCTGCAAGGACCACGGCCTTATTCATGCCCAGGTGAATGGTGAATATTGGACCATAGGTCTCTGAAAGCTAAAAAGGTGACATTATAAAGCAGCAGATTATTGCTTCAAGACTCATATACACTCACCGGCCACTCAGTGCATTTAGGCATGTAGACATGGTCAAGACAATCTCCTGCAGTTCAAACTGAGCATCAGTATGGGGAAGAAAGGTGATTTGAGGCCTTTGAACGTGGCATGGTTGTTGGTGCCAGAAGGGCTGGTCTGAGTATTCGAAAACTGCTGATCTACTGGGATTTCACGCACAACCATCTCTAGGGTTTACAGAGAATGGTCCGAAAAAGAAAAAAACATCAGTGAGCGTCAGTCTGTGGGCGGAAATGCCTTGTTGTGCCGGAGGTAGAGGAGAATGGGCAGACTGGTTCGAAAAAGGCAGCAGTGACTCAAATCACCACCCGTTACAACCAAGGTAGAGAAGAGCATCTCTGAACGCACGTACGTCGACTTTTGAGGAGATGTGGCTACAGCGCATCAAGCTCATAGAAATTGGACAGTAGAAGATTGGAAAAAATGTTGCCTGGTCTGATGAGTCTCGATTTCTGCTGCGACATTCGGAGGTAGGGTCAGAATGTGGCGTCAAACAACATGAAAGCATGGATCCATCCTGCCTTGTATCAACGGTTCAGGCTGGTGGGGTGTGGTGTATGGTGGGGAATACTTTCTTGGCACTCTTTGGGCCCATGGTACCAATTGAGCTACGTTTGCAACGCCACAGCCTACTGAGTATTGTTGCTGACCATGTCCATCCCTTTATGAACAAATGTACACAAATCTGATGGCTACTTTCAGCAGGATGCGCCATGTCATAAAGCTGGAATCATCTCAGACTGGGTCTTGAACATGACAATGAGGTCACTGTACTCAAATGGCCTCACAGTACACAGATCTCAATCCAATAGAGGCATCTTTGGGATGTGGTGGAACGGGAGATTCGCATCTGGATGTGCAGCCGACAATCTGCGGCAACTTGTGATGCATCATGTCAATATGGACCAAAATCTCTGAGGAGCTTCCAGCACCTGTTGAGAACCTATGCCACGAAGAATTGAGCCAGCTCTGAAGGCAAAGGGGGGCCAACCCGTTACTAGCATGGTGTACCTAATAAAGTGGCCGGTGAGTGTATAGCTAAGGGTCGGCCCAGGTTTGTAGGCCCCTGGACAGAGCCTCAGTGGGCCCTTTGCCGTGAACTCAATGGTGGCATAAAAATTCAGAAACTAAAACAGTTCCCTAGTTTATCTTACCAACGAGCCCCTCACCGTTATTTCATACACAGGCTCTTCATGGCTATGTTATATGAGCCCCCTCACCCCCTTTGGATTCATTACATCAGCAGGGCGCAGGGTTTAGTTAGCCATCGGCCGTCGTTCACCACAATGAGCCAGTTCCTTGTGAGACGGCCGGCGACAGCCGGTCCCTGGGATGAGAGTGCGGGACAGCCGGTCCTGGATGAGAGTCTATAGATACACATAAAATATTTTTTGTTAACCATTCTATTTGTTACGGCTAAGAGCAGTTATTTACTATCCCTGGCAACGCTGGGAGCTACAGCAGTATATAAATAAAAAACCCTTCTTGATATTTACAAGGCTTTAGGTTACCTTCATCAGAGAGAGGTCCAGCCTCCTAATGTCCAGTAAGTGCAGGTTTCCTATTAGAGGCAGTGGGTTGGAGTTGGACCTGGAGGGAAGTTTATCGGAGACTTCTTATTCCTAGTGATAAAGTGTAACAGGAATATGAGTAATGTGCTCAGTGCCAGAGCAATGGAGACAGAATCCGCTGTGGATGGGAGCAGATTAGCCATGGTAGGTCCCAATTCTACTCGCGGGTTGTGGTGCTGTTGGTAGTGATGCATTTGGTGGCTTTATATTGGGAAGAGGAGGAGGAGGTTCAATAACAAAAATATTTAAAAAGTTCTAGAAATCCAATACTTTCAATATGTATTCACTTAGTCAATGAGTAACTCGTCAATAATAAGCAGTTTACTGTTATGTACTTTTCACTTTCACCCAGTCGTAATGTCCAGGTCTTCACGTTTCCTGTTGTGCGTCCATTCATTAACCCCACAATCGCCATAACGCCATAATCTTACATCCCATTAAAAATTGCAGCACGATTCGTGCACCAAAAACACAGACCAAAATTCATAAATGTCCCACTTTGAATACGGAAAACGCTTTTTTTTTTTCTTTTTGTGAAAAGTATCGGTATGGAGTATTGGGATACTTTTCCAGATATCATATTTGCACAACCCTAGTATGTGAGCTTCAGATACAGAATCTAATATAAAATCCAAGACATTGTAGGATTTTTAAATGATTAATGAGCTATTTATTGCGTGATTTGATACAGTAGGAAAACAGAATTTAATATTTGGTGAGAAAATTTAATTGGTTTGCAATTGCAGAAGCCAGACAGTTCTTGAATAAGTCTGTAAACACTACAACAGAAATTTTGGCCCTTGAAGTTCTCCAGAGCTATTTCAGATCTGGCGCTGGCCAACACTGAGCCCGCGTTGCCCGCAGCATTTGAGTGGCGTTTATATTGCTTTTATGTAAACATATTGTTAACACGATGTAAATACAATGTAAATTATGTGTTAAAGGGGTTTTCTCATAAAAGAAAATTTTTAGATTTCAATCCCAGAGTGATGTTAATGCAATAAAGGTCATTTTAACCCCTTACTTTACTGTTATTGCTGTTTTAGCTTCCTATCACTCCCTAGGCTGCTCAGTGCAAAATCCCACAATGTGGGCAGGGACTCTCTAAGCAGACACATTATGACCAATCTAGTTCTGTGGGGTGACAATGTGATAACATTATCAGTACAAGGTGTATATACATTTTCATCTGGCTTCTGACATTGTATTAACTCACTGACATATGGGGGAAATTTATCATACGTCTGCTCTCGTGCGAAGGTGTATGAAATGCCCGCTGGCATACATTTTCACAGCGCAATAGATCCAGAGGATTCCGCCTCTTGATGTATTGGGCAGGGTGCTGCACAGCGTTTATTCTATGCCAGGTTGTGACATAAGTATAAAAGTCAGGCGCAACCTTCATAAGTGCAGTCAGGTCTTACCAGGGGCGTAGCTTGCGGGGGTGCAGAGGTTGCGGTCACACCCAGACCCAAGACATTTAGGGGGCCCTTATGGTGTCACTTTCCCATATGAGAAGACTATTAGTATAAACCATACATTATATTCGGGGCCTGGCACAGTCTTTGCACTGGGGCCCATCAGCTTCTAGTTACGCCACTGGGTCTTACCAATCAATGTGAATAAAGTCCAAGGTGAAGCAGCGCTCTGTAAAGAAAAAGTTTTTATACAAACACAGCAATAGTTAGTTATAGTTGCCATACATTGAGAATGTGAAACTTTGCTGTAACTATTGCTGTAGTGATACAAAACTTTTGCTTCACTTGGAGTGCTGCTTCACTTTATCCCCATCTTATATATACTCCTCACACCACAACTGACCTCCCCATAATGATTATTATATAGAAAACACCATAATAATAATAATATATAATGCTCCCAAAATAAATTGAGACCCCCATAATTTACAGGGTTCCGTAGCCAAATCACAGTGACCCCACATCGCTGACACCACTACAGCCAGTACTGTATAGCCAGTGTCCGCCCCCACTATACCCAATATAGTCAGGGTCCGCCCCCACTATAGCCAGTAAAGTCAGTGTCCATCCCCACCGTATAGTCAGAGCCTGCCCCCACTGTAGCCAATATATTCCGTTCGCCTCTCTCTCAAGTAGCCAAGTCACAGTGCCCCCACATCGCTGACACCACTACAGCCAGGACTGTATAGTCAGGGTCCGCCCCCACTGTAGCCAATATAGTCAGGGTCCGCCCCCACTGTAGCCAATACAGTCAGGGTCCGTCCCCACTGTAGCCAATATAGTCAGGGTCCGCCCCCACTGTAGCCACTCTAGTGAGATTGTTCCCCCAATGTAGACAATAGTCATAGCCTGTCCCTACCAGAAATCAAATATAGGTTATGTAAATGTAATTATTTGTACCATGTTTTATGATGTTTTGAAATATTTACAGCCAGAGGATGAATTACCTTAGGAATAAAATGGTCTTTTATAAGGATGTCTGAGGGTGCGGAGTCTAGTAAATACTTTTGTTACTTGAGGTTTCAGCTTCCATAAAATGTGCTCATGGCTAAATATTCATCCAGGAGACCAAAGGCAAATCATTGTATCGCGTGGGATGGTGTTATTATTCCACATGAGCCTTCACTGGTTTTGCTGTTTGGACACCAGTATAGGAAAAAAAAAATAGGGGTGACTAGAGGCAAAATACATAATTTGTATTTTGGGTGTTTCTGTATGTCATACGTGTGAAAACGGCCGTATAACAATAGCATACGGCCCCATTCTTTTCAATGGGCAATACGGCCGTCCATTGAATGGACATAAAAGACATGAAAAATGATAGAGAAAGTCCTAATTTTGCATCTATTTGCGTCCGTATAACCCACATAAGTGTACGGTAACACGGTATACTGCCATATATACGTCCTGTATCCAGGAAGAACATAAGCTGTGGGAGGACTCTGGGACAGGACACAGAAGGAGACCGTCATGTCATTTGTAAAAAATGGAGAGACTTCTTGCATTGGTCCAGGCTAATCCCATTCTTTGGGATAAGCGCCTGGACACCCAAAAAATACAAAAGGGGGGAGGATATCACCTCACAAATCCTCCCTGAGTAGTGGAGCAAGGGAGGAACAAGAGAGCGAGAAGAACTTGGTGAGTGTTGTGGTCCCAATCAAGCCCCCTGCATTAGGCCGCGCCCTGGCGGCCATGTCCATTGTCTGATCCCCTGCAGCCATGTGCAGGGTTATTCTTTCTGGATATTAATCAATGGACATGATGTGGTCTTGATGGTTTGTAACATTAAAGGGAACCTATCACCATGAATCTACCTATAAAGGTAGATCACGTGGTAGGTGGATCAATAGGACGTGAGGGTTAGCCCTTCTAAGGGCTAATCCTCACGTCCACGCACTGTTTTGGTAACTTTTATAATCTCTATATGCAAATTTTGTTATGCGGCTACTGGGGCGTGGAGTAGCCGGACATGAGGCTATACGGTGCAGCTACTCCACCTACTTACAATCTTTGGCGGGCAGGCGCCCTATTGATCCACCTAATCTACCTTTATAGGTAGATTCGTGGTGATAGGTTCCCTTTAAAGCCGTTTACCCACTAGCGAGTGGGATGCATCCAACTCACATTGCAGCGTTTGCTGTCTGGAATGTCTGACCCGAATGCTGAGCAACCGGAACTGAACTCACTAAAACGGCCCCATGTCCCTGGTTATAAAATCACCTACAGAAATATGTTGGAGTGTCTATAGTTTCCTACTAAGATGTTGTATGTGCAGTGCTGGATCGGGGCTAAGGGTCCGACAGTGAAATTTGTTGAAATTGACTGATGGAACCTTCAGAAAATGAAGTTACAATGTTTCTCTGTGCTAAAGTCATTGCTTTTCTCTAATTATCATGATCACGTTTGTTTTGCGGAATAAAGGTTTTATGTTGATATATGACTTGTAAAAAAAAGACCAAAACGTGTTTTGTTTCAGCCCCAAAACACCATTATATGAGGATCAGAGCAGCACAGAGTATTTATGCAGTGTATGTGCAGGGCATGGATACTGGGGACTCTACCACACTGCCCTCTCCTGGAAGAAGAGGGTACTACAATGCCTCATGGATATTGCAGGGAATGATGCAGACAGACAGTGTCCCGGGTAGTTTATACTGATTACATCTTTAAAGAAATTTTTGAGTAATCCAATTTAACCAAACGTGGGGCATTATGGATGATACAATATAAGTGTCAGAATGGATGAAAAGACCATGAAGCTTCATCATTATAGGTGTGTATGTATCTACTATTTGTCATGACAACAGTGTTAATACAGAGAACCGACGAAATAGGTAATTTAATTTTTTTTTTAATTATAAAATCTCATTCTGCATTGTCTATTAGTAAAGTCAAATGAACCATAAACTATACAAAAGATCAGGAAAAATACCAACACTAGTGAATAAGAAGAGAAGAACGGTGATAGACATTACATGTTGTATTCTTATTGAGATCACAGATTTTTATTTTTGCAACAATTCGGACAGTCCCCAGGTTACGTACTAGATAGGTTAGGCATAGGATAGGCAAGTCAGAACTGTATATTTTATAATTGAAGCTGCAGACAAATATTTTTTGGTCTCTGTGATAATTGGATTTTAAAAATGTTGGGTTATTGTAGCATAGGACTAAAGTACAGAAAATTACCAACACCCATAGGTCCGTTTGTAACTAGGGGCTGGGTGTATCTGCTTTCTCATCTGATTTACATTGACTGTGCTGATGTAACCCCGCTAACTAGAATTCAGACTATGTCACCCACAAGCAGTTATTACATCTACAATTGGTGATTTTAAAAGGAATTCTCCCTGAACCTTTGACCATACAAAGCTGCACACGGTGTTAGGTATTAGCCTTGGAAATCTATGTAACCAGACCTCTGGGTGCGATTTTAGTGGATGCAGGACTGTGAAAAATGCATTTATATTCCAAGATTGTAGCTCGACTTGCGCTGGTGTGTGAGATCTCACAGCTTAGCCCTTCCCATCTGAGGAAGAGCAATAGCAGGCTTCTGGTTAAACATAACAGCATAGGAGAGGGGCTGGGCAGCAGTTTAAATGCAGAGATCACACACAGCAGTGGGAGGAGACTTCTCCAGTGTTCCAAGTCTAGCTACAATCCTAGGATATAAAAGCCTTTTTCTCAGCCCTGCTGCTACTAACACACACACATGGGTATGGTTACCCCTATCCCCAGGTCTGCTACCTAACATGGAAGACTGTAGCTTTGTATGGTCATCTCCCACTAAACATAGCATCAGCATTAACCTAAAACATATGACTGTGCAACACAATTTGAGGTAGGTTCTCCTACTGATGGTTATAGTAAAACACACAGTCCCTCTAAGACAAGAGCTGTAGGACTGCTCGCATTCTCTTCACTTTTGGTTCATCGGCCTCGTCCTGTGTCTCTTGTTGGTCGTACTCCTTCATGTAGTTTTCTGCTTTCTGTATGGTGGTCTCACGAGCGCTGCCCTGAAGACCCTCCATGTATTTCAAGAGACGCTTGAAGTGTTTGTTAGAAACCTACATCAACAAACAGGAAAAATGTATACAAAATGATTAGTTGTCACCTCCATCTAAAGTGAAGACATAAACTGCACTTCCTTGTGCTTTTATCTTAATTCCGTCTAAGTAAAGATAAAATTCTAGCAGCCTGCAGTCACCACTAGAGGGAGCACCGGAGTTCATTGTAGCCTGATAATAACACAAGCAGAGCGGCAGGAGAGGAGCAGGGAGGACAACGAGTAGAGCGGCAGGAGAGGAGCAGGCAGGACACCGAGCCGCCGGGGTTTCCCCCCCCCCCCTAAAATCAAGACAGAATAGAAGATTCAGGTGGATTTTTAAGGACAATACTGATCCTGCGCCATTTTTGGCCCCGTTATGTCCTCCTCATAAGTCGCTGCTGATCACCCAAATGGAAAGTGACACGACAGGAACCTCTGGTATCTGCTCCCAGCGTGAATCCTTTGGCAGACCTTAAAAATGCTTCCCCACCATCTGTTTGTGTTGGATTCCAACTAGGAAACACATCCTTGGACTTTTCTGACTTTTCCAGAGATACCGTAAAGGATGATGTTGACAGATTTATTGATCAGACTGCAATACACTGCAGGGGGATATGTATGTTATTGATATCTGGGTCTCTGAAGGTTATACAGAATTCTACAGCTAGTATTTCACTAGGTGGAAGTTCTGTACAGGACCTTAAAATGGTGGCACCATCATGGGAGCCTAGTGGGAGGAGAACAGCGGTCGCCACTGCATAATTGGACAAAACTGTCTTGTTCTGACATCACCGTATGTAAAACCCCTATTGTGGGGTGGCAATACACACTCACCGATAGCCAATTTATGGACTGTACTTACTATGTCAATTAAGGAAACATTCTTGTTAATACTCCTGACTATTCTGGTTTTGCTCACCAAAAACTATTTAAAATTCAGCCTTGGAAGACGTGGGTTGCATGAAATCGTCTTTAACAGAGCTTCTCGAAGATGTCCAGACACGGACTAATCAACCTGAGCTAGATGACTCTACAGTAGGGGGATGGTGCATGATTGATTACTGTTGCCGTGCAGGGACATCATTCTCTGGATGCAGTGCATACCTAGAAGTAGAAGCGAAGCGGGGGTAGCAACAGGAGACTTATACCATAATTTTATAATAGTTTTTTCAGCGAAACCACTCAATTCAGGATTAAACGAGAATGTTCTGCATAATGCATGGAAAGCAAATGGTAGATTTCCTTCCTAGTATGTGCTGAAAAAATCCCTTTTAACAAGGGACATACCGCTACTTTTACCCAACTAAACTACCACCCCCCTGGTAGGGGATGAAATGATCCAAGAACTCCCTATTTTGTGAATCTCAGCCATTTACATACTTAAAAAAAAAAAAAAAAACTCATCAACAAGTCATATAAAAATGAGCAGTGGAAGAGTTTTATTTGCATGATGATTCAAGTTTTAGATGTCTGGTTAGCGTCGCTTCAGATGACTCTTTGGGTTTTAGGTTTAGAAACATTGCTGTCAATTTAACAGAAAGAATCGTTATCTACCATGCAGACTGTGTTCTGTGAACTACAGAAATGGATTACACCCCTATATGTTGTGCTCACTGGCAACATGTCTTTGGTATCATGTTAAGATAAGATCGTTATATTTTCATCGCACATTAGTTTGTGGTTCACTGAGCTACGAACGGAGACACAGATAGTTTAAAAAGAGGTGGGAATTAATTATTACTTGCAGTATCACCCTTATATGCTATTATTTAACTGTCTGTATTTACAATTCTGAGCTCCAGAACCACATCCTCAGTTAACTGAAGATGCGATTCATATCTTTTTATGACAAAGTTTTGGAGGTAGTTATACAATGGGAGATAGGTGTCCCTTTTTTCTTAGCCTCTAAACTTGACTCACCTCAGTCAAAATATGACTCTTCGTCTGCTGATTTTACATGAACTTGGGAAGAGATGTTTGATATGGTAAAGGGTTAAATTGTATATAACAGGGTTTAGTGTCTCAAACCCCTGACAGGTTCCCCTTTAAATGTTTAGTGGCACAGGTCCTTTGAATGACACTGTATGTGAAGCTTGAGTCGAGCACTTTCTGGAGCTTGTCAGGTCCACAATCGGACGCGTCCTCCCACTCATGTACTTTGTTGATCCATTTTTGTAGGAGTATTTTTGTCTGATCCCAGTACTCGGCACCTCCAGCTGATTACACTACATGCACATGTGGCCATGGTCTCACTGCGCTTCAGCCTTTGTTTTCCGCCTCATCTTTGTGTTTATTTCCTGTCGGGGTCACAGGCTTCTTCCAGAGGTCTTTCCCCAATTGGACATCCCGTCCACTCGAAGCTTTAAACTTCAGCATATTATGCATAATATCAATTACATATGCAGAATTTTGTTCCTGAAAGTGAGTCATGTGATTCCAGTGTAATGACAACAGGGGACAGATGTATGCGCCCCAGCACTCCCCCCAGGTACTGTTGTTAGCTACATTCTTGTGTGTCCAGAAATCCAACCTATTTAGTTACTAAATCTAAGATAGGTTTTATATAAGAGTAAGCTAGCCTAGTCAGTGATCCGCAGCAAAGCTGTAAAATTGACATGCGTCCTCAGATGGACACTATGTACATATCTTCCAGCTAACCTCCTGCTCTATAACATGCTGCCTGCAGATAGTACAGTAGTTAATCTTCTCAGCTCCTCCTGCTCTATAACTGCCTGCTGGCAGAGAGGAGACTATGTACAATCGTGCGTCACTCCTCCTGCTCTATTAACTGCTACTGGCAGATTAGGACACTTGTACAATCTGCCAGTTCCTCCTGGCTCTATAACATGCTGCCTGTCAGATAGGACACTATGTACAATCTCATCGCTCTCCTGCTCTATACTGCTGCTGGCAGATAGGAGGACTATGTACAATCCTGCTCATCTTTCCTCCTGCTCTAAACATGCTACCTGCAGATGAGACCTTGTACAATCTGCTGCAGCTCCTCCTGCGGTCGTATAACACCTGCTCGTGGCATGCAGATAGGACACTGTATTACAATCGCTCGCTCCTCCTGCTCTATAATCATACTGCACGATAGACACTGGGTAATGTCAAGGGCCTTATAGCGCTATATGATTTTTTGTTTGTTTGGTTTACCCGAATATTTTCCGATTTGCGCCGATTTTTTTTGTTTTTCCCCTGTATTGCCACCGGGATTTTGGCGCCGCGAGCGCGATGGGTGGGCGCCATCGGCGCCAGCAGGCACCGACGGAAATCGGGGGCGTGTAGACCGAGCGAAAACCCGACGGATTTGAAAAAACGCAGCAGCATTTAAAAAAAGAGAATGGTCGCTTGGGTAAGCGCTACCTTCATCTCAGCGCCGTCCGGTGAATCCAGTGCGTTCAGATGTTTTTAGCGAAGCAGCGCCACCGGATGGAGGCGAGAGGAAAACTACCTTGATAAATCCCGGCCGGACCCCAATTCAGAGCAGAGAAGCGCGCGCTGGATCGCGAAACGGCCGGGTAAGTAAACTCTGCCCCATTATGTAGAATCTTCTAGACTCCTATTGCTCTAAACTGCTACCTGCAGATGGACACTATGTACAATCTGCTGGCTTCTTCTGCACGTTCCCTAGTTTGCGGCACCTTTTCCAACTTAGAGGTTTAGTAGTTTAATTTTCCTTGTATCATCCCCCTGTAGTCTGTGTGTGTTTCTGCTATGAGATGTTGAGTAATAACAGGGACGGGACATGCGAGTCCTAGTAATATCCTGACACACATTTGTGACTTCTGTTGATATCGGAGGAGGATAGTCAGGTTTCTCCAATCCCCGGAGATGACATTTAATCAAACTGTCACTCCACAAACATGTCATTATTACTAAAAGGATTTCCGAGCAGTTTTAAACCATTTACAAAACAGCAGTTGTGGAGAACGGCCGAGGGAAAACATTGATTTGAATGAATCTCGTCTCATCCGGCGAGAATAGGAAAAGAAGGATTTAGTGGGGACCTCCACAGGCCTTCACTCATCGTCAGAATCCATCAGAACGGCCTCCATATGTTCATACCCCGGGCTATAGGACTGTCCAATCCTGCTGATATGGGCATTGACCTAGTGAGGGGTAGGAGACTGGGTCAGTTCTGGTCACCACCCCTGGGCCTATGGACATATTTTATGGCTTTCCCTCCAGGGCGAGTGACCTTGATTGGGGTTGTTGCTTGGCCAAGCTCCAGATTCTAAACTTAGTTTGTGGAGACCAGAACTGGACCAATCAGCCCCAGCATGTTTGCTCATAGTGAGACTAGCCGGGAGTCGAAGAGATCACAAAGTAAGACCCGAGAGGCAAAATGTGTAAACCACGAGCTACCGGGGAGAGGTGAACGGTGGGGGAAATGATACTCGCTCCGGTATAGACTTTGTACTAACCGGGACTTGTTATATGGAATACTAAAGTATGACGATGGGAATTTACAATCTCTGATAATTTATACCAAACCCAACAATAAATATAGGGATCACTCTGTAGGCCTTTATGAGGCAAGAAGATCCCTCTTACTTATTTTACCATGGCTCCTCTCTTGAACATACGTGATCAGAAAATGTCCGGAACCAGATCCATGTTCTCTATCAACATCTTCCAAATGAATGGTTGTGAAACATTCTTATACAATGGGGTTTGTCCACTCTTTTACATAAGTTGCCTTGTGGATGTCACCTGAATGCTCCATTTAGCGATTCTCAGGTCCTGCTACTTCCTTTGTACAGTGTGCGATCCTCCATGACTCTTTTGTTTATAGGTCTTGAGCTCCTCTGAATAGGTGGCTGCAGCATGAGATTGAATTCCTCTGCCCCCCCATATTCTTGTCTCTGTCATTGAAGACGGAACTGTAGATAAGAAGACACTAATAGAGACTGAGAGTAAGTGAGAGATAGGACAGCTATAGTTTCTGCATATGTACGTTAAGTGCACATGGGAGAACGGATGAAGGAATTTAGATTTAAGTAGGAGGCAAGAAACAGGTACATATACACTAGGAATGTTTTATTGGACCCGATTTATTGAAAAGTGGCCATGTCCCCTTTTAAAGGGACCGTCACAAGTCTTATACCCCATTAAATGAGTAGTATAATCAGTAGGATATGCAATTCTAGAATCGCCTATTTTAAGTGTTAATTCTCACCCATTACCTACAAAAAACATCAACTGCAAAGTCATGGTGAAAGAAGCAAGAAAGGTCATATTTTGGCCTGCAATGAGTAGCTGTTTATAATTTTCTGATCTGTAGTGTTTATTAAGCATTTAGTTCACAGTAAAGATAATAATCTAATCTTTTTAGAATCACCTGCCAGCATTGAAAAAAACGGAGGAACTGGAATTTTTTCTGAGCTCACATCCAACATTCTTTACTGCTTGTTTCTGAAGTTCTGTAGATCAGAACCACAAATATGATGTGAATCTTAAAGATAGATCCTTGTTCTTTGAACTAAACACCAAGATAGATATGGTCAAAAGCGGTAACCGAAGATGAGTACGTCTAAAGTCACCACATCGGCAGTCTCAAATTTGACTCATCTAGCAAAAGATTGATCCCTCTGCCCATTTTTACATGACTTGGAGGAGATGTTTGTTTATTAGTAGATTCCATAAAAGGGGAAAGAATTCTTGAAGGCCTCTTTCATACCCAATGATGGGTTACTAAAAAAAGTTTGGTCTGTCGTCTTCATATATAAGACAATATTTGACGACCTGCTGCTGTATGGTTATTGTGACCAGCACACTCCTGCATCCTTGGGCCCCATGACCGATGCAGAAATAGGGAAAGACAGAATTAGGACCTCAGTTGTTTCGTATGGTAGCGCTCTCTGCCTTTTACGGACGTAGGATTAGGTTTACTCAATGGAGAAAACGTGGCTTCCTGAAAGCGCTCTGAGATATTTACAGATGCTGCCGAAATAAGTTAGGTCCCAAGTACGGTAATACATGTACACAGCGCGTTTTGGGGTCAGGTGATCTCAAAATAGTATCACAGTTCATGTAAAGTACTCGGGGACACTGACTATATACGACATACATCATTCACGTGGGCTGCGTGGATCAGTCACATACAGGTGAAAGGGCTGGGGTAAGAAGGAAAGATAGGATCTAACAATTTGGATCCTGGACAATCCTTTAAACTCGTGAGATGTTGCTGCTGTTAAAGGTGTTGCACCACCACTCTGACTCAGGGTTGCTCTGTCACTTCAAGAAAGGGAGGATTATCATGGGACGTGATCATCCAACGAGTTTCCTATTCGAGGGGAGTTCACTACTTGTGTTGTCCGAGGAGGCCATCTTGGCTGAAGACAGGTCCAAGGACACTCTTAGTACATCCCTTTCCCATGTGTTGTTGACAGTACCAAGATACAGAGCGTAACGACCAATACAAGCACCTCACAACCAGTCTGTCTCAAGTTAGTCAGGTTTTATTTTTAAGCTATAGGAAAGGGAAGGAGCCTTAGTCATAGACATATAATATTATGGGGTGGTGATATCAGCCCCCACACCTGAGGCACATGAATCATCGCACGCTACGTTTCCAGTTTATGGAGAGGAAGTGTTTGCACTAGACGGAGTTACTGGAAGTCATAAAGGAGACACTGTTCGCTCTCAGTCAGGACTCTTCGATAGAGCCAGGCTTTGGATCGCCACTTTTCCAGGAAATTTGACACCGTTTTTAAAAGCTTCCTTGGCAAAGTGCTTGAAAAAAGAAGAAAAAAGGCAGGAAGGCTTACTCGCGGAGACACTTGATGTGCACAGAGCCATCTCTTACTACCCTGAGCTGATATTACATGTGTATAGACTGGGAATGAATGTTCCGGAATGTGGGAATATAAAGGGGGGGGGATCGGGTGATGGCTTGTGGACTTGTAGACACTGGATCATGGCAGACAGAACGAGCGGCATATGACAAGTATCGGGACAGAGTGATCATTTGTTGATACCTTTTAACGAAGGGGAGATGCCCATTGTCGGGTCCCTCATCTACTGATAGGACCTGGGGCTTTGAGGACCACGTCCCAATCTACATGACCCCATGGTTTGAATGGTTACCGTTTGTAGTAATAGTAAAATACTCTTGGTGGCGCGAATTTGCACCTACTGTCAGGTTTGTAGTAGATAGAGCTAATCGCTGGGGGTCCCATATTACAGGGGGTCTAGGTCACTCACGTTCACTGCACACACCCATTGCTTTCCCCTACTGTAATTGGGACCTGAATCCAGCGGCATAAAGGTTCAATGATAAATTCGCCTTAAGGTTCATATAACCCAGGGTTCCCATAGTAACAGCATTATAATGTACATAGAGAATATTGGACACAAATGAAAAGTATTGGCTTAAAGGGGTTGGCCATTTTAACTCATATTTTTTTTGTGATATGTGTGTAAGTGGGGAGGGGGGCAGGTTATTAGGTAATTTACTAATATACATCTAGTAATAGTTCTGCTCCTGTGAAGTCTCCTGTCTTTTACCTCATCAGCCTGAGATTCCTGTCCATAAAATGGCCGCAGATGGAGGGATATGTGATCCATGACCAGTCACAGGACCCTATGATAGTATTCATAAATATAAGATCAAGGTTCTGGCAGGGCGATTGCTCATGGACAGTTACAGATCACATGACCCTCCATCTTCGGCCATTTTATGGTCAGGAATCTCTGGCTGATGAGGTAAAAGACAGAGGCTTTACTTTACATATCAGGAAAGCAGAGCAGAAACTATTTATAGATGTATATTGGTAAAATTACCTAATATGGCCATCACACTTAACACTAATTACAAAAACATGAGGTTCCCTCCATACTACAAAACATACTGGTAGGTGAATAGATTGTGAGCCCCATGGGGACAGGAATGATTTGGCAAGTCTGTGCAGTGCTGCAGAATCTGTGTGCGCGTATAAATAAAATGAAGGAATTATTATTTGTTATGTTCAATCACCAAACTTGTGACATATCAGGTTGTGCACCTGGGGTATGTAGGCTTTGTGTATTCCATAATACATTTCCGTCTGGCACCTTTTAACAGTTTGTATTTTTATTTCATACCATGTAATACTGTAAGTGTCGTATTTATTTGCATTTAAAGAATAAGAATTTAAAAATGGAAGAAAAAAACAATACGTTCCCTGAAGTTGAGTTGTAGCATATTCCCCTACTAGAGGCAGCCAGCAATCCTGGAAACCCCCCTTCCTGTCTTAAACAGGGAACATATAAAAAATAGTCTACTTGCCCTTCCCTGCCTCCTAGCTTGAGCAGTATGGTTTGCCCGTGGACTATGAACAGGGAGTGAGCAAGATTAAGTACACTTTTCCTTAATTTTGGGTACCCCTGCTGCCAGGGGGGTTCCATAATACCTGGAAGAGACCTTTAAGACTTGAATTATGATATATTTAGTTTTCTTTTTTGTATTTTTTTTTTTTAATCAACAGCTATACTAGTTATAATAATAGAGGGAGGTTGATGGCCTCCCTTTTCATTCGATGAGTTTTCGGATCCAGTTTATATGGCGATCGCTAATTGACGCAAGGCATCAACATGGAGGCGTTGTGCAGTACGCTGGATATTTATATAAATAAATACTTTTTTAATGTTTTTTGAATTATTTTACATCTCCTCACCATAATCCTGCTTTATTTGATTCAGCTGGTACCGAAAAAAACCCAGAATGGAAGTTTCAGAAGTTAAGGCAAACCTGGCTTACAACATGTATGACACAAGAGAGGTACGGCATGGCTTCTTCATTTATTAGTTTTCATTTATGATGTTTTAATCCTGATTGTCTTAACTTACCTGGCCCGTTTTCATGACACATGACAATGTGTACTGCCGCTCCATTCAATACAATGGATGCTGGTGATACTTGAGCGCTGTGCTCAGCAATCTCCGACTGCCCCAATAGAATTGATAGAGCGGCGTACACACTCGTCCTGCTGTTCCAACTGTTAGTGAGGATCCAACCTCCATTCTCATGATTGTTGTGGGTCCCAGCATCATACCCTTGCTGCCCCCAATAATAATGAGGCTTATTTTATATTGTGCCCATTGGCGTAACTAGAAGAGAGACAGGCCCCTAGCAGGCCACTGCATGGGACCCGTTCCCATTTAAAAAAATACATATTAGTATGTGGTTACAATTACTATTAATACACTCATGTGCACAAACAGCATATACACCACGTACATAGCCAATGCAACATACATACAGTGTTTACAGGACACCATCATATACATCACAGTATATGTTATATACCAATTATGCTGGACATGTGCAGTACAAATAGATAAATGGTGCTTTCTTTATTGTGTCGGTCAGAGATGGGGCCCCCTGACACTGCGGGCCCCCATAGCTGCTGTATGGCTGCTACTGCTGTAGTTACGCCCCTGATTGCGCCATCATATCCTGCAGAGCCTAGAGATCATGGGGGTACATATACAAATAAACAAGACATTACAGAGTAATAACAAAATCAGATGAAATCATAGTGATTTCAGTGATGGCCCTGACTCACAAGAGCTTACAGTTATTGACCCTGGCACCGTCTTTCCTATAGAACTTGGGGTCTTTACATACACCATACAGTTTGGTTTATTCTTACCGTGGCCTAAGGGTAGGTATAGAGCTGACTTTTGGCCATATTAAACATTTTTTGTTAAAAATGAATATATTGAAAGTCTCTATAGGTACATACAAATAGCTCTCACAATATATATCCTACTCCTTCCATCTTGGATCCCCAATCACTTGGTGGACACAGGATAAGAGACAGGCAGGCGGCTATCTCCATACTATATGTACAAGTTCTAAAGGCATTAGCATACAACTGTACAGAGGGATGGTGGTAGCTGTATACTCTGCTGTGTATCCGGGATATTATACCACACACACAATATATATAAGAAACCACAAAGACATTATTACCTCATTAGACGAAGTGCGGGTTGCATTGGCTTCATTTTTGGCCTAGTAAAGATGACAGGAATTTTTCTTAGAACAGTCTTAAAGGCGGTGTGTTTGTGTAGGCCAGGCTCATTAGAACCATTGTGAGAGAAAAAATCTGATTTTTATTTCTATTCCATGGAATAGGGGATGGCATTAAACATGGCACATCCCCTTAAAAACGTATACTGGAAATGTGTGCATCATCCACTTGGTGTGTCCTATGACATATGTCTGGGGAGAGAAGGATCCTGGTCTAAATCTTTTTCCTTTTTTTAGTCGAAGTGTCTGATGGCGGATCAATCCTCATCCTATACAGAGAGCACATGTCGAGAGTGCATTGGTATGAGGGGCCAAGAGGAATAGCTGCAGCACATACTGTATACATAATACAAGTCCTTACTACTCTCCATAACCCCCCCCCCCCATGTATATATTTCTGCTTAGTTTGGTATGACCGCGACACAAAATAATATGTAGTGTGTTATCAGATGCCATATTACAGATGTATTATCCTCCAATCATTACTTCTAGACTTAAAATATCTTTACAATGTGATCCCTATGGTGCACACATATAAGGACCCCCATATAAGGATCTGCGGGGGCACTGTTTGCACTTTGTTGGCCCTTGGTTGCACCAGGGACCCCGTAACTTTGTAAAATGCAAACCACACATATGCAGTATAAGCCGCTCATCCCAAAAATTTTGGATGTGTTCCCCTGGTTATGGTTTTGTTGGGTTTGTTGTAAGATCAGGTTGTTTTCCGCTATGTGGTTCCTCTAGAAGTCATTATGATCAGCGTGACTAATAGTGTGAGGGAGGTTGTTGCTGGAGAAGGGAGGCGGCAGCGTGCCCTCCGGAAAATATTCCAGTGAAAGTTATAAGATGATGATGGGATCCAGTGAGACGCTATCAACTGTGTGATCGGCAGCGCGGGGAGCGGGCGGGGGCTCTGTGCTGCCACCTCCTGGCCAGGACTAGATTACATTGTATGGTCCAGGAAAATGGCATCAATATTTTCTAATTATAGAGAATTGTTGTAAATGGACATAAATATACATTATAAATAGTTTTTAGACAATTCTGGTTTACAGCTGAATCCACTGATGATATGAAATCAGTGGTCCCTTGTTTCCCCAAAAAAGTGGTGCCTCGTCCCTTCACTGCTATGGGGACACTGTATGCTGGAGTGAGCGATTAGCTGTCACCGCCACTCCATAGAAAATTAATGGAGATGTGTACAACTAGCCGCTCCATTCATAGGGGGCGTAAGGAACCCCCATTATGAAGCCCCACCAGGTGACTTCATTATTACTATGTGTTTGCTTTTCTATGGATCTTGATATAGGAGAATATACATTTGAGTGGGTAAAAATCCACCAGATTGTTACTAAATCTGGGAGGCCAAACTACTATAGGACCCTCCCACCAGCGAATGAGGACCTAAAGTTCACCTTTAACTATGTCATAGTGAAAAGTAACCCTCCTGGACTAACATTGGTATACTACAGGCGACCATAACCAGCAGTTCCATAGTATACATAGTATACACTCACAGTCCATGGTTTTGTATGGAAGTGGGGTAATCAGGGCTATAGAGCTTACACTCTCGGGGGGGCCCCTGACATGTAAACATCTGATCTCATCAACAACTTGACACCTGACTCCAGAATATTTGAGGATTAGGAGTGAGCGTCTTGGGACGGCTCTCCCTTGTTTAGCTTACATTAGCGCAGGCTACGTATCCTCACACACAATGGAGCAGATGTTTCTCTGCACTGAGAGGATGAAGTCAGAAAGCCGCACCTGGATCCTATAAGTGGGCCGTGGGCGTCCACCACCCCTGGGCACCCTATAACCAGCAGTGGTCACATGTGGGTAACAAACACCAGGAGATCCGGATTATAAATCTGGGGATATAGAAAGCTCTAGAGAGGAGAGAGACACCTGGGTTCCAAAAGCGAGAAGAGGGCGAAATGTATCGCTGCAGACTGAGCAGCACAATCGTTGCAGTATAATACGTATTGGGCGACAGCACGAGTTAGTAAATGAGATATTTGGGTAAAAGCTGCAGTGTAAAGCATGGAGGAAGGATGAAATCTAGGGAAAAGCTGAGCCTTCATGATAAACTGAAGACTCCTAAAGCTATTCTCTAACCTCACAGTACACAAGCATGTTTGGAGGCTTACGTCTAGAGATTATATAATTATGTCTAGAGATTATACATAATATATGTCTAGGTTATACATAATTCTTCCTTGCACATCGATCTGGGGGAGCTGCCTGCACCTAAATTGTGGTCTCAGTTTAGGGGGATCTTAAGTGACCCTCCACCCAGAATATATTTAGGCATGTATAGATAACATACCTGATGTGCACCATTCTGCTTCAGTGCCACCATTGTTGCTGGCATCCCTATGGCTTCATCCTAAAATAGACAATAATTATTTCCATATGTTATTATGTTTTGTGGGGTTTTTTAAATTATGCTACAAAATACACATTTTGCTCTGATCATGTCTAATAATGTCTCCACTGGTGTGTACAGTATATATTTCCATACATCTGTATATCACACTGTGCTCTCCCCTGCCGCACCATCTGGCTGGAAGAGGAAATGAGGATTATTACAATTGTAGAAATGTCCCAAAATGTACAGAATGTATGAAAATTGTGCGACGGTTTCCCACCATTCTTCCAGTGAAAGGACATACACAGGACTGTAGGGGCTAAATAAAGCCTGTTTTTTTTGGTTTTTTTTTTAAAGGAAATCTACCATCAGAATCCATCAGGATAAACCAGAGACACTTTCTCATAGACCTCGACACCGTGACTGTAGTAATCTTCTTATATTTGCTGTCTAAATAGCTTTTAAATTAGCTGATGAGCTAGAAGAGCTTTGTGGGGGATAGCCACATTTTGTCTGACTGACATCAAATCGCTCCGGGCTTACGCTGCTTTTTTTTTTTTCCCCAAAAAACTTGTCCCTGCATGGGGAAATATAAGAAATAGCTTCTTACAATGCACACTCATCCTTAAAAGGGTTGTTCCACTCTCTGCTTTCTTTGCAATCAGCACCACCCACCCCATGTGGCTTTGCTTGGTATTGCACTAGCAGAAACTATGCAGCAAAGCAGCCATGTTTTCTAATCATAAAAAATATATTTTTAAGCCAAACTCCAAGTACTCAATTCCTGAACTTCGATCCGCTCCAAGCTCAACAAAATGGTTTGGACTCCACGACTCCGACTATTTTTCAGGTCACTTAGCAGTGCTACAGTAAGTGCAGACATACCTTCCAGTTCCTTATACCTTGATCTATAGAGGGAAGCTTCACTACTGAGCGTGTACATAAGTGCAGCACACATTTATCTCACAATAAAAGGGGATCAGGGTGCACACGCTGTGCATGATTAGTGTTCTGCACCTGTTGACAGTCAGAGACCAATTCCATAATGATTTGTAACATACAATAACTGACAGAAGCTTCATGGTGCGGATCCTTTCCGGCATTGCTGCGGTCCTCCGGACTCATTCTCCTGCCGCTGCTTGGTGTCCTCCTGCTCCTTTTTACGCTCTACTCGTGTCCTCCCTGCTCCTCTCCTGCCGCTCTATTCGGGTGTCCCTCCCTGCCCCTCTCTACCTCTTCTCGGTCTTCTCCCTGCCCTCTTTACCGCTCTGCTCCCCTGCTCGTGTCCTCCCGGCTCTCTCCTGCCGCTCTGCTCGGTGTCTCCCCTGCTCCTCTTCTACCGCTTGAATTAAAATGCTCGCACAAAAAATGTGCTGAAAAACCTCACCTCGGCTATACACGAGTCAACTAAGGGGCAAACAATAAAGGGGCAAAAAAAAAAATAATAATACTCACACTCCGGTCGTCCGGACCTCGGCGGCAGCTCCCTTTCTTTTCTTCACTGGCGGCTCCCGGTCTCTTTTCTTTCTTCACTAGCGGCAGTCGCGTCCAGCGATTGCGGCGGGCGCACACTATGATGCGTGTGCGCCGCATTGCGGCGACTGCCGGCTAGTGAAGACAAGAAAAGAGACCGGAGCCGCCAGTTGAGAAAAGAGAGGGGAGCTGTCACCGAGGTTCGGGAAGCCGCCGCCAGGACCGGGAGCCAACGCCGAGGACGGGAGCGGTTGCCGAGCATCAAGGTGGGTATCGTCGGGGGTGAGTATTAAGTTTGTTTTCTTTTATTCACTGGTACTGGGGGAGGCTGTATATACTATTGGGTCAGGCTGTATACTGCTATTGGGGCAGGCTGATACTGCTATGGGGCAGGCTGGTACTGTATGGCAGGCTGATATTATGGGCAGGCTGTATACTGCATTGGGCAGGTGTATACTGCTATTGGGGCAGGCGGTAGTATACTGCTATTGGGCAGGCTGTATACTGCTATTGGGGCAGGATGTCAGCTGATACTACTTGGGGCAGGCTAGTGTAATGTAAAGGGGGGAGCTGGCTGTATACTACAGGGGGCTGGTGGCTGTATACTACAAGCTCGGCTTATTACTCGAGTCAATAGGTTTTTCCAGTTTTTGGTGGGTAAAATAGGGGTCTCGGCTTTACTACTAGGGTCGGCTTATTCTCGCGTATATACGGTACCTTGAATGTGTAGATTGGGGGTGTTCCATTTTAACTAATGGGTAAAGTGACACATGGGCATAGTTGTCCTGCCTCTCAGGAAATTGTCGAAATTTCCTAAATTGCAGGCACCAGAGTATGATATTAGGTGAATACTAGTGTGGAGATACTTAAGGCTCCACTATCAGTGAGATCAGGACCCTTATTCTCTAGATTACAAGGGGCCCTTTCTTGTGACACCAACAGTGTCCTGCTGCTCCAGGGAATGCCCAAATTCCTAAATTGCAGAGCACAGCACTATGATATCTTCAGTAAATGGTAGTACTGAGAATGCCTAAAGCTCCACCCGGTACCCTGGGTAAAAGCTCGGACCCTCATACTCGGATTGCAAGGGGTTCTGTTCTTGTGACACAACGAGCAGTGTCTGCTGCTCCAGGAAATTGTTTGAAATTTCTTAAATTGCAGAAGCACCAGCCACTATGATATCTTTGGTGAAACATAGCGCCGGGAGAACCTAAAGTCCACCGTACAGATCAGGACGCTCATGCTCTGGATTACAAGGGGTCCTGTTCTTGAAATCATGGCGGTCCAGAGTGGACCCTCACTGATCAGCTGTTTATCCTGTGGACGGGGGGAATATTGAGAGATCCTTTAGTGTTCCTGCGATGGGTCTCTCCTGAATGTAATAGAAATCCCCTCATCCTACCCAATGTAATCACAGAGTGCTCTAAGGCGGAAAATTTTATACAATGAGAAGAATGGAAATCAGGCAATAGTCTTTTACCGTTCCTCTTTGGAGGCATGAAATATGGGGAACCAGATCTGTTGAGAATGTCGCTCTCTCCACAAGGGCGTTTTACCAGTCTCCGCTCCTGCAAGACCACGGCCTTATTCATGCCCAGGTGAAGGTGAATATGGGACCATAGGTCTCTCTGATGAAGCTAAAAAGGTGACATATAAAGCAGCAGTTAGTGCTTCAGACTCATATACACTCACGGCCACGAGTTGCATTTAGCCATGTAGACTGGTCAAGACAATCTCTGCAGTTCAAATGAGCATCAGTATGGGGAAGAAAGGTTGATTTGAGGCTTTGAACGTGGTGGACCTTGTTGGCTGCAGAAGGGCTGGTCATGAGTATTTCAGAACTGCTGATTACTGGAGTTAGCACACAACCATCTCTAGGTTTACAGAGAATGGTCCGAAAAGAAAAAAACATCAGTGAGCGTCCGTCTGTGGGCGGAAATGCCTGTGGTTGACGGATGGTCAGAGGAGATGGCAGTCAGACTGGTTCGAAAGCAGCAGAGTGACTCAAATCACCACCCGTTACAACCAAGGTAGCAGAAGAGCATCTCTGAAACACGTACGTCGAACTTTTGAGGCAGATGGGGCTAAGCAGCTAAGCTCATAGATTGGACATAGAATTGGAGAAAAAGTGCTGTCTGATGAGTCCTGATTTCTGCGCGACATTCGAGCTGTAAGGTCAGGAATGTGGCGTCACAAATGCAAAGCATGGATCCATCTGCCTGATTCACGGTTCAGGCTGGTGGTGGTGGTTGTACATGTGTGGGGGAATACTTTCTTGGCACTCTTGAGGCCCTGGTACAATTGAAGCTACGTTTGCACACGCACAGCCACTGAGTATTGTTGTGACCATGTCCATCCCTTTAGACCACAATGACACAAATCTGATGGCTACTTTCAGCAGGATAAGCGCCATGTCATAAAGCGAATCATCCAGACTGGTTTCTTGAACATGACAATGAGGTCACTGTATACTCAAATGGCCTCACAGGTCACCAGATCTCAATCCAATAGAGGCATCTTTGGGAGTGGTGGAACGGAATTCGCATCATGGATGTGCAGCCGACAATCGGCATTGTGATGCATCATGTCAAATGGACCAAAATCTCGAGGAGCTTCCAGCCCTGTGGAACCTATCCACGAAGAATGCCAGCTCGAAGGTCAAAAGGGGGTCCAACCGTACTAGCAGGTGTACCTAATAAAGTGGCCGGGGAGTGTTAGCTAAGGGGTCGGTCCAGGTTTCTGTAGGCCCCTGGACAGAGCCTCAGTGGGCCCCTTGCAGTGAACTCAATGGTGGCATTAAAAATTCAGAAACTAAAACAGTTCCCTAGTTTATCTTACCAACGAGGCCCCTCACCGTTATTTCATACACAGGCTCTTCATGGTTATGTTATATGAGCCCCCTCAACACCTTGGATTCATTACATCCAGCAGGGCAGGGTTTAGTTAGCCATGGCCGTCGTTCACACACAATGAGCCAGTTCCTTGTTGAGAGCGCCGGGACAGCCGGTCCCTGTGAGAGTGCCGGACGACAGCCGGTCCTGGATGAGAGTCTATAGTACACATAAAATATTTTTTGTTCAACCCATTCTATTTTTGTTACGGTAAGAGCAGTTATTACTATCCCTTGGCAACGCTGGGAGTAACAGTAGTATATGAATAAAAACCTTCTTGATATTTTCAGGCTTTAGGTTACCTTCATCAGAGAGAGGTCCAGCTCCTAATGTCCAGTAAGTGCAGGTTTCCTATTAGAGGCAGTGGGGTTGGACTGGAGGGTAAGTATCGGAGACTTCTTATTCCTAGTGATAAAGTGTAACAGGAATATGAGTAATTGCCCAGCGCCAGGCAATGGAGACAGAATCCGCTGTGGATGGGAGCAGATTAGCATGGTAGGTCCACTTCTACTCGGGGTTTGTGGTGTGTTGGTATGATGCATTGGTGCTTTATATTGGGAAAGGAGAGGAGGTTCAATATAAAACTATTTAAAAGTCTAGAATCCAATACTTTCAATAGTATTCAATAGCAATGAGTAACTCGTCAACAATGAGCAGTTTAGTTATGTTACTTTTCACTTTCAACCCAGTCGTAATGTTCAGGTCTTCACGTTCCTGTTGTGCGTCCATTCATAACCCCATAATCGCCACAATCTTACATCCCATTAAAATGGCAGCACAGATTCGTGCACCAAAAACACAGACCAAAAATTCATAATGTCCCACTTTGAATACGGAAACGCTTTTTTTTTTTCTTTTTGTGAAAAGATCGGTATGGGATGTTGGGATACTTTTCGATATCAATTGGCGCAATCCTAGTATGTGAGCTTCAGATACAAAATCTAATATAAATCCAAGAATGTAGGATTTTTTTAATAATGACTGAGCTATATGCGTGATTTGGTACAGTAGGAAACAGAATTTAATATTTGGTGAGAAAATAGAATGGTTTGCAATTGCAGAAGCCAGACAGTTTCTGATAAGTCTGTAAACACTACAACAGAAATTTTGGCCCTGAAGATGTTTCTCCAGGCTATTTCAGATCTGCGCTGGCCAACACTGGCCCGCGTTCCCCCCGCAGATGAGTGGCGTTTAGATGCTTTGATGTAACATATGTTAACACGATGTAAAACAATGTAATTATGTGTTAAAGGGGTTTTTCTCATAAAAGAACAGTTTTAGATTTCAATCCCCGAGTGATTGCTAATTGCAATAAAGTCATTTTAAACCCCTTACTTTTACTGTTATTGCTGTTTTAGCTCCTATCATCCCTAGGCTGCTCAGTGCAAAATCCCCAATGGGGCAGGGACTCTCTAAGCAGACACATTATGACCAATCTAGTTTGTGGGGGTACAATGTTGATAACATTATCAGTACAAGGTGTATATACATTTTCATATCTGGCTTTGACATGTATAACTCATGAATATGGGGATTGATCATACGTCTGCTCTCGTGCGAAGGGTATGAAATGCCCGCTGGCATACATTTTTCACAAGCGAAAGATCAGAGGATTCCAGCCTCTTGATGTATGGGCAGGGTGTGCACAGCGTTTATTCTATGCAGTGTGGACATAAGTATAAAAGTCAGGCGCAACTTTCATAAGTGCCAGTCAGGTCTTACCAGGGGCGTGCTTGCGGGGGTGCAGAGGGTTGCGGTCACACCCAGGCCCAAGACATTTAGGGGGCCCTTATGGTGTCACTTCCTATTTGAGACTATCACATAAAACCATACTATATATTTGGGGGCTGGCACAGTCTTTTTGCACTGGGGGCCCATCAGTTCTAGTTACGCCACTGGGTCTTACCATCAATGTGAATAAAGTCCAAGGGAAGCAGCGCTCTAAGTAAGAAAAAGTTTTATACAAACACAGCAATAGTTAGTTTAGTTGCAAGTCATTGAGAATGAAACTTTGCTGAACTATTGCTGTAGGATACAAAACCTTTTGCTTCATTGTAGTGTGCTGCTTCACTATCCCCATATTAATAACTCCTCACCACCAACACATGACCTCCCATAATGATTATTATATAGAAATCATCATAATATATATAAGTGCTCCCAAATCAAGTGACCCCACATGCTGACACACACTACAGCCAGTACGTATTTAGCCAGTGTCCG
The DNA here is from genome assembly GCA_019512145.1 of Engystomops pustulosus. Lineage (NCBI taxonomy): Eukaryota > Metazoa > Chordata > Amphibia > Anura > Leptodactylidae > Engystomops > Engystomops pustulosus. The sequence goes on along the minus strand of CM033648.1, from coordinate 12,048,525 downwards.
CCACTATACCCAATATAGTCAGGGTCGCCCCCACTATAGCCAGTAAAGTCGGTCCATCCCCACCGTATAGTCAGAGCTGCCCCCACTGTAGCCAATATATCATTCGCCTCTCTCTAAGTAGCCAAGTCACAGTGCCCCCACATCGCTGAAACCACTACAGCCGGACGTATAGTCAGGGTCCGCCCCCACTGTAGCCAATATAGTCAGGGTCCGCCCCCACTGTAGCCAATATAGTCGGGTCCGCCCCCACTGTAGCCAATATAGTCAGGGTCCGCCCCCCACTGTAGCCAATATAGTCACCGGGGTCCGCCCCCACTGTAGCCACTATAGTGAGATGTTCCCCCAAGTAGACAATAGTCATAGCCTGTCCCTACCAGACATCAATATAGGTTATGTAAATGTTGTAATCATTTGTGACCATGTTTTTTATGAGGTTTTTGAAATATTACAGAAAGAGGATGAATTATTAGGATAAAATGGTCTTTTATAAGGATGTCTGAGGGTGCGGAGTCTTAAATACTTTTGGTACTGAGGTTCAGCGATTCCATAAAATGGCTCATGGCTAATATTCATCCGGAACCAAAGGCAAAAATGATACATTGTATCGCGTGGGATGGGTTATTATTCCACATGAGCCTTCACTGTTTGCTGTTTGGACACCAGTATAGGAAAAAAAAAATAGGGTGATCTAGGGCGCACATACATAATTGTTATTTTGGGTGTTTCTGTATGTACATATGTGTGAAAACGCCATATAACAATAGCATACGGCCCCATTCTTTTCAATGGGCAATACGGCCGTCCATTGAATGGACATAAAAAATGTGAGAAAGTCCATTTTGCATGAATTTGTTCCGTATAACCCACTAAGTGTACGGTAACACGGTATACGCCATATATACGTCCTGTATCCAGGAAGAACATAAGCTGTGGGAGGACTCTGGGACAGGACACAGGAGACCGTCATGTCACTTCTCGCATTGGTCCAGGCTAATCCCATTCTTTGGGATAAGCGCCTGGACACCCAAAATATACAAAAGTGGGGAGTATATCACTCACAAATCCTCCTGAGTAGTGGAGCAAGGGAGGAACAAGAGAGCGAGAAGAACTTGGTGAGTGTTGTGTCCCAATCAAGCCCCCTGCATTAGGCCGCGCCCTGGCGGCCATGTCCATTGTCCTGATCCCTGCAGCCATTGCAGGGTTATTCTTTCTGGATATTAATCAATGGACATGATGTGGTCTTGATGGTTGTAACATTAAAGGGAACCTATCACCATGAATCTACATAAAGGTAGATCACGTTGGTAGGTGGATCAATAGACGTGAGGGTTAGCCCTTCTAAGGGCTAATACTCACTCCACGCAGTTTTGGTAACTTTTATAATCTCTATATGCAAATTTTGTTATGCGGCTACTGGGGCGTGGAGTAGCCGGACATGAGGCTATACGGTGCAGCTACTCCACGCCCCAGTAGCCTTTTTACTCCTCCTACTTACAGGGCAGGCGCCCTATTGATCCACCTACCACCCAATCTACCTTTATAGGTAGATTCGTGGTGATAGGTTCCCTTTAAAGCCGTTTACCCACTAGCTGTCTGGAATGTCTGACCCGAACGCTGAGCAAACCGGAACTGAACTCACTAACGGCCCCATGTCGGTTATAAAATCACCTACAGAAATATGTGGAGTGTTATAGTTTCCTAATAAAGATTGTATGTGCAGTGCTGGATCGGGGCTGAGGAGTCCGACAGTAAATTTGTTGAAATTGACTGATGGAACCTTAGAAATGTAGTTACAATGTTTTTCTGTTTTAAGTCATTGCTTTCTAATATCATCACATTTTTTTTTTTGCGGATTAAATTTTTATCTTGCTATATGACATTGATAAAAAAAAAAAGACAAAACGTGTTTTGTTTTCAGCCCCAAAACACCATATATGAGGATCAGACAGCACAGAGTATTTATGCGTGTATGTGCAGGGCATGGATACTGGGGACTCTACCACATGCCCTCCCTGGAAGAAGAGGGTACTACAATGCCTCATGGATATTGCAGGGGAATGATGCAGACAGACAGTGTCCGGGTATAGTTATACTGATACATCTTTAAAGAAATTTTTGAGTAATCCAAAACCAAAACGTGGGGCATTATGGATGATAACAATATAAGTGTCAGAATGATGAAAAAGACCATGAAGCTTCATTCATTATAGGTGTGTATGTACTAATATTTGTCATGAAACAGTGTGTTAATACAGAGAAAACCGAACGAAATAGGTAATTTAATTTTTTTTTAATATAAAATCTCATTCTGCATTGTCATTATGTAAAGTCCAACATATGAACCATAAACTATCAAAAGATCAGGAAAAAATACAACCCTAGTAATAAGAGAGAGAAAAGAAGAACGGTGATAGACATGACATGTTGTTATCTTATTGAGATCACCAGATGTTTATTTTGCAACAATTCGGACAGTCCCCGGTTACGTATAGATAGGTTAGGCATAAGATAGGCAAGTCAGAACTGATATTTTATAATTGAAGCTGCAGACAAATATTTTTTGGTCTCTGTGATAATTGGATTTTAAAAAATGTTGGTTATTGTAGCATAGGAACTAAAGTACAGAAAATTACCAACACCCATAGGTCCGTTTGTAACTAGGGGGGGGGTGTATCTGCTTTCATCACTGATTTACAATTGAATGTGCGTTGTAACCCCGCTAACTAGATTCAGACTATGTCACCCCCGCTTATTACATCTACAATGGTGATTTTAAAAGGAATTCTCCCTGAAACTTTGACCATACCAAAGCTGCACAGGTTTAGGTATTAGCCCTTGGAATCTATGTAACCAGAACCTCGGGTGCGATTTTAGTGGATGCAGGACTGTGAAAAATCATTTATATTCCAAGATTGTAGCTCGACTTGCGCTGGTGTGAGATCTCACAGCTTAGCCTTATCTAGGGAGAGCAATAGCAGCTTCTGGTTTAGACCATACGCATAGGGGAGGGGCTGGGAGAGCAGTTTTAAATGCAGAGATCACACACAGCATAGGAAGGAGACTTCTCCAGTGTTACAAGTCTAGTTACAATCCAAGGATATAAAAGCATTTTTCACAGTCCTGCTGCTACTAACACACACACGCGTATGTTTACACCTAACATTGAAGACTGTAGCTTTGTATGGTCATCTCCCTCTAAACATAGCATCAGCATTTACTTAAAACATGACTTGTGCAACACATTTGAGGTATGTTATCCTACTGATGGTGTATAGTAAAACACACAGTCCCTCTAGACAAAGCTGTAGGACTGCTCGCATTCTCTTAGTTTGGTTCATCGGCCTCGTCCGTGTGTCTTTTGGTCGTACTCCTTCATGTAGTTTTCTGCTTCGTATGGTGGTCTCACGAGCGCTGCCCTGAAGACCCTCCATGTATTCAAGAGACGCTTGAAGTGTTTGTTAGAAACCTACATCAACAAACAGGAAAAAAATGTATACAAAATGATTAGTGTCACCTCCATCTAAAGTGAAGACATAAAGTGCACTTCTGTGCTTTTATCTTAATTCCGTCTAAGTAAAGATAAAATCTAGCAGCCCTGCAGTCACCACTAGAGGGAGCACGGGAGGAGTCTCATGTAGCCTGATAATAACACAGCAGAGTTCGGCAGGAGAGGTGGGCCGGGAGACACAGCAGGGAGCAGAGCGGTAGATAGAAAGGAGCAGGGAGGACACCGAGAGATCGAGCGAGGAGAGGGCCGGGAGGACACGAGCAGGGAGCAAGCGGGTAGAAGAGGAGCAGGGAGGGACACCGAGCGAGCCCGAGGAGAGAGCGGGAGGACACGAGCAGGGGACAGAGCGGTAGAAGAGGAGCAGGGAGGACACAGAGAAGGGTATGAGAGGAGCAGGAGGACACCGAATAGAGCGGCAGGAGAGGACAGGAGGACAGAGTAGAGGTAAGAAAGGAGCGGAGGACACCAAGTAGCACGGGCAGGAGAATTAGGAGTCCGGAGGACCGCAGCGAATGCCGGAGGAGTCCTGCACCAATGAAGCTTCTGTCAGTTATGTGTATGTTCCCAAATCATTATGGAATTGGTCTCTGACTGTCAACAGGTGCAGAACACTAATCATGCACAGCGTGTGCACCCTGATCCCCTTTTATTGAGATAAATGTGTGCTGCACTTAGTACACGCTCAGTAGTGAAGCTTCCCTCTATAGATCAGAGGTATAAGGAACTGGAAGGTATGTCTGCACTTATCTGTAGCACTGCTAGAGTGACCTGAAAAATAGTCGGAGTCGTGGAGTCCAAACCTTTTGTTGGAGCTTGGGGAGCGGAGTCGAAGTTCAGGAATTGAGTACTTGGAGTTTGGCTTAAAAATATATTTTTTATGATTAGAAAACATGGCTGCTTTGCTGCATAGTTTCTGCTAGTGCAATACCAAGCAAGCCACATGGGCGTGGGTGGTTGCTGATTGCAAAAGAAAGTAGAGTGGACAACCTTTAAGGTGAGTGTGCATTAGTATTAGAAGCTATTTCTTATATTTCCCCATGCGGGACAAGGTTTTGGGGGAAAAAATAAAAAAGCGCTGTGAAGCCGGGAGCGATTTGATGTCAGTCAGAGCAAAATGTGGCTATCCCCACACAAGCTCTTCTAGCTACATCATAATTTTAAAAGCTAACTTTAGACAGCAATAAAGAAGAATTACTACAGTCACGGTGTCGAGGTCTATGAGAAAGTGTCTACTGGTTTATCCTGATGGATTCTGTGATGTAGATTTTCCTTTAAAAAAAAACCAAAAAAACAGGCTTTATTTAGCCCCTACAGTCCTGTGTATGTCCTTTCAGTGGAAGAATGGTGGAAACCTGCACAATTTTCATACATTGCTGTACATTTTGGGGACATTTCTACAATATGTAATAATCCACATTTCCTCTTCCAGCACAGATGGTGCTGCAGGGTGAGAGCACAGTGTGGATATACAGTGTATGGAATATATATCTGTACACACCAGTGGAGACATTATTAGACTGATCAGAGCAAAATGTGTATTTTGTAGCATAATTTAAAAACCCACACAAACAATAATAACATATGGAAATAATTATTGTCTATTTTAGGATGAAGCCATAAGGGATGCCCAGCAACATGGTGGCACTGAGAGCAGAATGGTGCACATCAGGTATGTTATCCATACAGGCCTACTATATAGTTCTGGGTGGAGGGTCACTTAGATCCCCCTAAACTGAGACCACAGATTAGGGCAGGCAGCAGCTCCCCCAGATCGATGTAAGGGAAGAATTATGTATAACCTTAGACATATATTATTATAATCTCTGACATAATTATATAATCTTAGACGTAAGCCTCCAAGCATGCATGTTTGTACTGTTGAGGTTAGAGGAATAGCTGTAGGGAGTCTTCAGTTTATCATGAAGGCTCAGCTTTTCCCTAGATTTCATCCTTCCTCCATGCTTTACACTGCAGCTTTTACCCAAATATACTCATTTACTAACTCGTGCTGTCGCCAAGACGTATTATACTGCAACGATTGTGCTGCTCAGTATGCAGCGATACATTTCGCCTTCTCTCTGCTTTTGGAACCCAGGTTCTCTCTCCTCTCTAGAGCTTTCGATATCCCCAGTATTTTAATCCGGATCTCCTGGTTTGTTACCCACATGTGACCACTGCTGGTTATAGGGTGCCCAGGGGTGGTGGACGCCCACGAGCCCACTTATAGATCCAGTGCGGGCTTTCTGACTTCATCCTTTCAGTGCAGAGAACATCTGCTCCAATTGTGTGTGAGGATACGGTAGCCTGCGCTAATGTAAGCAAACAAGAGGGAGAGCCGTCCCAAGACGCTCACTCCTAATCCTCAAATATTCTGGAGTCAGGGTCAAGTGTGTGATGAGATCAGAGTTTACATGTCAGGGGCCCCCCCGAGAGTGTAACTCTATAGCCCTGATTACCCACTTCATACAACAACCATTGGACTGTGAGTGTATACTATGTATACTATGGATAGCTGGTTAGGATCGCCTTGTAGTATACCAAAGTTAGTCCAGAGGGTTACTTTTCACTAGACAACGTTAAAGGTGAACTTTAGTCCTCATTGCTGGTGGGGAGGGTCGCTAGTAGTGTTTGGCCTCCCGATTTAGATAACAATCTGGTGGATTTTTACCCACTTCAAATGTATATTCTCGATTATTCAAGATCCATAGAAAGCAAAACACAGTAATAAATGAAGCTCACTGGTGGGGCTTCATAATGGGGGTTCCTTACGCCCCCTAATGAAGGAGCGGCTCGTTGTACAACCTGACTCCATTAATTTTCTAGGGAGTGGCGGTGACAGCTAATCGCTCACTCCAGCATACCATGTTCCCCATAGCAGTGAAGTGGAGCGAGGCACCATTTTTTGGGGAAACAAGGGACCACTGATTCATATCATCAGTTGGATTCAGCTGTAAACCAGAATTGCCTTAAAAACTATTATAATGTATATATTATGTCCATTTTACAACAATTCTCTATAATTAGAAAATATTGATGCCATTTTCTGGACCATACAATGTAATCTAGTCCTGGCCAGGAGGTGGCAGCAAGAGCCCCCGCCCGCTCCCGCGCTGCCGATCACACAGTATGATAGCGTCTCATGGATTCGCATCATCATCGATTAATAACTTTCACTGGAATATTTTTCCGGAGGGCACGCTGCGCCTCCATTCATCCAGCAACAACCTCCCTCACACTATTAGTCACGCTGGATTCATAATGACTTCTAGAGGAAACCACAGAAGCGGAAAACAACCTGATCTTACAACAAACCCAACAAAACCATAACCAGGGAACACATCCAAAATTTTTGGAGAGCGGCTTCATACTGCATAATGTGTGGTTTGCATTTTACAAAGTTACGGGGTCCCTGGTGCAACCAAGGGCCACAAAAGTTGCAAACAGTGCCCCCCGCAGATCCTTAGATGGGGGTCCTTATATGTGTGCACCTCATGGAGTCACATTGTAAAGATATTTTAAGCTAGAAGTAAGATTTGGAGGATAATACATCGTAATATGGCATCTGATAAAACACTACATATTATTTTGGTGCGGTATCAAACTAAGCAGAAATATATACATTGGGGGGGGGGGGTTATGGAGGAAGTAGTAAGACTTGTATTATGTATACAGTTGTGCTGCAGCCTATTCCTCTTGGCTCCTCATACAATGCACCTCGAATGTGCTCTCTGATATGGATGAGGATTGATCCGCCATCAGACACTTGACTAAAAAAAGGAAGGAAAGATTTAGACCAGGATCCTTCTCTCCCCAGACATATGTCATAGGACACACAATGGATGACACAATTTCCAGTATAAAGCGTTTTTAAGGGGAGTACCATGTTTAATGCCATCCCCTATTCCATGGAATAGAAATAAAAATCAGATTTTTCTCTCACAATGGTTCTAATAGAGCCTGGCCTACACAAACCAACCGCCACCTTTAAGACTGTCTTAAGAAAAATTCCTGTATCTTTACTAGGCCAAAATGAAGCCAAGCAGACCCGCACTCGTCTAATGAGGTAATAATGTCTTTAGTTGGTTTCTTATTATATATGTGTGTGTGGTAAATATCCCGGTACACAGCAGAGTATACAGCTACCCATACCCTCTGTACAGTGTATGCTAATGCCTTAAGAACTTGTACATATAGTATGGAGATAGCCGTCCCTGCCTGTCCTATATCCTGTGTCCACCAAGTGATGTGGGGATCCAGATGGAAGGAGTAGGAGTAGGATATATGTGAGAGAGCTATGTGTATGTAACCTATAGAGGACTTTCAATATATTCATTTTTACAAAAAATGTTTAAATATGGCCAAAAGTCAAGCTCTATACCTACCCTTAGGCCACGTAAGAATAAACCAAACTGTAGGTGTATGTAAGACCCAAGTTCTATAGGAAGACGGTGCCAGGGTCAATAGACTGTAAGCTCTTGTGAGCTAGGGCCATCACTGAAATCACTATGATTTCATCTGATTTTGTTATTAACTCTGTAATGTTTGTTTATTTGTATATGTACCCCATGATCTCTAGGCTCTGCAGATATGATGGCGCAATCAGGGGCGTAACTACAGCAGTAGCAGCCATAGCAGCAGCTATGGGGCCCGCAGTGTCAGGGGGCCCCATCTCTGACCGACACAATAAGAAAGCACCATTTATTCTATATGTACTGCACATGTCCAGCATAATAGTATATAACATATACTGTGATGATATATGGTGTCTGTATACACTGTATATGTAGCTGCATATGGCACTGTAAGTTGTGTGTAATGCTGTTGTGACATGAGGTATTTATAGTAATTGTAACTCACAATACTAATATGTATATTTTTTAAATGGGAACAGGGTCCCATGCAGTGCCTGCTAGGGGGCCTGTCTCTTCTAGTGAGCTAATGGGCACAATATAAAATAAAGCCTCATTATTATAGGGGGGGCAGCAAGGGTATGATGCGGACCCACAACAATCATGAGAATGGAGGTTGGATCCTCACTAACAGTTGGAACAGCAGGACGAGTGTGTACGCCGCTCTATCAATTCTATTGGGGCAGTCGGAGATTGCTGAGCACAGCGCTCAAGTATCACCAGCACTTCATTGTATTGAATGGACGGCAGGCAGTACACATGTTGTCATGTGTCATGAAACGTGGCCAGTAAGTTAGAACGAATATCAGGATTAAAACATCATAAATGAACTAATAAATGAAGAGAGCCATGCCGTACCTCTCTTGGTCATACATGTTAGTAAGTGCCAGGTTTGCCTTAACTTCTGAAACTTCCATTCTGGGTTTTTTTCGGTACCAGCTGAATCAAATAAAGCAGGATTATGGTGAGGAATGTAAATATTACAAAAAACATAAAAAAGTATTTATTTATATAATATCCAGGTAACTGCCAATGCTCTCAATGTGATGCCTTGCGTCAATTATCGATCGCCATATAAACTGGATCCGAAAACTCATCGAAATGAAAAGGGAGGCCATCAACCTCCCTCTATTTTATAACTAGTATAGACTGGATTAAAAAAAAAAATACTAAAAAAAGAAAACTAAATATATCTACATAATTCAACGTATTTGTTAAAGGGGCAGGCTGTATACTACTTGGGGGCAGGCTGTATGCTACAGGGGGGAGGCTGGCTGTATACTACAGGGGGCTGGCTGGCTGTATACTACACCCTCGGCTTATACTCGAGTCAATAGGTTTTTCCAGTTTTTGGTGGTAAAATTAGGGGTCTCGGCTTATACTCGGGTCGGCTTATTCTCGAGTATATACGGTACCTTGCAATGTGTAGATTGGGGGTTCCATTTTAACTAATGGGTAAAGTGACACAATGGGCATATGTCCTGCTGCTCCAGGAAATTGTCGAAATTTCCTAAATTGCAGAGCACAGCAGTATGATATATTAGGTGAATACTAGTGCTGGAGATACTTAAGGCTCCACTCATCAGTGAGATCAGGACCCTTATGCTCTAGATTACAAGGGGCCCTTTTCTTGTGACACCAAGCATGTGTCCTGCTGCTCCAGGAAATTGCCCAAATTTCCTAAATTGCAGAGCACAGCACTATGATATCTTCAGTAAATGGTAGTACTGAAGATGCCTAAAGCTCCACCCAGGACCCTGGGTAAAAGCTCAGGACCCTCATACTCCGGATTGCAAGGGGTTCTGTTCTTGTGACACAACGAGCATGTGTCCTGCTGCTCCAGGAAATTGTTGAAATTTCTTAAATTGCAGAGCACAGCACTATGATATCTTTGGTGAACAATAGCGCCGGAGAACCTTAAAGCTCCACCCGTCAGCGAGATCAGGACGCTCATGCTCTGGATTACAAGGGGTCCTGTTCTTGACCGCCGGGGTTTCCCCCCCCCCCCTAAAATCAAGACAGAATAGAAGATTCAGGTGAGATTTTAAGGACAATATGAATCTGCGCCATTTTTGGCCCCGTTATGTCCTCCTCATAAGTCGCTGTGATCACCCAAATGAGAAAGGACACGACAGGAACCTCTGGTATCTGCTCCACAGCGGGAATCCTTTGCAGACCTTAAAAAAATGCTTCCCCACCATCTGTTGTGTTGATTCCAACTCGGAAACACATCTTGGATTTTCTGACTTTTCCAGAGATACCGTAAAGTGATGATGTTGACAGATTATTGATCAGACTGGAATACATCTGCAGGGGGATATGTATTGTTATTGATCATCTGGGTTCTGAAGGTTATACAGAATTCTACAGCTAGTTATTTACACTAGGTGGGAAGTCTTGTACAGGACTTAAAATTTGGCAACTATGGGAGCCTAGTGGGGAGCGAAGAACAGCGGTCGCCACTGCATAATTGGACCAAAATGTCTTGTTCTGATCATCAGTAGTGTAAAAACCCCTATTGTGGGGTGGTCAATACAGCACCACCGATAGCCAATTTAGGACTGTACTTAACTATGTAATTTAAAGGAAACATAGCTTGTTAATCCCTGACTATTCTGGTTTTGCTCAAAAAAAACTATTTAAAATTCAGGACCTTGGAAAGTGGGTGCATGAAATCGTCTTTAACAGAGCTTCATGAAATGTCCAGACAGGACTAATCAACTGAGCTAGATGACTCATACAGTAGGGGGATGGTTGCAGTGATTGATTACTTGTGCCGGCAGGGACATCATTCTCTGGTATTGCAGTGCATACCTAAGGAAGAAAAGAAGCGAAGGGGGTGGTAGCAACAGGGGAGAATTAACATAATTTTATAATAGTTTTTTCAGCGAAACCACTCAATTCAGGGAGATTAAACGAGAATGTTCTGCATAATGCATGGAAAGCAAATGGTAGATTTCCTTCCTAGATGTGGCTGAAAAAATCCCTTTTAACGGGACATACCGCTACTTTACCCAACTAAACTACCAGCCCCCGGGTAGGGGATGAAATGATCCAAGAACTCCCTTTTATTTTTGTGAAATCTCAGCCATTTACATATTAAAAAAAAAAAAAAAAACTCACAAAAAGTCATATAAAAATGAGCAGGGGAAGAGTTATTATTTGCATGGATGAGTCAAGTTTTAAGGATGCTGGTTGAGAGTCACTTCAGATGAATCTTTGGGGTTATAGGTTTAGAAACATTTGCTGTCAATTTAACAGAAGAATCGTTATCAGACACATCAGACTGTGTTCTGTGAACTACAGAAATGGATTACACCCCTATTGTGGTCACTGGCAACATGTACTTTGGTATCTCGTTAACGATAAGATCGATATTTCATCTCACATTAGTTTGTGGTTCAATGAGCTACGAACAGGAGACACAGAAGTTTAAAAAGAGGTGGGATTAATTATACTTGCAGTATGCACCTTATTATGTATTTTAACTGTCTGTATTTACAATTCTGAGCTACCAGAACCACATCTCAGTTAACTGAAGATGAGATTCATATTTTTTATGACACAAGTTTGAGGTAGGTAGTTATACAATGGGAGATAGAGGTGTCCCTTTTTTCTGTAGCCTCTAAACTTGACCACCTCAGTCAAAATATGACTCTTCGCTGCTGATTTTACATGACTTGGGAAGAGATTTTTATATAGGTAAATGGGTGAAATTGTATATAACAGGGAGTTTAGTGTCTCAAAACGCCCTGACAGGTTCCCTTTAAATGTTTAGTGGCGACAGGTTCCTTTGAAGTGACATCTGTATGTGCAGCTTGTAGTCGAGCACATTGCTGGAGCTTGTAAGGTCACAATCGGAGCGAGTCCTCCCACTCATGTACTTGTTGATCCATTTTTGTAGGAGTATTTGTCTGATCCCAGTAATCGGCACCTCCAGCTGATTACACTACATGCACATGTGGGCCATGTCTCATGCGACTTCAGCCTTTGTTTTACCGTCCTCATCTTTGTGTTTATTTCCTGTCGGGGTCACAGGCTTCTTCCAGGAGGTCTTTCCCCAATGGTACATCCCGTCCACTCTCGAAGCATTAAACTTCAGCATATTTACATACTGCAATTACATATGCATGAATTTTGTTCCTGAAAGGAAAGTCAGTGATCAGGTAATGACAAAGGGGACAGATGTATGCGCCCAGCACCCAGGTACTTGATGTTAGCTACATTCTTGTGTGTCCCGAAATCCAACCTAAATTAGTACTAAATCTAAGATAGGTTTTATATAAGAGTAAGCTAGCCTAGTCAGTGATCCGCAGCAAAGGCTGTAAAATATGACATGCGTCTGCAATCGGACACTATGTACATATCTTCAGCTAATCCTGCTCTATAACATGTGCCTGCAGATAGTACAGTAGTATAATCTGCTCAGCTCCTCCTGCTCTATAACATGCCGCTGGCAGATAGGAGACTATGTACAATCGGCGCAGCTCCTCCTGCTCTATTAACATGCTACTGGCAGATAGGACACTTGTACAATTGCCAGCTCTCCTGGCTCTATAAACATGCTGCATGGCAGATAGGACACTATGTACAATCTGCGCTCAGCTCTCCTGCTCTATAACATGACGCTGGCAGATAGGAGGGACTATGTACAATCCTGCCTCAGCTCCTCCTGCTCTAAAATGCTACCTGCAGATGGACACTTGTACAATCTGCTTGAAGCTCCTCTGCTCTATAACATGCTCCCTGCAGATAGGACACTTGTATGGTACAAATGGCTCAGCTCCTCCTGCTCTATACATGCATACTGCAGATAGGACACTGGGGGTAATTACTAAGGGCCTGATTAGCGCTTCAGACGTGTTACCCGAATATTTCCGGATTTGCGCCGAGTTCCCCTGTATTGCCACGGGAGTTTGGCGCCGCGAGCGGATTGGTGGCGCCATCGGCGCCAGCAGGCACGCGACGGATAATCGGGGGGCGTTGTAGACGAGCGAAAACCCGACGGATTTTGAAAAAACGCAAGCAGCATTTAAAAAAAGAAGAATGGTCGCTTGGGAAGCGTACCTTCACTCAGCGAGCGTGGTGAATCCAGTGCGATTCAGATGTTTTTAGCGAAGCAGCGCCACCGGATGGACGCGCGGAGGAAAAATACCTTGATAAAATCCCGGAGGACCCGAATTCAGAGCAGAGAAGCGCCGCTGGATCGCGAACGGAACCGGGTAAGTAAATCTGCCCCATTATGTAGAATCTTCTAGATCCTATTGCTTCTAAATTGCTACATGAGATTAGGACACTATGTACCAATCTGCTGGCTTCTTCTGCCACAGTTCCCTTTATTTGCGGCACCTTTTCCACTTAAGAGGTTTTATTTAGTTTAAAATTTTCTTGTATCATCCCGGTAGTCGTGTGTGTGGGTTTATGCGATGAGATGTTGAGTAATAACAGGGAGGGACTGCGAAGTCCTGTAATTCCTGATCAACATTATGGACTTCTGTTGATATCGGAAGGATTGTTATTCCAATCCCCGGAGATGACATTTAATCAAACTGTCCTCCAAAATGTCATTATTTATAAAAGATTTACGAGCAGTTTTAAAAACCATTTAACAAAACAGCAGTTGTGGGAGAACGGCCGAGGGAAAAAAGGATGTGAAATTTGTGAAATGGAATCTCGTCTCATCGGCGAGGAAATAGGAAAAAGAAGGATTTAGTGGTGACCTCCACAGGGCCTCACTCATCGCAGAAATCCATCAGAACGGCCTCCAAATGTTATACCCCGGGCTATAGGACTGTCCAATCCTGCCTGTATGGGCATTGTACTAGTGGAGGGGAGGAGACTGGGGGTCAGCTTCTGGTCACCACCCCTGGGCCTTATAGGAATATGTTTATGGCTTTCCCTCCAGGCGAGGACCTTTTGATTGGTTCTTGGCCAAGCTCAGATTCTAAACTTAGTTTGTGGAGACAGGACTGGACCAATCAGCCCCAGCAGTGTGTGTGCTCATAGTGAGACTACAAGGTGTGATCGACAGAGATCACAAAGTAAGACCCGGAGGCAAAATGTGTAAAACACGAGCTACCGGAGGAGGGAGGGAACGGTGGGAAAGGAAATGACTACGCGCTCCGGTTAGACGTCTTGACTAACCGGGACTTTGTTATATGAGATACTAAAGTATGAGATGGGAATTTACAATCTCTGATAATTATACCAAACCCCACAATAAATATAGGGATCACTCATGTAGGCTTTATGAGGGCAAGAAGATCCCTCTTACTTATTTTACCATGGCTCCTCTCTTGAACATACGTGATCAGAAAATGTCCGGAACCATGATCCATGTTCTCTATCAACATCTTCCAACTGAAGGTGGTTTGAAACATTCTTATACAATGGGGTTTGCCACTCTTTTACATAAGTTGCCTTGTGGATGATCCCTGAATGCTCCATTTAAGCGATTCCTCAGGTCCTGCTATTCTTTGTACAGTGTGCGATCCTCCATGACTCTTTGTTTATATTGTCTGGCTCCTTCTGAATAGGTGAGCTGCAGCAGGAGATTGAACTCCTCTGCCCCCCCCGATTTCGTTGTCTCTGTCATTGAAGACGGAACTGTGAGAAAGAAAGACACTATAGGAGACTGAGAGTAGTGAGAGATAGGACAGCTATAGCTATTTCTGCATATGGTAGACGTTAGAGTGGCAGCATGGGAGAACGGGAAAGAAGAAGTTTAGAGTTTAAGAGGAGCGCAAGAAAAAGGTACATATAAACATAGAGAATGTTGTATGGAACAGATTTATTGAAAAAGTGGCCGTCCCCTTTAAAGGGAACCGTCACAAGTCATTTACCCCATTAAATGAGATAGTAAATCAGTAGGATATGCAATTCTAGAATCCCTATTTAAGTGAAATTCTCACCCATGTACCTACAAAAAAAATCAACTGCAAAGTCATGGGAAAGAGAAGAGAAGGTCATATTTTGCCTGCAATGAGTAGGTTATATTTCTGATCTGTAGTGTTTTTAGCATTAGTTCACAGTAAAGATAATAATCTATCTTTTTAGATCACCTGCCAGCATTGAAAAAACACGAGGAACTGGAATTTTCTCTGAGCTCACATCCCAACTTATTCTTCACTGCTTGTTTCTGAAGTTCGTAGATCAGAACCACAAATATGATGTGATCTTGAAAGATTAGATCTTTGTTCTTTGAACTAAACACCAAGATAGTATATGGTAAAAGCGGAACCGAAGATGAGAGCGTCTAAAGTCACCACATCGGCAGTCTCAAATTTGACTCATCTGCAAAAGGATGAATCCCTCTGCGCCATTTTACATGACTTGGAGGAGATGTTTGTTTATGCAGTAGATCACTAAAAGGGGAAAGGAACTTCTTGAAGAGCCATCATTTTCATACCCAATGATGGGTTACTAAAAAAAGTTTGGTCTGTCAAGTCTTCATATAGTAAGACAAGTGATTTGGACGACTCTGCTGTATGGTTATGTGACAGCACATCCTGCATCTTGGGCCCCATGACGATGCAGAAATAGGAAAGACAGAATTAGGACCTTCAGTGTTTCTATGTGTAGCGCTCTCTGCCTTTTACGGAGTAGGATTAGGTTTACTCATGGAGAAAACTGTGGCTTCCTGAAAGCGCTCTGAAGATATTACAGATGCTGCCGAAATAAGTTGAGGTCCCAAGTACGGTAATACATGTACAACAGCGCGTTTTGGGGTCAGGTGATCTCAAAATAGTATACACAGTTCATGAAAGTACTCGGGGAACTGACTATAATACACATACATCAGTAAGTGGCCTGGCGTGGGATCAGTCAATACAGGTGAAAGGGCATGGGGGTAAGAAGGGGAAAGAATAGGACTCTTAAACAAGTTGGATCGTGGACAATCCCTTTAAACCTGGTGAGATGTTGACTGTGTTAAAGGGGTGTTGCACCACCATCTGACTCAGGGTTTGCATCATGTCACTTTCAAGAAAGGGAGGATTATCATGGGACGTGATGTATCCAACGAGTTTCCTCATTTGAGGGGAGTATCACTACTGTGTTGTCCGAGGACGGCCATCTTGGCTGAAGCAGGTCCAAGGACACTCTTTAGTAATCCTTTCCCAGTGTTGTTGACAGAACGCGGAATACAGAGCGTAACGACCAATACAAGCACCTCACAACCAGTCTGTCTCCAAGTTACGTACAGGTTGTTATTTTTAAAGCTATAGGAAAGGGAAGAGAGCCTTAGTCATAGACAGATATATATGGGGTGGTGATTCAGCCCCCCACCTGAGCACAGAATCTCGCCACGCTACTTTCCAGTTTATGGAGAGGAAGGTTTGCATAGACGAAAGAGTTGGAACTGGAAGTCATAAAGGAGACATTGTTCTTGGCTCTCAGGCAGGATATGACGATAGAGCAGGCTTTGTGATCGCCAACTTTTCCAGAGACAATTTGAACCGTTTATTTAAAGCTGTCCTGGCGAGCAAAGTGCTTGAAAAAAGAGAAAAAAGGCAGGACGGCTTACTCCGCGGAGCACACTTGATGTGCACAGAGCCATCTCTATTACTACCATGAGCTGATATTACATGTGTATAGGACTGGAATGAATGTTCCGGAATGGTGGGAAATAAAGGGGGGGGGGAGGTACAGGGATTGTGGCTATGGGGATATAATAGGTAATATGAACATATTGTTAGAGATGGATCTGTGACACGATCATGGAAACGAGCGGCATATGACAAGTATCGGGACAGGAGTGTCATTTGTTGAACTAGCTTTTAACGAAGGGGCAGCATGCCCATTGTCGGGTCCTCATCTTGAAAGGACCTGGGGCTTTGAGGACAGTTCCCAATCCTACATGACCCATGGTTTGCAGTTATGGTTACGTTTGGTTTAGTAATAGTAAAAATACTCTTGGTGGCGCGACTTCGCACCACGTCAGGTTGTAGAGATAGAGCTATGCTGGGGGTCCCATATTACAGGGGGTCATAGTCACTCACGTTCACTGCACACACC
Source organism: Engystomops pustulosus (assembly GCA_019512145.1). NCBI lineage: Eukaryota > Metazoa > Chordata > Amphibia > Anura > Leptodactylidae > Engystomops > Engystomops pustulosus. The sequence continues at coordinate 12,031,593 of CM033648.1, read as the reverse complement.
ACCATTGTTTCCCCTAGCTGTAATTGGGCCTGAATCCAGCGGCATAAAGGTTACAATGAATAAATTTGCCTTAAGGTTCTATAACCCAGGGTTCCCATAGAAAGACATGTATAATGACATTAGAAAGATGAGAACAAATGAAAGTATTGACGCTTTAAAAGGGTTTGGCATTTAACTCGATATTTTTTTTGTGATAGTGTGTAAGTGGGGGGGGGGAGGTTATTAGGTTAATTAATAATATAAACTAGTAATAAGTTCTGCTCCTGTGAAGTCTCCTGTCTTTTACCTCATCAGCTGAGATCCTGTCCTATAAAATGGCACGCAGATGGAGGGACTTGTGAGTCATGACCAGCCTAGGACCATTGATAGTATTTAAATATAAGATAAGTTCTGCCAGGGCGATTGCTCATGGACAGTTACAGACACTGACCCGCCATCTTCGGCCATTTAGTGGTAGAGATCTCTGGCGATTTGGAGGTCAAAAGACAGGGGTTACTTGTAACATCTCAGGAAAGCAGAGCACGAACTATCTTATGATGTATATTGGTACAAATTACCTAATATGGCACCATCACACTAACACTAATTACAAAAAACATGAGGTTCGCCTCCATACTACAAAACAATGGTAGGTGAATAGATTGTGAGCCCATGGGGACAGGGAATGATTTGCAGTCTGTCAGTGCTTGCAGAATCGTGTGTGCGCGGGTATCAGGATATAAAATGAAAGGAATGTAATTATTTGTATGTTCAATCACCACACTTGGAATATCAGGTTGTGCCCTGGGTAGTAGGCTTGTGATTCCATAATACATTTACGTCTGGCACCTTTTAACCAGTTTGTATTTTATTACATACCATGTAATATGTAAGTGTCTACTTTATTGCATTTAAAGGAATAAGAATTAAAAATGGAAGGAAGAAAAACAATCGTTCCCTTAAGTTGCGTTGTAGCATCTTCTCCTACTAAGAGGCAGCCAGCAATCCTGGAAACCCCCCTTCTGTCTTAAACAGGGTACATAATTAAAAAATAGTCTACTTGCCCTTCCCTGCTCCTAGCTTGAGCAGTATGGTTTGCCCTGGACTATGGAAACAGGGAGCTGAGCAAGATTAAGTACACTTTTCCTTAATTTTGGTTCCCCCTGCTGCCAGGGGGTGTTTCCATAATACCTGGAAGAGACCTTGAAGACTTGAATTATGAGTATATTTAGTTTTCTTTTTTGTATTTTTTTTTTTTAATAACAGCTATACTAGTTATAATAATACGAGGGAGGTTGATGGCCTCCCTTTTCATTCGATGAGTTTTCGGATCCAGTTTATATGGCGATCGAGTAAATTGACGCACAGGCATCAACATGAGAGCGCGTTGGCAGTACGCTGGATATTATATAAATAAATACTTTTTTATGTTTTTTGAATATTTACATTCCTCACCATAAATCCTGCTTTATTTGATTCAGCTGGTACCGAAAAAAACCCAGAATGGAAGTTTCAGAAGTTAAGGCAAACCTGGCTATACAACATGTATGACACAAGAGAGGTACGGCATGGCTTTCTTCATTTATTAGTTTTCATTTATGATGTTTTAATCCTGATTTCTTAACTTACCTGGCCCCGTTTCATGACACATGACAGCATGTGTACTGCCGCTCCATTCAATACAATGGATGCTGGTGATACTTGAGCGCTGTGCTCAGCAATCTCCGACTGCCCCAATAGAATTGATAGAGCGGCGTACACACTCGTCCTGCTGTTCCAACTGTTAGTGAGGATCCAACCTCCATTCTCATGATTGTTGTGGGTCCGCTCATACCCTTGCTGCCCCCAATAATAATGAGGCTTATTTTATATTGTGCCCATGGGTAACTAGAAGAGACAGGGCCCCTACAGGCCACTGCATGGGACCCGTTCCCATTTAAAAAAATACATATTAGATATGTGAGTTACAATTACATATTAATACACTCATGTGCACAAACAGCATATACACCACGTACAGTAGCCAATGCAACATACATTACAGTGATTTACAGTGACACCATCATATACATCACAGTATATGTTATATACCATTATGCTGGACATGTGCAGTACAAATAGATAAATGGTGCTTCTTATTGTGTCCGGTCAGAGATGGGGCCCCCTGACACTGCGGGCCCCATAGCTGCTGTATGGCTGCTACTGCTGTAGTTACGCCCCTGATTGCGCCATCATATCTGCAGAGCCTAGAGATCATGGGGGGTACATATACAAATAAACAAGACATTAACAGAGTAATAACAAAATCAGATGAAATCATAGTGATTTCAGTGATGGCCCTGACTCACAGAGCTTACAGTTATTGACCCTGGCACCGTCTTTCCTATAGAACTTGGGGTCTTTACATACACCTACAGTTTGGTTTATTCTTACGTGGCCTAAGGGTAGGTATAGAGCTTGACTTTTGGCATATTAAACATTTTTTGTTAAAAATGAATATATTGAAAGTCTCTATAGGTTACATACAAATAGCTCTCACAATATATATCCTACTCCTTCCATCTTGGATCCCCAATCACTTGGTGGACACAGGATAAGGACAGGCAGGCGGCTATCTCCATACTATATGTACAAGTTCTAAAGGCATTAGCATACAACTGTACAGAGGGATGGGTGGTAGCTGTATACTCTGCTGTGTTCCGGGATATTATACCACACACACAATATATATAAGAAACCAACAAAGACATTATTACCTCATTAGACGAAGTCTGCGGGTTTGCATTGGCTTCATTTTTGGCCTAGTAAAGATGACAGGAATTTTTCTTAGAACGTCTTAAAGGGCGGTGTGTTTGTGTAGGCCAGGCTCTATTAGAACCATTGTGAGAGAAAAATCTGATTTTTATTTCTATTCCATGGAATAGGGGATGGCATTAAACATGGACATCCCCTTAAAAACGTATACTGGAAATGTGTGCATCCATCCACTTGGTTGTCCTATGACATATGTCTGGGGAGAGAAGGATCCTGGTCTAAATCTTTTTTCCTTTTTTTAGTCGAAGTGTCTGATGGCGGATCAATCCTCATCCTATACAGAGAGCACAGGTCGAGAGTGCATTGTATGAGGGGCCAAGAGGAATAGCTGCAGACACAACTGTATACATAATACAAGTCTTACTCTTCTCCATAACCCCCCCCCCCCAATGTATATATTTCTGCTTAGTTTGGTATGTACCGCGACACAAAATAATATGTAGTGTGTTATCAGATGCCATATTACACGATGTATTATCCTCCAATCATTACTTCTAGATTAAAATATCTTTACAATGTGAATCCCTATGGTGCACACATATAAGGACCCCCATATAAGGATCTGCGGGGGGCACTGTTTGCAACTTTGTGTGGCCCTTGGTTGCACCAGGGACCCCGTAACTTTGTAAAATGCAAACCACACATATGCAGTATAAGCCGCTCATCCCAAAAATTTTGGAGGTTCCCCTGGTTATGGTTTTGTTGGTTTGTTGTAAGATCAGGTTGTTTTCCGCTATGTGGTTCCCTCTAGAAGTCATTATGAATCAGCGTGACTAATAGTGTGAGGGAGGTTGTTGCTGGAGAAGGAGGAGCGGCAGCGTGCCCTCCGGAAAAATATTCCAGTGAAAGTATAATAAGATGATGATGGGATCCAGTGAGACGCTATCAAAAACTGTGTGATCGGCAGCGCGGGGAGCGGGCGGGGGCTCTGTGCTGCCACCTCCTGGCCAGGACTAGATTACATTGTATGGTCCAGAAAATGGCATCAATATTTTCTAATTATAGAGAATTGTTGTAAAATGGACATAAAATATACATTATAATAGTTTTTAGACATTCTGGTTTACAGCTGAATCCACTGATGGATATGAATCAGTGGTCCCTTGTTTCCCCAAAAAATGGTGGTGCCTCGCTCCCTTCACTGCTATTGGGGAACATGGTATGCTGGAGTGAGCGATTAGCTGTCACCGCCACTCCATAGAAAATTAATGGAGATGTGTACAACAGCCGCTCCATTCATAGGGGGCGTAAGGAACCCCCATTATGAAGCCCCACCAGGTGACTTCATTATTACTATGTGATTTGCTTTCTATGGATCTTGATATCAGGAGAATATACATTTGAGTGGGTAAAAATCCACCAGATTGTTACTAAATCTGGGAGGCCAAAACACTATAGGACCCTCCCACCAGCGAATGAGGACCTAAAGTTCACCTTTAACGTATGTATAGTGAAAAGTAACCTACTGGACTAACATTGGTATACTACAGGCGACTCATAACCAGCAGTTCCATAGTATACATAGTATACACTCACAGTCCAATGGTTGTTGTATGAAGTGGGGTAACAGGGCTATAGAGCTTACACTCTCGGGGGGGCCCCTGACATGTAAAATTCTGATCTCATCAACAACTTGACACCTGACTCCAGAATATTTGAGGATTAGGAGTGAGCGTCTTGGGACGGCTCCTTTCCCCTTGTTTAGCTTACATTAGCGCAGGCTACGTATCCTCACACACAATTGGAGCAGATGTTCTCTGCACTGAGAGGAATGAAGTCAGAAAGCCGCACACTGGATCTATAAGTGGGCCGTGGGCGTCCCCACCCCTGGGCACCCTATAACCAGCAGTGGTCACATGTGGGTAACAAAACCAGGAGATCCGGATTAATAAATCTGGGGATATGAAAGCTCTAGAGAGGAGAGAGACACTGGGTTCCAAAAGCAGAGAAGAGTGGCGAAATGTATCGCTGCAGACTGAGCAGCACAATCGTTGCAGTATAATACGTATTGGCGACAGCACGAGTTAGTAAATGAGATATTTGGGTAAAAGCTGCAGTGTAAAGCATGGGAGGAAGGCATGAAATCTAGGGAAAAGCTGAGCCTCATGATAAACTGAAGACCTCCTAAGCTATTCTCTAACCTCACAGTACACAAGCATATTTGGAGGCTTACGTCTAGTAGATTATATAATTATGTCTGAGAGATTATACATAATAGTATGTCTAGAGTTATACATAATTCTTCCTGCACATCGATCTGGGGGAGCTGCCTGCACCTAATTGTGGTACCGTTTAGGGGGATCTAAGTGACCCTCCACCCAGAATAACTTAGGGCCATGTATAGATAACATACCTGATGTGCACCATTCTGCTTCAGTGCCACCATTGTGCTGGACATCCCTATGGCTTCATCCTAAAATAGACAATAATTATTTCCATATGTTATTATGTTTTGTGAGGGTTTTTAAATTATGCTACAAATACACATTTTGCTCTGATCTGTCTAATAATGTCTCCACTGGTGTGTACAGTATATATTTCCATACATCCTGTATATCACACTGTGCTCTCCCCTGCCGCACCATCGTGGCTGGAAGAGGAAATGAGGATTATTACATATTGTAGAAATGTCCCCAAAATGTACAGAATGTATGAAAATTGTGCGAGGTTTCCCACCATTCTTCCAGTGAAAGGACATACACAGGACTGTAGGGGCTAAATAAAGCCTGTTTTTTTTGGTTTTTTTTTAAAGGAAATACTACCATCAGAATCCATCAGGATAAACCAGAAGACACTTTCTCATAGACCTCGACACCGTGACGTAGTAAATCTCTTATATTGCTGTCTAAAGTAGCTTTTAAATTAGCTGATGCTAGCTAGAAGAGCTTGTTTGTGGGGGATAGCACACATTTTGTCTGACTGACATCAAATCGCTCCGGGCTTCATCGCGCTTTTTTTTTTTTCCCCAAAAAAAACTTGTCCACTCGCATGGGGAAATAAAGAAATAGCTTCTTACAATGCACACTCATCCTTAAAGGTTGTTCCACTCTATGCTTTCTTTGCAATCAGCAACCACCCACCCCATGTGGCTTGCTTGGTATTGCACTAGCAGAAACTATGCAGCAAAGCAGCCAATGTTTTCTAATCATAAAAAATATATTTTTAAGCCACTCCAAGTACTCAATTCCTGAACTTCGATCCGCTGCCAAGCTCAACAAAATGGTTTGGACTCCACGACTCCGACTATTTTTCAGGTCACTTAGCAGTGCTACAGATAAGTGCAGACATACCTTCCAGTTCCTTATACCTTGATCTATAGACAGGGAAGCTTCACTACTGAGCGTGTACATAAGTGCAGCACACATTTATCTCAATAAAAGGGGATCAGGGGTGCACACGCTGTGCATGATTAGTGTTCTGCACCTGTTGACAGTCAGAGACCAATTCCATAATGATTTTGTAACATACAATACTGACAGAAGCTTCATTGGTGCACGGATCCTTTCCGGCATTGCTGCGGTCCTCCGGACTCATTCTCCTGCCGCTGCTTGGTGTCCTCCTGCTCCTTTTTACGCTCTACTCGTGTCCTCCCTGCTCCTCTCCTGCCGCTCTATTCGGGTGTCCTCCTGCCCTCTCTACCCTTCTCGGTTTCTCCCTGCCCTCTTTACCGCTCTGCTCCCCTGCTCGTGTCCTCCCCGGTCCTCTCCTGCGGCTGCTCGGTGTCTCTCCCTGCTCCTCTTCTACCGCTTGTATGCTCGTGTCCTCCGGCACCTCTCCTGCGATCTGCTCGGTGTCCCTCCCTGCTCCTCTTCTACCGCTCTGCTCCCTGCGAGGGCTCCGGCACCTCTCTGCGTCTAGCTTGTGTTAGTATCAGGCTACAATGAACTCCGGTGCTCCCTCTAGTGGTGACTGCAGGCTGCTAGATTTATCTTTACTTAGACGGAATTAAGATAAAAGCCCAAGAAGTGCAGTTTATGTCTTCACTTTAATGGATGGTGGTGACAACTAATCATTTTGTATACATTTTTCCTGTTGTGTGATGTAGGTTCTAACAAACATTCAAGCGTCTCTTGAAATCATGGAGGGGCTTCAGGGCAGCGCTCGTGAGACCACCATACGAAGCAGAAAACTACATGAAGGAGTACGACCAACAAGAGACACGGACGAGGCCGATGAAACAAAAATTGAAGAGAATGCGAGCAGTCCTACAGCTTTGTCGGAGAGGGACTGTGTGTTTTACTATAACCATCAGTAGGATAACATACCTCAAATTGTGTTGCAACAGCATGATGTTTTAAGTAAATGCTGATGCTATGTTAGAGGGAGATGACCATACAAAGCTTACAGTCTTCAATGTTAGGTTGTAAAACCTACGCGGTGTGTGTTGTAGCAGCACGGACTGTGAAAAATGCTATAATCTTGGATTGTAAACTAGACTTGTAACACTGGAGAAGTCTCCTTCCTATGCGTGTGTGGATCTCTGCATTTAAACTGCTTCCCAGCCCCTCCCCTATGCTGTATGGTCAACCAGAAGCCTGCGTATTGCTCTTCCTCAGATGGAAGGGCTAAGCTGTGAGATCTCACCACCAGCGCAAGTCGAGCTACAATCTTGGAATATAAATGCATTTTTCACAGTCCTGCATCACTAAAATCGCACCCAGAGGTCTGGTACATAGATTCCAAGGCTAATACCTAACACCGTGTGCAGCTTTGTATGGTCAAGGTCAGGGAGAATTCCTTTAAATCACCATTGTATGTAATAATGCTGGGGGTGACATAGTCTGAATTCTAGTTAGCGGGGTTACATCAGCACGCAGTCACATTGTAAATCAGATAGAAAGCAGATACACCCACCCCCCTAGTTACAAACGGACCTATGGGTGTTGGTAATTTTCTGTACTTTAGTCCTATGCTACAATAACCCACATTTTTTAAAATCCAATTATCACAGAGACCAAAAAATATTTGTCTGCAGCTTCAATTAAAATATACAGTCTGACTTGCCTATCTTATGCCTAACCTATCTAGTACGTAACCGGGGACTGTCCGAATTGTTGCAAAATAAAATCTGTGATCTCAATAAGAATACAACATGTATGTCTATCACCGTTCTTCTCTTCTATTCCATAACTAGGTGTTGGTATTTTTTCCTGATCTTTTGTATAGTTTATGTTCATTGGGCGAACTTTACATAATAAGACAATGCAGAATGGATTTTATAATTAAAAAAAAAATTAATTACCTATTTCGTCGGTTCTCTGTATTAACACATTGTCATGACAAATAGTAGATACATACACACATATATGATGAAGCTCATGGTCTTTTCATCCATTCTGACACTTATATTGTATCATCCATATGCCCCACGTTTTGTGTAATTGGATTACTCAAAATTTCTTTAAGATGTAATCAGAATAACTACCCGGACACTGTCTGTCTGCATATATTCCCTGCAATATCCATGAGGCATTGTAGTACCCTTTCTTCCAGGAGAGGGCAGTGTGGTAGTCCCCCAGTATCCATGCCCTGCACATACACGCATAAAATACTCTTGCTGTCTGATCCTCATATAATGGTGTTTTGGGGCTGAAACAAAACACGTTTTGGTCTTTTTTTTTTTACATGTCATATAGCAAGATAAAAACTTTAATCCGCAAAAAAAAAATGTGATGATAATTAGAGAAAAGCAATGACTGTAGAACAGAGAAACATTGTAACTACATTTTCTGAAGGTTCCATCAGTCAATTTCAACAAATTTACTGTGGACCCTCAGCCCCGATCCAGCACTGCACATACAAACTGTTATTAGGAAATATAGACACTCAACATTTCTGTAGGTGATTTTAAACCAGGAATGGGGCCGTTTTAGTGAGTTCAGTTCCGGTTGCTCAGCGTTCGGGTCAGACATTCCAGACAGCTAGTGGGTAAACGGCTTTAAAGGGAACCTATCACCACGAATCTACCTATAAAGTAGATTGGGTGGTAGGTGGATCAATGGGCGCCTGCCCTGTAAGTGGAGGAGTAAAACGGCTACTGGGGCGTGGAGTAGCTGCACGTATAGCCTCATGTCCGGCTACTCCACGCCCCAGTAGCCGCATACAAAATTTGCATATAGAGATTATAAAGAGTACCAAAAGTGCGTGGACGTGAGATTAGCCCTTAGAAGGGCTAACCCTCACGTCCTATTGATCACTACCAACGTGATCTACCTTTATAGTAGATTCATGGTGATAGGTTCCCTTTAATTTACAAACCATCAAGACCACTCTTGTCCATTGATTAATATACAGAAAGAATAACCTGCAATGGCTTGCAGGGGATCAGACAATGGACATGCCGCCAGGGCGCGGCCTTAATGCAGGGGGCTTGATTGGGACACAACACTCCAAGTTCTTCTCGCTCTCTTGTTCCTCCCCTTGCTCCACTAACTCAGGGAGGATTGTTGAGGTGATAACTCCCCACTTTTGTATATTTTTGGGTGTCCAGTGCGCTTATCCCAAAGAATGGGATTAGCCTGGACCAATGCGAGGAAGTGACATGACGGTCTCCTGTGTCCTGTCCAGAGTCCTCCACAGCTTATGTTCTTCCTGGATAAGGACGTATATATGGCAGTATACCCGTGTTACCGTACACTTATGGGGTGATACGGACACAAATTCATGCCAAAAATAGGACTTTCTCTAGTCATTTTTATGTCCATTCAATGGACGGCCGTATTGCCCATTGAAAAGCAATGGGGCCGTATGCTATTGTTATATGGCGTTTGCACACATATGACATACAGAAACACCCAAAATACAAATTATGTATTTTGCCCCTAGTCACCCCTATTTTTTTTTTCCTATACTGGTGTCCAACAGCAAAACAGTGAAGCTCATGTGGGAAATAATAACCCATCCCACGCGATACAATGACATTTTTGCCTTTGGTCTCCTGGATGAATATTTAGCCATGAGCCATTTTCATTGGAACGCTTGAACCTCAGTAACAAAAGTATTATAGACTCCGCACCCTCAGACATCCTTATAAAAGACCATTTATTCCTAAGTAATTCATCCTTCTGCTTGTAATAGTTTCAAAACATCATAAAAAACATGGTCACAAATAGTTACAAACATTACATAACCTATTTGATGTCTGGTAGGGACAGGTCTATGACTATTTCTACGTTGGGGGAAACATCTCACTATAGTGGTACAGTGGGGGCGGACCCTGACTATATTGGCTACAGTGGGGGGCGGACCCTGACTATATTGCTAAGTGGGGGCGACCCGACTAATTGGCTACAGGTGGGGGCGGACCTGACTATATTGGCTACAGTGGGGGCGGACCCATATTGAACATACAGTCCGGGCTGTAGTGGTTTCAGCGAGTGTGGGGGCACTGTGACTTGGCTACTGAGAGAGAGGCGAAACTGATATATTGGCTACAGTGGGGGCAGGCTCTGAATATACGGTGGGGATGGACACGAATCTTACTGGCTATAGTGGGGCGGACCCTGACATATTGGGTATAGTGGGCGGACACTGCTATACGTACTGGCTGTAGTGTGTGTCAGCATGTGGGGTCCTGTGATTGGGAGCATTTATATTATTTGATGATTTCTATATCATAATCTTATGGGAGGTCAGTTGTGGTGTGAGGAGTAATATAAGATGGGGATAAGTAAGCAGCCACTACAAGTGAAGCAAAAGTTTTGTAGCATACAGCAATAGTTCAGCAAGTTTCACATTCTCAATGCAGCAACTAAACTAACTATTGCTGGTTGTATAAAACTTTTCTTTTTACTTAGAGCGCTGCTTCACTTGGACTTTATTCACATTGATGGGTAAGACCAGTGGCGTAACTAGAAGCTGATGGCCCCAGTGCAAAAAGACTGTGCCAGCCCCCCCAACATAAATGTATGGTTATAGTGATAGTCTCAAATAGGAAAGTGGAGCACCATAAGGGCCCCCTAAATGTTTGGGCCTGGGTGTGACCGCAACCTCTGCACCCCGCAAGCAAGCCCTGGTAAGACCTGACTGCACTTATGAAGTTGCCCGCCTGACTTTTATACTTATGTCAACACCTGGCATAGGATATAAACGCGTGTGCAGCACCCTGCCCAATACATCAAGAGGCGGAATCCTGGATCATTCGCTGTGAATGAAATGTATGCCAGCGGGCATTTCATACCTTCGCACGAGAGCAGAACGTATGTAAATTTCCCCATATTCAGTGAGTTATACATGTCAGAAGCCAATGAAAAATGTATATACACCTTGTACTGATAATGTTATCACATTGTCAACCCCACAGAACTAGATTGGTCATAATGTGTCTGCTTAGAGAGTCCCTGCCACATTGGGGATTTTGCACTGAGCAGCCTAGGAGTGATAGGGCTAAAACAGCAATAACAGTAAAAGTAAGGGTGTTAAAATGACCTTTATTGCATTAGCAATCACTCGGGGATTGAAATCTAAAATGTTCTTTTATGAGGAAAAACCCCTTTACAACATAATTACATTGGATTTACACGTGTTCATGTACAATATGTTTACATCAAAGCAATTTAAACGCCACTCAAATCTGCGGGTGGAACGCGGGCTCAGTGTTGGCCAGAGCAGATCTGAATAGTCTGGAGAACACTTCAGGGCACAAAATTTCTGTTGTAGTGTTTACAGACTTATTCAAGAACTGTCTGGCTTCGCAATTGAAAACCATTCAATTTTCTCACCAAATATTAAATTCTGTTTCCTACTGACCAAATCACGCATAAATAGCTCATTCATTATTAAAAAAATCCTACAATGTCTTGGATTTATATTAGATTTTGTATCTGAAGCTCACATACTAGGATTGCGCCAATTGATATCTGGAAAAGTATCCCATACTCCCATACCGTACTTTTCACAAAAAGAAAAAAAAAAAAAGCGTTTCCGTATCAAAGTGGGACATTATGAATTTTTGGTCTGTGTTTTTGGTGCACGAATTGTGCTGAATTTTACATGGGATGTAAGATGTGGCGATTATGGGGTTAATGAATGGACGCACAACAGGAAACGTGAAGACCTGAACATTACGACTGGGTGAAGTGAAAAGTAACATAACAGTAAACTGCCATGTTGACGAGTTACTCATTGACTATTGAATACTATTGAAAGTATTGGATTTCTAGAACTTTTAAATATGTTTATATTGAAACCTCCTCCTCCTCTTCCCAATATAAAGCCACCAAATGCATCACTACCAACCCAGCAACACAACCCGCGAGTAGAATTGGGACCTACCATGCTTATCTGCTCCCATCCACAGCGGATTCTGTCTCCATGCTCTGGCGCTGGGCACATTACTCATATTCCTGTTACACTTTTATCACTAGGAATAAGAAGTCTCCGAAAACTACCTCCAGGTCCAACAACCCACTGCCTCTAATAGGAAACCTGCACTTACGGACATTAGGAGCTGGACCTCTCTCTGATGAAGGTAAACCTAAAGCCTTGTAAAATATCAGAAGGGTTTTTATTCATATACTAGCTGTAGTCTCCCAGCGTTGCCAGGGATAGTAATAACTGCTCTTAGCCGTAACAAAATAGAATGGGTTGAACAAAAAAATTTTATGGGTATCATAGACTCTCATACCAGGACCGGCTGTCCGGCACGTCTCTCAGGGACCGCTGTCGCGGCCTCTCACAAGGAACTGGCTCATGTTTGTGGTGAACGACGGCCGAGGCTAACTAAACCCTGCCCCTGGGATGTAATGAATCCAAAGGGTGTGAGGGGGCTCATATAACATAAGCCATGAAGAGCCTGTGTATGAAATAAGGTGAGGGGGCTCGTTGGTAAGATAAACTAGGGAACTGTTTTAGTTTCTGAATTTTTAATGCCACCATGTGAGTTCACTGCAAAGGGGCCCACTGAGGCTCTGTCCAGGGGCCTACAGAAAACTGGGAGCCGACCCCTTAGCTATACACTCACCGGCCACTTATTAGGTACACCATGCTAGTAACGGGTTGGACCCCCCTTTTGCCTTCAGCAGCTGGTCAATTCTTCGTGGCATAGGTTTTACACAGGTGCTGGAAGCTCCTCGAGATTTTGGTCCATATTGACATGAGCATCACAAGTTGCCCAGATTTGTCGGCTGCACATCCATGATGCGAATTCCCGTTCCACCACATCCCAAAGATGCCTCTATTGGATTGAGATCTGGTGACTGTGGAGGCCATTTGAGAGTACAGTGACCTCATTGTATGTTCAAGAAACCAGTCTGAGATGATTCAGCTTTATGACATGGCGCTTTTATCCTGCTGGAAAGTAGCCATCAGATTGTGTCATTGTGGTTCATAAAGGGATGGACATGGTCAGCAACATACTCAGGTAGGCTGTGGCGTTGTGCAAACGTAGCTCAATTGGTACCAATGGGCCCAAAGAGTGCCAAGAAAGTATTCCCAACACCATGACAACCACACCACCAGCCTGAACCGTGATACAAGGCAGATGGATCCATGCTTTCATGTTTGACGCCACTTCTGACCCTCCTCCGAATGTCGCCGCAGAAATCGGACTCATCAGACCAGCAACATTTTTCCAATCTTCTAGTGTCCAATTTCGTAGAGCTTGATGCTGCTGTAGCCCATTGCCCAAAAGTCGACGTACGTGCGTTTCAGAGATGCTCTCTGCCTACCTTGGTTGTAACGGGTGGTGATTTGAGTCACTGCTGCCTTTCGAACCAGTCTGCCATTCTCCTCTACCTTCCGATCAACAAGGCATTTCCGCCCACAGAACTGACGCTCACTGGATGTTTTTTTCTTTTTCGGACCATTCTCGTAAACCCTAGAGATGGTTGTGTGAAATCCCAGTAGATCAGCAGTTTCTGAAATACTCAGACCAGCCCTTCTGGCACCAACAACCATGGCCACGTTCAAAGCCTCAAATCAACCTTTCTTCCCCATACTGATGCTCAGTTTGAACTGCAGGAGATTGTCTTGACCATGTCTACATGCTAAATGCACTGGTGGCCGTGAGTGTATATGAGTTTGAAGCAATAATCTGCTGCTTATAATGTCACCTTTTTAGCGTTCATAGGAGACCTATGGATCCACATATTCACCTCTAACCTGGGCATGAAGAAGGCCGGGGGTCTTGCAGGAGCGGAGACGGTAAAGACGCCCTTGTGGAGAGGAAGCAGACATGTTCTCAACAGATCTGGTCCCCATATTTATGCCATCCAAGAGGGAGGAACGTTAAATAAAGATATGCCTGATTTCATTCTTTCTCATTGTAAGAAATTTTCCCGCCTTAGAGAAACTCTGTGATTACATGGGTAGGATGAGGGGATTTATATCTACATCACGGAGGAGACCCCATGAAGGAACCTCAAGGATCCTCTCAGATATCCCCCGTCCACAGGATAAACAGCTGATCAGTGAGGGTCCAAATCTCGGACGCCATGAATTTAGAAGAGGAGCAGGGAGGACACCGAGCAGAGCGGCAGGAGAGGAGCCGGGAGGACACGAGCAGGGGAGCAGAGCGGTAGAAGAGGAGCAGGGAGGACACCGAGCAGAGCGGCAGGAGAGGAGCAGGGAGGACACTGAGTAGAGCGGCAGGAGAGGAGCAGGGAGGACACTGAGTAGAGCGGCAGGAGAGAAGCAGGGAGGACACTGAGTAGAGCGGCAGGAGAGGAGCAGGGAGGACACTGAGTAGAGCGGCAGGAGAGAAGCAGGGAGGACACTGAGTAGAGCGGCAGGAGAGGAGCAGGGAGGACAACGAGTAGAGCGGCAGGAGAGGAGCAGGCAGGACACCGAGCAGAGCGGTAGAAGAGGAGCAGGGAGGACACTGAGTAGAGCGGCAGGAGAGGAGCAGGCAGGACACCGAGCAGAGCGGTAGAAGAGGAGCAGGGAGGACACCGAGCAGAGCGGTAGAAGAGGAGCAGGGAGGACACTGAGTAGAGCGGCAGGAGAGGAGCAGGGAGGACACTGAGTAGAGCGGTAAGAAAGGAGCAGGGAGGACACCAAGTAGCACGGCAGGAGAGGATCCGGGAGGACACGAGCAGAATGGCAGGAGAGGAGTCGGGAGCAGGGAGGACACCGAGTAGAGCGCAGAAGAGGACCTGGAAGCCGGGAGGACACCGAGCAGCACGGCAGGAGAGGAGCTGGGAGGACACCGAGCAGAGCGGCAGGAGAGAGTCGGGAGCAGTACAGTACAGCTGACATATACAACCAGTGTCAGGAGTCAGAGTGGAGTGCCATAAGAGGACTGGGAGCAGTGAGGACTTCTCAGCTGCACTCACCGCTACCCGGCCTCCTGCACCAATGAAGCTTCTGTCAGTTATTGTATGTTACATCAGTTATGGAATTGGTCTCTGACTGTCAACAGGGTGCAGAACACTAATCATGGCCTGCCCGCACAGCCTGTGCACCCCTGATCCCCCTTTTAGTTGAGATAAATGTGTGCTGCACTTTATGTACACACTCAGTAGTGAAGCTTCCCTGCTATAGATCAGAGGTATAAGGAACTGGAAGGTATGTCTGCACTTATCTGTAGCACTGCTAGAGTGACCTGAAAAATAGTCGGAGTCGTGGAGTCCAAACCATTTTGTTGGAGCTTGGAAGCGGAGTCGAAGTTCAGGAAATTGAGTACTTGGAGTTTGGCTTAAAAATATATTTTTATGATTAGAAAAACATGGCTGCTTTGCTGCATAGTTTCTGCTAGTGCAATACCAAGCAAAGCCACATGGGCGTGGGTGGTGCTGATTGCAAAAGAAAGCAGAGAGTGGACAACCCTTTTAAGGATGAGTGTGCAGTGTAGAAGCTATTTCTTATATTTCCCCATGCAGGGGACAAGTTTTTTGGGGGGAAAAAAATAAAAAAGCAGCTTGAAGCCGGGAGCGATTTGATGTCAGTCAGAGCAAAATTGTGGCTATCCCCCACAGAGCTCTTCTAGCTCATCAGCATAATTTTAAAAGCTAATTTTAGACAGCAAATATAAGAAGATTACTACAGTCACGGTGTCAAGGTCTATGAGAAAGTGTCTCTGGTTTATCCTGATGGATTCTGATGGTAGATTTCCTTTATTTCCTGTGTATGTCCTTTCACGTGGAAGAATGGTTGGAAACGCTGCACAATTTTCATACATTGCTGTACATTTTGGGGGCATTTTCTACAATATGAATAATCCTGCATTTCCTCTTCCAGCCAGCAGATGGGGCTGCAGGGGAGAGCACAGTGTGGATATACAGATGTATGGAATATATACTGTACACACCAGTGGAGATATTATTAGTACATGATCAGAGCAAAATGTGTATTTTGTAGCATAATTTAAAAAAACCCCACAAAACATAATAACATATGGAAATAATTATTGTCTATTTTAGGATGAACCCATGAGGGATGCCCAGCAACAATGGTGGCACTGAGAGCAGAATGGGGCACATCAGGTATGTTATCTATACATGCCTAATATATAGTTCTGGGTGGAGGGTCACTTTAAGATCCCCCTAAACTGAGACCACAGATTTAGGTGCAGACAGCTCCCCCAGATCGATGTCAATGGAAGAATTATGTATAATCTCTAGACATATATTATATATAATCTCTAGACATAAGCCTCCAAGCATGCATGTGTACTGTGAGGTTAGAGGAATAGCTGTAGGAGTCTTCAGTTTATCATGAAGGCTCAGCTTTTCACTAGATTTCATCCTTCCTCCATGCTTTACACTGCAGCTTTTACCCAAATATCTCATTTACTAACTCGTGCTGTTGCCCAATACAGTGATTATACTGCACGATTGTGCTGCTCAGTCTGCAGCGATACATTTCGCCCTCTTCTGCTTTTGGAAACCCAGGTGTTTTCTCTCCTCTCTAGAGCTTTCTATATCCCCAGTATTTAATCCGGATATCCTGGTGTTTGTTACCCACATGTGACCACTGCTGGTTATAGGGTGCCCGGGGGTGGTGGACGCCCACGAGCCCCACTTATAGGATCCAGGTGCGGCTTTCTGACTTCATTCCTCTTCAGCTACAGAGAACATCTGCTCCATTGTGTGTGAGGATACGGTAGCCTGCGCTAATGTAAAGCTAAACAGAGGGAGAGCCGTCCCAAGACGCTCACTCCTAATCCTCAAATATTCTGGAGTCAGGGTCAAGTGTGTGATGAGATCAGATGTTTACATGTCAGGGGCCCTCCCCGAGAGTGTAAGCTCTGTAGCCCTGATCACCCACTTCCATACAAAACCATTGGACTGTGAGTGTATACTATGTATACTATGGACTGCTGGTTATGGTCGCCTGTAGTATACCAATAGGTAGCTTTTCACTATGACATAGTTAAAGGTGAACTTTAGTCCTCATTTCGCTGGTGGGGAGGGTCGCTATAGTAGTTTGGCCTCCAGATTTAGTACCAATCTGGTGGATTTTACCCACTTAAAAAGTATATTCTACTTATATCAAGATCCATAGAAAAGCAAATATGCTGGGGCTTCATAATGGGGGTTCCTTACGCCCCCTTATGAATGGAGCGGCTAGTTGTACACATGCTCCATTAATTTTCTATTGGAGTGGCGGTGACAGGTAATCGCTCTACTCCAGCGTTACCAGGTGTCCCCCATAGCAGTGAATGGAGCAGAGGCACCATTTTTTGTGGAAACAAGGGACCACTGATTTCATATCATCAGTGGATTCAGCTGTAACCAGAATTTCCCTTAAAACTATTTTATAATGTATATATTTATGTCCATTTAAAACAATTCTCTATAATTAGAAAATATTCCTGGACCATACAATGTAATCTAGTCCCTGGCCAGGAGGTGGCAGCACAGAGCCCCTGCCCGCTCCCCGCACTGCCGATCACACATGTTATGATAGCGTCTCACGTGGATTCCCATCATCATCTTATTAATAACTTTCACTGGAATATTTTTCCGGAGCGCACGCTGCGCCTCCCATGCATCCAGCAACAACCTCCCTCACACTATTAGTCACGCTGGATTCATAATGACTTCTAGAGGAAACCACATGAAGCGGAAAACAACCTGATCTTACAACAAACCCAACAAAACCATAACCAGGGGAACACATCCAAAATTTTTGGGGATGAGCGGCTTATACTGTATAATGTATAGGTTTGCATTTTACAAAGTTACGGGGTCCCTGGTGCAACCACAAGGGCCACAAAGTGGAAACAGTGTCCCCCGCAGATCCTTAGATGGGGGTCCTTATATGTGGGCACCATATGAAGTCACATTGTAAAGATATTTTAAGCTAGAAGTAATGATTTGGAGGATAATACATCTGTAATATGGCATCTGATAAAACACTACATATTATTTTGTGTCGCGGTCATACCAAACTAAGCAGAAATATATACATTGGGGGGGGGGGGGGGTTATGGGGGAGTAGTAAGGACTTGTATTATGTATACAGTACGTGCTGCCAGCTATTCCTCTTGGCCTCCTCATACACATGCACTCTCAGCATGTGCTCTGTATATGGGATGAGGATTGATCCGCCATCAGACACTTCTGACTAAAAAAGGAAAGATTTAGACCAGGATCCTTCTCTCCCCAGACATATGTCATAGGACACACAAGATGGATGCACACATTTCCAGTATAAAGCGTTTTTAAAGGGGATGTGCCATGTTATAATGCCATCCCCTATTCCATGGAATAGGAAATAAAAATCAGATTTTTCTCTCACAATGGTTCTAATAGAGCCTGGCCTACACAAACACACCGCCTTTAAGACTTTCTTAAGAAAAATTCCTGTCATCTTTACTAGGCCAAAAATGAAGCCAATGCACCCGCACTCGTCTAATGAGGTAATAATGTCTTTAGTGGTTTCTTATTATATATTGTGTGTGTGGTATAATATCCCGGATACACAGCAGAGTATACAGCTACCCATCCCTCTGTACAGGTTGTATGCTAATGCCTTTAAGAACTTGTACATATAGTATGGAGATAGCCGCCTGCCTGTCCTATATCCTGTGTCCACCAAGTGATGTGGGGATCCAAGATGGAAGGAGTAGGATATATGTGATGAGAGCTATGTGTATGTACCTATAGAGACTTTCCAATATATTCATTTTTTACAAAAAAAATGTTTAATATGGCAAAAATCAAGCTCTATACCTACCCTTAGGCCACGGTAAGAATAAACCAAACTGTATGGTGTATGTAAGACCCCAAGTTCTATAGGAAGACCGTGCCAGGGTCAATAGACTGTAAGCTCTTGTGAGCAGGGCCATCACTGAAATCACTATGATTTGATCTGATTTTGGTATTACTCTGTAATGTCTTGTTTATTTGTATATGTACCCCATGATCTCTAGGCTCTGCAGGATATGATGGCGCAATCAGGGGTGTAACTACAGCAGTAGCAGCCATAGCAGCAGCTATGGGGCCCGCAGTGTCAGGGGGCCCCATCATCTGACCTGACACAATAAAGAATGCACCATTATATCTATATTGTACTGCACATGTCCAGCATAATATGTATATAACATATACTGTGATGTATATATGGTGTCTGTATACACTGTATGTGAGTATGTTGCATATGGCACTGTACCTGTGTGTATATACTGTGTGTGCACATGAGTGTATTTATATGTAATTGTAACTCACATATACTAATATGTATATTTTTTAAGTGGGAACAGGGGTCCCATGCAGTAGCCTGCTAGGGGGCCCTGTCTCTTCTAGTTATGCCAATGGGCGCAATATAAATAAAGCCTCATTATTATTAGGGGGCAGCAAGGGTATGACTGCTGGGACCCACAACAATCATGAGAATGGAGGTTGGATCCTCACTAACAGTTGGAACAGCAGGACGAGTGTGTACGCCGCTCTATTCAATTCTATTGGGGCAGTCGGAGATTGCTGAGCACAGCGCTCAAGTATCACCAGCACTCTCATTGTATTGAATGGAGCGGCAGTACACATGCTTGTCATGTGTCATGAAACGTGGTCAGGTAAGTTTAGAAGATCAGGACTAAAACATCATAAATGAAACCTAATAAATGAAGAAGAGCCATGCCGTACCTTCTCTGTGTCATACATGTTAGTAAGTAGCCAGGTTTGCCTTAACTTCTGAAACTTCCATTCTGGGTTTTTTCGGTACCAGCTGAAATCAAAGTAAAGCAGGATTATGGTGAGGAGATGTAAAATAATTACAAAAAACATTTAAAAAGTATTTATTTATATAAATATCCAGCTGTAACTTGCCAACTGCTCTCCAATGTTGATGCCTTGCGTCAATTTAGCGATCGCCATATAAACTGGATCCGAAAACTCATCGAAATGAAAAGGGAGGCCATCAACCTCCCTCTATTATTTATAACTAGTATAGGCTGTTGATTAAAAAAAAAAATACTAAAAAAAGAAAACTAAATATATCTAATAATTCAAGTCTTAAAGGTCTCTTCCAGGTATTATGGAAACCCCCCTGGCAGCAGGGGTAACCAAAATTAAGGAAAAGTGTACTTATCTTGCTCAGCTACCTGTTCCATAGTCCAGGGGCAAACCATACTGCTCAAGCTAGGAGGCAGGGAAGGGCAAGTAGACTTTTTTTATATGGTTACCAGGAAGGGGGGTTTCCAGGATTGCTGGCTTGTCCCTTTAAGTAGGGAGAAGATGCTACACTCAAACTTAAGGGGAACGTATTGTTTTTTTCCTTCCATTTTTAAATTCTTTATTCCTTTAAATGCAAATAAATAAGACACTTACAGTATTACATGGTATGAAATAAAAATACAAACTGTTAAAAGGTGCCAGACGGAAATGTATTATGGAATACACAAAGCCTACATAACCCAGGTGCACAACCTGATATGTCACAAGGTTTGGTGATTGAACAATAATAAATAATCATTCCTTTCATTTATATAGTGCACACAGATTCTGCAGCGCTGCACAGACCTTGCCAAATCAGTCCCTGTCCCCAATGGGGCTCACAATCTATTCAACCTACCTGTATGTTTTGTAGTATGGGAGGAAACCTCATGTTTTTGTAATGTGTGTGTAAGTGTGATGGGGCCGGATATATACCAATATACATCTATTAGTAGTTCTGCTACGCTTTCCTGATATGTAAAGTGATGTCTCCTGTCTTTTACCTCATCATTTTACCTCATGTCTTTTACCTCATCATTTTACCTCATGTCTTTTACCTCATCATTTTACCTCATCATTTTACCTCATCATTTTACCTCATCATTTTACCTCATGTCTTTTACCTCATCAGCCGGACATTCCGGTCCATAAAATGGCGGCACAGGGAGGGTCATGTGATCTCTAACTGTCCATGAGCAATCGCCCTGCCAGAACCTTGATCTTATATTTATGAATACTATCACAGGGTCCTGTGATTGCTCATGGACAGATAAGATCACACGACCCTCCAACTGCAGCCATTTTATGGTCAGGAATCTCTGGCTGATGAGGTAAAAGACAGGAGACTTCACAGGAGCAGAACTATTACTAGATGTATATTAGTAAATTACCTAATAACCTGCCCCCCTCCCCACTTACACACATCACAAAAAAAAAAATATGAGTTAAAATGGCCAACCCCTTTAAGCCAATACTTTTCATTTGTGTCCAATATTCTCTATGTACATTATAATACTGTTACTATGGGAACCCTGGGTTATATGAACCTTAAGGCAAATTTATCATTGAACCTTTATGCCGCTGGATTCAGGGTCCCAAATTACAGGAGGGGAAAAGCAATGGGGTGTGTGCAGTGACGTGAGTGACCTTAGACCCCCTGTAATGATGGGACCCCCAGCGATTAGCTCTAATCTATACAAAACCTTGACGGTAAGTGCTAAATTACAGCACCACCACAGGAGTATTTTACTATTGCACGGTAACCATTCAAACCAATGGGGTCATGTAGGATTGGACGTGTCCTCAAAAGCCCCAGGTCTCTATTCAGTAGATGAGGGACCCGAACAATGGACATTATTCCCTTTGTTAAAAGAGTATTCCACAAATGATCAATCCATCCTGATACTTGTGATACGCCGCTTGTTCTGCCATGATCCAGTGTCTACAAGTCCACAATCCATCACCGATCCCCCCCCCCCTTATATTCCCACATTCCGGAACATTCATTCCCAGTCCTATACACAATGTAATATCAGCTCCAGGGTAGTAATGGAGATGGCTCCGTGCACATCAATGGCTGCTCGGAGTAAGCCTTCCTGCCTTTTTCTTTTTTTCAAGCACTTTGCCAAGGAAAGCTTTTAAACGGTGTCAAATTGTCTGGAAAAGTGGCGATACAAAGCCTGGCTCTATCCGAAGAGCCTGACTGAGAGCAGAACATGTGTCTCCTTTATGACTTCCAGACTCCGTCTATTACAAACACTTCCTTCTCCATAAACTGGAAATGGAGCGTGCGAGATGTCATGTGCCTCAGGTGGGGGGCTGATATCATCCTCATAATATATATATGTCATATGACTAAGGCTCCTTCCCTTTCCTATAGCTTAAAAATAAAAACCTGACTAACTTGAGACAGACTGGTTGTTAGGTGCTTGTATTGGTCGTTACGGTCTGTATCTCTGTCTGTCAGACAAGACATGGGGAAAGGGATGTACTAAGAGTGTCATGTGACCTGCTTCATCCAAGATGGCCTCCTCGGACAACACAAGTAGTGAACTCCCCTCGAAAATGAGGAAACTCGTTGGATGAATCACGTCCCATTATAATCCTCCCTTCCTTGAAGTACAGAGCAACCCTGGAGTCAGAGTGGTGGTGCAACCCCTTTAACAGCAGCAACCATCTCACAGATTTAAAGGGATTGTCCAGGATCCAAATTGTTAAGAGTCCTAGTCTTTCCTTCTTACCCCCAGCCCTTTCACCTGTATGTGACTGATCCACGCACAGGCCACGTGACTGATGTATGTGTAGTATAGGTCAGTGCCCCGAGTACTTTACATGAACTGTGTATACATATTTTGAGATCAACCTGACCCCAAAACGCACTGTTGTAAATTTGTTATTACCGTACTTGGGGCCTAGACTTATTCGGCAGCATCCGTAAATATCTTCAGAACGCTTTCACGGAAGCCACAGTTTCTCCATTGAGTAAACATAATCCTACTCGTAAAAATAGCAGAGAGCGGCTACACATAGAAACACTGAGGTCCTAATTCTGTCCTTCCCTATTTCTACACCGGTCATGGGGCCCAAGGATGCAGGAGGTGCTGGCACAATAACCATACAGCAGAGGCGTCCAAATACTTGTCTTACTATATGAAGACTTGACAGACCAGAACTTTTTTTAGTAACCCATCATTAGGGTATGAAATGGCCTTCCAAGAATTTCCCCTTTTATGTGGAATCTACTCATAAACAAACAATCTCCTCCAAAGTCATGTAAAAATGGGCAGAGAGGAGTCATATTTTTCA
This sequence comes from Engystomops pustulosus, assembly GCA_019512145.1. Taxonomy (NCBI): domain Eukaryota; kingdom Metazoa; phylum Chordata; class Amphibia; order Anura; family Leptodactylidae; genus Engystomops; species Engystomops pustulosus. Next base: position 12,008,398 of record CM033648.1, on the reverse strand, counting down.
TGAGATGAGTCAAATTTAGAGACTGCCGATGTGTGACTTTAGACGCTCTCATCTTCGGTTCCCTTGTACCTATACTATCTTGGTGTTATATTAAAGACAAGGATCTAATCTTTCAGATCACATCATATTCGTGGTTCTGATCTACAGAACTTTAGAAACAAGCAGTTAAAGAAATAGTTGGGAATGTGAGCTGCAGATAAAAATTCCAATGCTGCATGTGATCTGAAAGATGAGATTATTATCTTTACTGTGAAACTAAATGTTTATAAACACTACAGATCAGAAAATAGAAGCGAGAATTCACTTAAAATAGGGGATTCTAGAATTTCATATCCTACCCGATTTAACTACTCATTTAATGGGGTATGAACTTGTGACTGGTTCCCTTTAAAGGGACTGGCCACTTTTCAATAAATCTGTTCCATAAAACATGTCTCTGTGTATATGTACCAGTTTCTTTGCCTCCTCTTAAAGCTTCTTCCTTTCCCTGTTCTCACCATGCTGCACTCTACACATATGCAGACATAGCTGTCCTATCTCTCACTACTCTCAGTCATCCTCATAGTGTCTTTCACTGTATCTTTCTTCTCACAGTCCGTCTTCAATGACAGAGACAAGAATAGGGGAGGGAGCAGGAGGAGTTATAATCTCCTGCTGCAGCTCCACCTATTCAGAGGAGCTCAGACATATAAACAAAGAGTCATGGAGGATCTGCACACTGTACAAAAGGAAGTAGCAGGACTGCTTAATCACTTGATGGACATTCAGGGATCATCCACAAGGCAACTTATGTAAAAGAGTGGCAAACCCTAATGTGTATAAGATGTTTCACCAACCTTCATTTGGAAGATGTTGATAGAGAACATGGATCATGGTTCCGGACATTTCTGATCACGTATTTTCAAGGGAGGAGCCATGGTAAAATAAGTATAGAGGGATCTTCTTGCCCTCATTAAAGGCCTACACAGGAGTGATCCCTATATTTATTGTTGGGTTTTGGTATAAATTATCAGATGATTTGTAAGATTTGCGTCCCATCTCACACATTTAGTAACTCCATACAACAAATGTCCTGGTTTGAAATTCCGTCTATACATTTCCCACCGTTCCCTCCTCCCGGTAGCTCGTTGTGTTACACATTTTGCCTCTCGGGTCCTTACTTTGTGATCTCTTTCGAGCTCCTTGTAGTCTCCTATGAGCACAGCTGGGGCTGATGTGGTCAGTCTGTCTCCACAAACTAAGTTTAGAGTCTGGAGCTTGACCAAGAACCAAATCAAGGTCATCGGCCTTGGAGGGAAAGCCATAATATAGTCCTATCAGGTCCAGGGGTGGTGACCAGAACTGACCCAAATTCTACTCCCCTCCACGAGGGTAAAATGCCCATATCAGGCAGGATTGGACAGTCCTATAGCAGGGGTATGACATGGGAGGACGTTCTGATGGATTCTGCAGATGAGTGAAGGCACCTGTGGAGGTCACCACATAAATCCCTTCTTTTTCCAATTTCATCGCCGGATGAGACGAGGATTCATTTCACATCCTGTTGCCTCGGCCGTTCTCCACAATGCTGTTTTGTTAAATGTGTTAAACTGCTCGGAAATCTTTTATAATAATGACATTTTTGGAGGACAGTTTGATTAAATGTCATCTCCGGGGATAGGATAACAATGCTCTCCCGATATCAAGCAGAAGCCAAGAATGTGATCAGGAATGTACGAGGACTCGCAGTCCCTCCCTGTTATTACTCAACATCTCATAGCAGAAACAAACACGACTACACGGGGAGGATATCAAAGGAAAATAAACTAAACCTCTAAGATGAAAAGGTGCCGCATAAAGGGAACTGTGCAGAAGAAGCCATGCAGATTGTACATAGTGTCCTATCTGCAGGTAGCAAGTTATAGAGCAAGAGGAGCTGAGAAGATTCTACATAATGGGGCAGATTTACTTACCCGGTCCGTTCGCGATCCAGCGGCGCGTTCTCTGCTCTGAATTCGGGTCCGGCCGGGATTTATCAAGGTAGTTCCTCCGCCGTCCATCAGGTGGCGCTGCTGCGCTAAAAAGCATCTGAACGCACTGGAGTTCACCGGCTCGGGCTGAGTGAAGGTAAGCGCTTCCCAAGCGACACATTTCTTTTTTTAAATGCTGCGTTTTTTCCAAATCCGTCGGGTTTTCGCTCGGTCTACGCCCCCCGATTTCCGTCGCGTGCATGCTGGCGCCGATGCGCCACAATCCGATCGCGTGCGCCAAAATCCCGGGGCAATACAGGGGAAATCGGCGCAAATCGGAAATATTCGGGTAACACGTCGGGAAAGCGCTAATCAGGCCCTTAGTAAATTACCCCCAGTGTCCTATCTGCAGGTAGCATGTTATAGAGCAGGAGGAGCTGAGCAGATTGTACATAGTGTCCTATCTGCAGGTAGCATGTTATAGAACAGGATGAGCTGAGATTATACATAGTGTCCTATCTGCGGGTAGCATACTATAGAGCAGGAGGAGCTGAACAGATTGCACATAGTGCCCCATCTGCAGTCAGTATGTTATAGAGCAGGAGGAGCTGGGGATATTGTACATATAGTGTCCTATCTGCAGGCAACATGTTATAGAGCAGGAGGAGCTGAGCAGATTGTACATAGTGTCCTATCTGCAGGCAGCATGTTATAGAACAGGAGGAGCTGAAGATATTGTACATAGTGTCCTATCTTCAGGACGCATGTTATAGAAAAGGAGGTGCTGAAGATATTGTACATAGTGTCCTATCTTCAGGACGCATGTTATAGAAAAGGAGGTGCTGAAGATATTGTACATTGTGTCCTATCTGCAGGACGCATGTCATAGACACAGATTTGGCCGCGGATCACTAGCTAGGTTAGCTAACTCTTATAAAAAACAACCAACTCTGTAGATTAAGTAACTAAATATAAGTTGTATTTCTGGACACACATGAAAGTGTTAACATCAGCTCCCTGGATGTTGGGGTGCATACATCTGTCCCCTGTGTCATTACCTGGGATCACATGACTCTACACTTTCAGGAACAAAATTTATGACATATGTAATTGCTATTTATGCAATAAATATGCTGAATTTTAATGCTTCGAGTGGACGGGATGTGCCAGATTGAGAAAGACTCCTGGAAGAAGCTGTGACCCCGGACAAGGAGTAAACACAAAGATGAGGACGGTAAACAAAGGCCGAGAGGCGCAGGAGACATGAGCCCACATGTGCATGTAGTGTAAGCAGCTGGAGGTGCCGAGTACTGGGCTCAGACAAATACTCTACTAAAAATGGATCATACAAGTACATGAGTGGGAGGACGCGCTCCGGATTGTGACCAGCTCCAGCAAATGTGCTTGACTACAAGCTGCACATACAGATGTCACTTCAAAGAAACCTATCCCCACTAAACATTTAAAGGGAACCTGTCAGGGCGTTTTGAGACACTAAACCACCCATAAGTATAAATCTATATTTTGTTTTTACGTGATCAAGTTGGGAGCTATTTGGGACCCTAAACCACAGGTCCATATGGTTAATAGGTTCCCTGACAGGTCCTCTTTAATAGCACCATCAGGAAGGGTATTACATTTCCTGTCTTGAATTCCCTGTTATATACAATTTCACCCATTTACCTATATAAAAATCTCTTCCCAAGTCATGTGAAAATCAGCAGAGAAGAGTCATATTTTGACTGAGGTGAGTCAAGTTTAGAGGCTACAGAAAAAGGGACACCTCTATCTCCCATTGTATACTACCTCAAACATTGTGTCATATAAAAGATATGAGTCTCATCTTTCAGTTAACATGAGGATGTGGTTCTGTGAGCTACAGAATTGAAAATACAGGCAGTTAAATAAATAATAAGGGATGCATACTGCAAGTAATAATTGATTCCCACCTCTTTTTAAAATACCTCTGTCTCCAGTCCTGTAGCTCATAGAACCACAAGCCTAATGCGAGATGAAATATAAGATTCTTATCTTTAACATGATACCAAAGACATGTTGCCAGGTACTATAGGACCAAATATAGGGGTGTATCCAGTTCTGTAGTTCACAGAAACACAGGCCTGATGTGATCTGATGACATTCTTATCGTTAAATTGACAGCAAATGTTTCTAAACACTATAAACCCAAAGAAAGAGGCGCCAGAGAAGTGACGCTCACGCTGCAGCCTTAAAACTTGACTCATCTCAGGCCAATATTACTCTTCCCTGGTCTTTTTTTATAAGACTTTGGAGGAGATTTTTTAAATAGGTAAATGGCTGAGATTTCACATAAAATAGGGAGTTCTAGAAGGGACATTTCATCCCTTACCAAAGGGGGCTGGCAGTGTAGTGGGGTAAAAGTAGGCGGTATGTTCCCTTGAAAGGGATTTTTCAGCCACAAACTATGAAAGGAAATCTATCTGCGTTGATGCATTATGAACCAAACATACCTTGAGAATTCTGTAACTACACTGCTGCAGAAACATATCTCGCTTAATCCCTGAATTGAGTGGTTTCGCTGAAAAAACTATTATAAAATTATGGTAATAAGTCTCCTGTGGCTACCCCGGCGCTTCTCTTCTTACTTTAGTTATGCACTGCACCAGAGAATGATGTCCCTGACAGGCACAAGTAATCAATCACTGCACCATCCCCCTACTGTAGGAGTCATCTAGCTCAGGTTGATTAGTCCTGTCTGGACAGTTCAGGAAGCTCTGTGTAAAGGACAGATTTCATGCAACCCAGCTTTCCCAAGGTCCTGAATTTTAAAATAGTTTTTTTGAGCAAAACCAGAATAGATCAGGGATTAAACAAGATATGTTTCCTTTAATGACATAGTTAAGTACAGGCCATAAATTGGCTATCGGTGGTGATGTATTGACACCCCAACAATTAGGGGTTTTACACTACGGATGGAGTCAGAACAAGACAGTTTGTCCATTATGCAGTGGCGACCGCTGTTCTCCCACTAGGCCTCCCATAGATGGCCAAATTTTAAGGCCTGTACAGAACTTACCGCAGTGTAACTAGCTGTAGAATTCTGTAGAACCTTCAGAACCCAGATGATCCAATACAATACATATCCCCCTGCAGATGTATTCCAGTCATGATACAATAATCTTTCACATCACTTTACGGTATCTCTGGAAAAGTCAGAAAATCCAAGATGTTGTTTCCTATTTGGAATCCAACACAAAACAGATGGTGGGAAGCATTTTAAGGGTCTGCACAGGATTCCAGCTGTGGAGCAGATACCAGAGGTTCCTGTAGTGTCCGTTCATTTGGGTGATCAGCAGCGAATTATGAGGAAGACATAACGGGGCCAAAAATGGCGCAGATTCAGACCGTCCTTAGATATATCACCTGAAATCTTTCTAATTTCTGTCTTGTTTTTAGGGGAGGGGGGAAAAACCCCGGCCTGAGCAGATGTTTCACATTTACCGCCTTCTCCTGACTTGGATGTTTATTACCTAACCAAAACCATCCAGGAATCTAAATGAAAAGTCGGATCATACCTACTTACTCCTCCCCATCTGCTAGAGGTTTATTTGTGTAGTCTTTGTGTGTGCCTAAAGGACCTTGCTGCCTCGACATATATAGGAAATAGTTGGCGTATGGCCCCCGCTAGGACCTCAGCAACACTTAAATGGACAATTTTTCATAATTTTCATAATTTGCTCAGTAATACACAATATGACACTATTCATCCTTAGTCAATTTGCTGATATATCTGGAGTAATCACTACATGGATATTCCAGGATTTTTTTTGGTAGCTAACCACATATTCAGGGCCTTAAAGGGGTTGGCCACTTTATCTCATGTTTTTGTAATATGTGTGTAAGGCTATATTCACACTGCCGTTGCCCGCCCGTACCGTACCGTAGCGGGCAACGGCAGTGTACGGGGAGAGGAGGAGGAGGTGAGCGCAGCTCACCCCCGCCCCTCTCCATAGCAACCTATAGCGCACGGCCCCGTATTACGGGAAAAGATAGGACATGTCCTATCTTTTTCCCGGGTACGGAACGGTACGGTGCCGCACGTGTGCTGCACCGTACCGCTCCCGTAGGGTGCCGTGCGCTCATAGGAGTGTATGGGGGACGTATATCGGCCGTATATACGTCGGCCGTATATACGTCCCCCATACGTTCGTGTGAATGTAGCCTTAGTGTGGTGAGCAGGACATGAGGTAATTTACCAATATACATCTAGTAATAGTTCTGCTCCGCTTTCCTGATATGTAAAGCGAAGCCTCCTGTCTTTTACCTCATCATTTTACCTCATGTCTGTTACCTCATCAGCCGGACATTCCTGACCATAAAATGGCCGCAGATGGAGGGTCATGTGATCCTATCTGTCCATGACCAATCACCCCGGCAGGATCTCATGATAGTATTCATCAATATAAGATCAAGGTGCTTGTATGGTGATTGTTCATGGACAGACAGTGATCACATGACCCTCCATTGGCGGCCATTTTATGGCCAGGAATCTCTGGCTAATGAGGTAACAGACATGAGGTAAAATGATGAGGTAACAGACAGAAGGATTCACTTTACATATCAGGAAAGCGGAGCAGAACTATTAATGGATGTATATTAGTAAATTACCTAATATCCCCACCCCCCACACTTACACACACATTACAAAAACATGAGGTAAAGTGGACAACCCCTTTAAATCCAACACACTAAATAATCAACCTAAATCTAAACAATCCGTGTTACCTTTTCAAGTAATCCTTTGCGAGTTGATCGACAGACACCTTTGCAGGTTCCTCCTCTGATTCTTTAGTAAAACTCTCCGCTTCCTTCTTTAACCTCTTTTCCTCTTTATTCCGTTTTTTCTTTAACTTCCTTTCCAGGACCCTGCGTTCCTCCGGGGTGAGGTCCTCAATAGGGTCTTCGGGTACCTCCTGTAAAAACAAGAACCCTTGTTTGTCACTATATAGACTATAAACGATATTGCTTTCTGTTATCAGCCATTTCCGGCTGAGGTGAAATTGAAAGAGATGCGTTTGTTCTAGATGGGGTCTAGGGCACGGTTATCCTTTTGGAGACTACTAGCACAGGGTAAATTATAGGCCAGGCAATGCGCCCTGGGAAAATGGTATGCAAATAATGCATTTTATGCATTACAAAGGGTTTCTTATAGCTTCCCCAAGGCCAGACATCTGACACTGCTGAACTCTTAGCTCTCTTTATTGATCTACTTCCACTTCTCCTCTGTTCCGATTAAAAACTGTAGCAGGCTTCTGGTTGCATATTACAGCATTCACCAGAGCAGAAGGGAGGAGCTGTAGAACCATTTAGTGTAGAGAACTAAGAGCACAGCAGTGTGAGGACATGCACCCAGTGCAATTTGAAACGTTTATATTTTAGAATTACAGCTTTTCCCAATGCTCTGACTAACAACATACATAGAAATATTACTAAACTGCTCTCCCAGTAATAATAATCTTTATCTATATAGCGCCATCATATTCTGTAGCGCTTTACAAATCATAGGCGACAAATACAAACATAATACTACATTTCAGAATACAGTCATATGGAACAATAGGAGTGACTTCAGCTGTATAAGGTCAGAGCTGCTGACAAATTCCCTTTAAGCTGCTCTTATGAATAGGTAGTGACGCATTTTATTTATAAATGGTGAGGTAATGGGTGACATAGTCCTAATTCTATGGTAAACATTAGCTTTCCCCGCTACAAGGGTCATTTCAGGTACTTACACTTTAAAAAGTGGTGTTAATAGATGTCAAGCTGTAATAATTCAGAGACAGGGGCGTGGGTCAGCTTAAGGTATGGAATATTATAGAGGGCGTGATGTGTTAACCAATATATATGACGGATAGAACCGGCTAATGACAAGTCTGAAGAGAATGTGTCACTCTGAATTCTGGGAGGACATATTTACATTCCACCACGGATCACGGCAATTAGGGACTAAGGTTTCCTAATTTAGCTATAAAGCAGGCGTATGTCGTAAGGTGGAGGCTGGATGTCTTATTAGGTTGATGAGGATATAATGGAGATCAAAACTGAAATTTTTGTTTGCTATGAAGCATCTACAAAGGCTCATGACAACCATACCAGCTGTTCTGAGCATAAAACGAGGAGTACAAAGTACAAGTCTAACAAAACACTATTCATACTCTAATGGACCATTCTTTGTCAACTACATCAACCTATGATTGAGTTGAAGGTGCCCCAATGACATCCCAAACACAAGTCTATAGAGAAATAATATGTGGCGCTATTAGAAATCCCATAGGAGCCAACGAGTCCATTCCATTATTCTGATGGCCAACATGACAATGAAGATGGTCACTGCCTAAAGTTCTACCATGGTCCATCAAAACTTTATCTTTGCAATATGGAAGTCCAAAGTAGACAGACTGCCCACTTCTGAAGCTGAACTTGTTTGAGGCCAAAAAGTCTACTTACCTAAAAAGTCTACTTAGTTATCATTAAGTGTTGGAAATATATAGATATCCAAGGTTGGAAATCCATCCTCCACTTACACTACTGTAGATTGAGACAATTTTTTTAGTTGAAAGATTCATCCATTGTTGACTTGGTCAAGTCCGCCAAGTAAGACCACTTCTGCCAATTGAGGGTAAGAATGGTACAGCTTCTGTACACTATGGAGATCTTTCTACCAACCCTTTTACACATAGGGTTAAAGAGTTGGATTCCTCTACATCTAGAACCTGAGCTGTGCTGAAGAGACCCAACCAGGTCGAAACAGCACTGTCTACAGTTGGGAGTCTGTTCCTTCCAAGAATAGATGTACTGGTTTGGTTTTAATCCTACATCATGTCATAAGGCTTCTTGAAGGTCATGCTTGATATCTAGGGAGCTGCCTTACAAGGTAGATAAAAGAGGCTATTTTCTTAGTCCCATCCTAAAAAACGTATTTGCATTTTTTCCTCTACATCTAGAGGAAAGTCGTAGCGTAGAAAGTCGCAGAATTTGAGACTGATGTTGTTATACTCTGGATAAGTTCATGAGGGTACTGGATATCCTTCTGCAAAGTAAAATCATCTCATGTTTTGGCAACAAGGTTTCTGTCCAAGAATTTATTCCGACAAATTTCTCCCCAAATTTGGGTTCGGGGGGTAATTTTTACCATAATATGCACCAGTCTTATGTTTTTTTCTTCTTCTTCTGGATCAACACTATAGGATTATAGGTTGACTTGATGGACCTACATCTTTATTTTACATAGTGAAAATAGTAAAAGACTATTTGACATTAATATTTTTTTAAATGTCGCTCTGAGCTTTCATACCCCATTACGTGGTTGGAGGCGATCGCTCCATCACAGTGGAAGGCAATATGAGATTTGATGGATCTTCACATAGCATGACGTGCTTGGTGGTGGCCTCAGAGTCTGAAGCATAAACATCTCCTTGCTTGTCAGTATAATAACATGGATGTATACACATCGGCTCTCGGGGGTAATCTTATATCGCAGCTCGGGGAGGCTACGTCCAGCTGTTACAGTTTAAGTGAAAAATACGCCCAAAGAATCGTGTTTTGTTTAGACTTTTTTTTTTCAGCTTGGGCCACAATGATTAATGACATGTTACTTAATTAGGGCCCGCTACTCCATGTTTAATATAAGAACACCACTCAGATTTCACTGGAGTAAAAGAAGGCGGGGGACAAAAAAACAAAACATAAGCAGTGGGGGTCTTTTGAAGTACCATGGACAACAGCGGTTCCAGCAGATGTAATGTAAACACCAGCACTCGAGAGTGACGAAGGGGGCACAAGTAAATTACTCCACCATGACTTATAGGTAAACATCACACTCAGACACAATTACATCAAGGAAAGTGAAATTTGCTGTGTGAAGGAGTGCCAAAGTCTACAAAGTTAAATCACACTGGCACTCATTGCCCTCCGTCGTCTAGATCATAAGGCATTGAAATGTACTGGAAAAACATGGCTGCTTCTTTCGAAAAATGTGGCAATCCTACATTTGGTATTGCTCCCACTAAAGCTTAGACGCACTACCACACACAGCCCAAGGGAAGGTTGGCTATGTGTGGTATTGATATTGGTACCATACTCATCATGTCATCGACACGTGGCCTTCATTCCTTCTATTTAGAGTTTTGCGCAAAAGCGCTTCCTCAAGCCTCAGACCCTTGGTCCCTTGGTCTGAGGCTTGAGGAAGCGCTTTTGCGCGAAACGGCCCGTCGCCTAACCGTGGCGTGCATCGCCCCTGTCCTGTGTCCGTCCTAATAAAGTTATCTATTTCACCAACATCGGCGAGTGCCGTGTTTCCACTCTTCATAGTATTGATTGACTGACGCTGTCATTACATGTGCACCTCCATGGAACAGCTGTTTTGACGTCAGTTCACACATCCAGCCGTTACTGGGTCGGAGCCCTTACCGCGGGGAGAGTGTGGTGCCGGTCCTGCTGCCTTCCTGTGTGTGGATCTCATCAACACTAGTCTTGTGCTGCACCTGATTCATCACTGTGATAATAGATTCAGGCACAGACTGTTAAGTTATATTTTAGACTTGTTTTTAGTTACTCTAAACTGTGCACAACAATGTGGCACACCGGCAAGGTTTTTGGCACATGGTCTATTTCCCCCCCCAGGCCACGGCTCTATTTCGGAAGACCACATCCCTTTTCGAAGGTCATGTCCCTTAGACAATTTGGAAAAGTGGAAACAATAGTCTAAAAACCTTAATAAATGTGTTGAGCGGCGGTTTGTGGTGTATATTATCCTAAAAGTCTGTCTGATGTGACTTCATACATTTCCCCCAGTGTTTCTTTAAACTCGTTGCCTTAGTTGAATCGTAACAAATGTGATCATTTTAAATAGACCCCTTTATCGAGTCTGGTAAGGTCCTGAAAAAATCTTTTAAAGTCATGTAGTTTAGAGATTAGCTGGAATGGTTATGTTCCCTTCATTAATATTAAGGTTAAAAAATTGCAATATGCATCATAGGAAAACTTTTCTGCTTTGGTGCTTTCGAAGAAGAAACCCCTGATGTGTTATTGTGACAGGACCTAAATAAAAAACCTAAACACTTTAGAGCTGGTAGCCTAAGGAGAAGAAGATCAAGACCCACCAATAGGTTTTGGATTGCTAGGCCTCATCTGGCAAACAAACAGACATTTTGACCAAAGTTCAATAGGCCCAATTGTAATCAACAGGGTCTTTTTGGCACAGTTGGGTGTCCATTATGTCTCCCATCAAGAGCTTCCATTATTTACCCGTTTCGCTACTAAAAGGAGCAGAATAAGTGACGCCCCTGTTGAAGATGGGAACTTAATTATTATTATTATAATTGCGAGACTAAACACTGACTGTCCCTACATTTATAACGTGGTGAAACTTATTAATAAGAACACATTGTACTATAGCTTCCTCTTCACACAATTCTTGTAATACATTAAAACTAAGCCTCAAATGTCCAAATTGGCTCCGATGTACTGCATAACAAGCAGGAACAACCGGTCCAAGATCCCAACGGGTTGGACTAGACCCATAGGCGACAAGATGAAAAACCAAAATCCGAATCCAGAAAATCCCAGCTCCATCTGTCAAGGCTGAGCTCTCATTAAATACTGGTTACACTCCATGTTAAAGGGAAGGACAATTAATGATATTCTGGAGATTGTCCCAGATTTTGTTGGACCGCATCCAATGAAATACGGTTGTATTATTTTTTATTATTCCAAAATATCCAAGAATCGCTTTTATTAGGCCGTTTACATTATTAAAAAGGGGGGGTGAAAGGGCCATTTTCTCAAGCCACAGTTCAATGGTAAAACTATCAGATGGACGCGAGGACAAAAACACAATGTGCTCCGTCTGACCTTCCCCTGACTCTGTTTATTGGCAGTGTATTGTCCATAGCTATTAGTAACCGCTGAGACATTTCAGCACCATGTAAAGCTATGACGTTCGGCCACTCCTTCCCTGACAGCTGTTTTTTCCTATTTTTTAACAAGTTTGTGAGGCTTTATAGGGTTTTTAATAAATGATGACGCATAAGCCTAGTCCCCGAAGCGGAGGGATGGATGGAGTCCAGGGTTTCGGATGCTATCAGATGATCAGTCCAATAACACTTCTGTATCAGGCGATTGCTGCAGGAATGGGATTTTAAGGTTTTCAACATGTCTTATGTCAGAAGTGTTAATGAGGTGACCACTCCGTCATCTCTACGCAAGGGAAAACAAAGGTATCACAAGAACAAATTTTCTCACACGGAGAGACTGGTAATGTAATCAGCATTATATTCTACCTAAAAAGTTCAAAGTTGATACAGGAACACTAAAGGAAGTCTACCCCCCCATCAATATAGAACTGTTACCCCGCTCCATCATCTCTGCTCAAGGGAAAACAAAGGTATCACAAGTACAAATTTACTCGGCCCTTCAGAACATGTTAGAACAGGTAATGTAATCAGCATTATATTCTACCTAAAAAGTTTAAAGTTGATACACAAACACTGAAGGAAGTCTACTGCGCCCATCAATATAAAACTATTACCCTTTACCCATTTTCAGTGTTAATGAGGTGACCGCTCCGTCATCTCTGCTCAAGGGAAAACAAAGGTATCACAAGTACAAATTTTTCAGCCCTTTAGAACAAGGAGAGACTGGAAATGTAATCAGCATTATATTCTACCTAAAAAGTTGATACAGGAATACTAAAGGAAATCTACAGCCCGCATTAATATAAAACGATTGCCCTTTTATCCATTTTCAGTATCCTTACATTTATTAATATTTGGACATATAACAAGCGGTGATAAAGAGGTTAGTATCCCTTTAATTACAGTATTTGAAGTTTGGGATGAGGAATGTACCAATTAGGCAGCGGGTGGTAACACATGGGCGGAGTTCTCCCTCAGTGATTACATATCCTATTTTTACACTCTCTCTTCAGAACCGGATTAGATTGGCACGTATGCACATTTACTTAACAGTGCCCTGTGGTCATGACCTTCCCAATTGGCTAAACAAGATCCTCTCCTTTTTTCAGTAAATAGTAATTACTGGCGTGCAAAACATTTACTACGAGCATTCCCAAAAGTCAGCTGTCCTCCATATGACTGAGAAAAGAAATAAAATGACTGTAAGATTCAATCGTTATATTAATAGGAAGACTTCCAAGCCCCCCACGCCCACCTTGTTACGAGGAAAACCTATAAATAGCGCAAATTATACAAGGATGGAAATAAACAGGATATGGTTGGAGTCCATTAGAGAACATGACACAACTATGTGCCAGGCAGGGTGGCGGCCATTAATTCCTGCCAGGCGGTGGCTAATAACAGCCTGGAGATGGGAAGCTGCCGCGCTCTGTAATTAGCTCCGAGCAAGGCCCCAAATCTTCAGTCCATTGGCTCAGAAGATTAGGGACGAGAGCGTAGTCAGGTGGCAGGAGGGAGGAGACCATGCAAAAGTCCGTAATTATTATTATTACGCTCGGATTTCTGGTGTCTTTTGTCTCCAGCATTCCAGAACCATCTCTCCCTCGTGCAGGAATGTAACATTTTGCTGACTAAAGTGGCTTTGTGGTTGTGGAGCGGCTCGCCTCCCCTAAATCGCACAAAGGACTTCAAAAACAGTTCTTCTTTATGGGCCCCTGCCAGAGTAAACAGCCTTGTTGTATGCATAACACGAGAGCTCCTCTATCTCCTCCGCATCAAACGCTGCCCCCCACCAGTAATAACACTGATAATACCTACCTCTCTGGTGCCTACGGCTCCGGCACAGGGCTGAGCCCACTCCATGTAATGCACTTAACAACAAGACGGCGCTGGCAAAGATCAGAAACGTAGCATTTAAGTGGTGTCCTCCGTAAGATCCTTCAGCGCACATGACTTTGAAGCTTGGGTGGTCTCAGGAAAGCTGTGTTGGTCTGGATTAACATGTCGGACCGGTTGCGGTAGAGGAGGAACGGAGGCCTTAAGAAATGTCATTGTCTACATTTGAGGCTCAGCACATTGTCTCTTACATCTTATGGTGGGGTCCTGGAAACAAGGTCAACATCTGTTTTGATCTTCAAGGGTTTTCAAAATAAATGGTTTCCTTCAAAAAGTTGGTCCTTGAGGGTGTCAGAAACTAGAAAACTATGACTGATGTGAACCACCTTGTATTGATATGTTGGTGCTATACATGAAACAGCAATTTAAAGGGGTTTTCCAGAAGCTTCATATAATTGTACTTAGCGCCTGTCCCTGTTGCAGGAAACGCTTTCGGAGGAAGCTTAGCCAATCACCAATGGAGGTGGATTAACATTGCAATCAGTGATTGGCTGAGAGTCTCCACTATTGTTTCCTGTGGTAGCGGGAGACACACAGGAAGTGCAGTGTGGTACATACCAAGAGCGGCAGGGGAGTGATTTTATTAGATCAATGGCCCCTAATACATCCCTTTCAACAATAATATTACATGCAGTCCCCATGTTATGTTATTAGGTTCTTTAGGTTTGTACTTAAGTTGAATTTGTATTTGAACTGGTATATTTTATAATTCTAACTTAAGAAGAAAAAAAATTTGTACCACTGACAATTGGATTTTCAAAATGTTCTACTGTCACGGGAACAAGGATTATCAATAAAACCTCATTACAGACTCATTTAGTCTGGGACTAAAGTAAAGCATCCAGAGAACTTCACCAGAGGTAACAGTGGGCAGAGAGGTCGTCTGTAAATAGGGGTCATCTGCAAGTCAGGAGTCCTTTAATCGGGGACTGCCTGTATATAGTTGGAAACCCCTTTAATAAATTCTTCAAATTATATTGTGCGGAGTATTGTAATCCAACCAATCTAACTACATAAAACTAGTATGAGGCTGCACTGATATGTACAGGGTCATAACATGCTTTGCTTAAAGGGATTGTCCATAAATGTTAAATATATGTCTGGGTATATAAAATGTAAAAATATCCAATTCCCCCACCTGTTATATCCCAGGCCCAAATCCTTGTCTGGTCAGTGCAGCAGTCATGTAGGGTTATGGCCATGGCATTAATGCAGGAAGTCACTGGCCTCAGTAGTCTTCTGCCGGTGTCACCCATAATGCCCATGACAACTGACAATTTGGTCAACCTTCGAATTGACAGGGAGATTTGGAGCAGTACACCACCCCTTGTGGACCGATGGTGAAGAGTTCTGAATCACAAATAATCATTTATACTTACCTTGGTCCAGAGAACTTCGCATAGTGCCTCCTGCCTTCACAACGCATGTGCTTTAGGGACGGCGCATGCGCAATTTAGTCACCGGTGAACTTTGCTGGCTTAATTGAGATGCTAGGGGGCATTTTGGGACATAAAACCACAGGTACATAAAGACTTGTAGTTAGCTCAGTGTCCAAATCACAGGTCCCCTTCATTTGGCCGTTACGTCAATTGTATGAATGGAATTTAGCAAATGACGCAGGGCGATTACAGAAAGTATGTGAACCATCCGAGCCGGGGACAAAGCCGGCCTGTGGAGCAGAGGAAGGAATCATTTATACAGGGACAGAGGAAACGGAGGCAATCTAGAAAGTGCGGACAGATCCTCGGACTGCTGGGGGCAGTTGTCTTAAGTTATCGGTGTTAGCGGAGAGATATGGTATCAAACTAGGACACGGAAGGGAAAGAGAAACAAATCCAGGCCGGGGGCTCGATAGGACGAATATAATACAGAGAAACATCGAGTGTAAAAGAAAATACTATGCTAAAAATATTCTGATTTAAAGAGATTATTCATCTTTGCTTTTCTAGGAAAGGCGCCACCGTAGTCACCAGGATGTGTCCGGTATTACAGTTTCATTTTTCTTTTCTGTGAATAAAGCCAAGCTGCAATACCAGGCGCAGAGTCCATGGACGACTCGTCACCAAGGACGATGCTGGCGACACGTCTCGATGACAAAGCAGTATCTTCATCAGGCCAGGAGGACTTAGAACTACAACACATAGGTGTAAGTAGACTCTATTTTTTTATTTTAGTCTCCAATCGCCCTTTTAAGAAAAAACTGACACGCCTGTGCCACGTAAATTTCATGATACACAGATTTCTTAAATTTTTTCCCAAAATAAGTTAATAAAATAGATAAAATGTGGATTTTTAGTACTGCCTAAAAACAGCGCCACTGCTATACAGAGGAGAATTCTGGCATTGCAGTTCATTATAATGCAAGTAAATAAAGAAAAAGTATAGTCCCTTAAAAACGCAATGGGCGGTAATAGGAATGGTGAGGTTACCAGCAGCCGGATCCCAACTATCTAAAATGTAGCATAAGGGCTCCAGGTTTCAGTAGGCCCCTGCGCGACAGATCTGACTTGCGTACAAATTCAACTTAAGAACAAACCCAAAGACCTATCCTTCACGTAACCCAGTACAGAATTATTGAGTGTCCCCCAGGGGGCGCTGTATAGTGACCTCCTAGCTGGACTACATTATAGAAAGTCCATACTGCAGTGTGGAGGAAATCCCTGACCCTGACACTGAATAGGGCCTTTCTTTCGGGAGACGGGCGGCTGATGACTATCTTCCCCTGGGTGTAAGCTCTTTTGTTTCATCTTCAGTAAAGTGGGAATTTCCTTTCACTTTTTTTTTCTTCTAAGAGCAGCCGAGCTTCCACAAATAAAGTAGACTTATCCAAGCGTAGTAAAAGCCATAACTCATGTCATGCAGGCCCAGATACCTTTGGGGACTTCAGAAATAATACAATTTTACACAAAAGCCTCAAACTTGGAAAGCGAGTCTCTTGAGTGATGTGAAGAAGCCGCCACTTTCTTAGTTTTCCGTTATTCCATTAGAGAAATATATAACTTGTTGCCAGAAGGACTGGGATGTATCACTGGAGACAAAAAGTCTCATTAAAAGTGGCTCTCAGGGTAACATCCCCTTTAAAAAAAATCTAAATAATGTACATGTTCTGTCTAGGATGCAGATAAAAATAAAGGCAGCCAAACTTACCATTTTTGGTTTCTTTTTTTTTTAGTTATTTATACATAATTTATACGTAGTTTGTACTCACAGCTCCACAACATCGTAAAACGAGGTACTAACTTCAACAAAGAAGTTAAAAAGTTGTAAATCTTGGAATATTACTTCAGGGAAGGCTAGAAGTAACAAGCTGGATAGTAGGGGTATGACTGCTGGGCCCCCCACGATCACAATGGGACTCCCATTAATGAGCACTAGACCCTCATCCTCCGGGTTGTTGGGAGTGACGGAAATTGTAGAGCACAGCACTTAAGTATCTCTGGCACGGTCATAGACAGTGAATGAAAGATACCCAAATTCTGTGCTCAGCCACTCCGGCCAAGGGTGAACCTAAACTCTCTGCTGCCTGAGGCAAGCGGTAGAATGGCCCCAACTCCACCCCATGCAGAAATATATCAGTTTTTTTAGTAGGTGCCCTGTTGACATTGGGTATGAAGAGAAACTATTTTTAATTGTCAGGACCTGCTTTGTAGCAGGTTACTACATCCCTGATGTTGCCCACCACTTTGCTGCAGGTGGTGCTGCCTGAGGTGAGAGACTCAACTTGCTTCATGGCTGATGCACCCCTGACTTCAACACTCCTATAATACTGAAAAGACCGGCAGGATGCATGCTGGAGAACATTTCTCCAGTGTGCTGGGGATTATGTTCCCGTGATTTATGTGGGTCCCTACAGTTGGACCCCTTTTCCCGGTCAACTTGTTATCTACTATCCTGTGGACAATAAAAATTGTATAATGGATAATGTATTTTGGGTGGGTTTGACTAAGGCGTAGGGTGTTTTCCGACTCTTCCCTTGGCCGACAGCAAATCTCAGCCAGAAAAACAAAAAAACTAACCCAGAAAAACAAAAATTCTGAATGCGTTTTATCACTCATCGAAGGAAAACATACTGAAAGGTTTCAGCCGTGTCAGTAAGGACAAAAGAGGCCATGAAACCGCTATCCGGGCCGTATCTGGTGTGTATGGACCGCTGCCAGCTGACAGTGAAATTAAATATGTATTCCCTTACGTTTAAGGCACCATTAAAATAAAACCGTGAACTCACGAATGGGATTAATTTAATAGCGGTTATATTAGTTCATGTGTGTAAAAATATTATAACACAAAACATATGTATTTACTCAGCGTAAAAACGGCAAGAAGAGTGACATAAACGGGGCGTAAGCCAAAGCTAATGTATAGTTATGCCGGGTGTGGGGACAAAAGATTTGGCTAAAATCAATTCTCACAAAGTTTGCTCTAGTAGGGCGATGGCAGCCATCTTGCCAATTTATAAAAGAAACGGGAAGACAGATATGATGACTGGTATCCATGAGAACATGGAGATTGATTGTAGTTCCCAGTGGCAACACATGACTCTAGTCTTGAATCTACGGCTTATGATGGTCATTGCCCTCCTGTTGCCATTGATAAACCATCAGTTTGGCTGAGCATGCAGGTGGTCTTAAGAGGGCAAATGATTCGAAGAAGCTGCTGCCAAACATCTCAGACAGCAACTTGCGCTGGGACCACCATGTGGCACCGGCTTGTCCTGTGAGCCTCGTCAGAAGCCACATTGGAGTCAGAGTACAGGATGAGTTTTAGTTCTCTGCTCCCCAGACTTCAAGCCCGGCTCACGAGGCAAAACAAGATCATGTTGGACTTTGGCCTTGCAGGGCCCAACAGTTGTACCCCTCTTATCGGTCAACTTGTTAGGTGGACTCATGGTCCACTTTCTGCCAATCTCGAGAGTCCAGCATT
This sequence comes from Engystomops pustulosus, assembly GCA_019512145.1. NCBI lineage: Eukaryota > Metazoa > Chordata > Amphibia > Anura > Leptodactylidae > Engystomops > Engystomops pustulosus. Next base: position 11,989,680 of record CM033648.1, on the reverse strand, counting down.
TATATCTTGTGATATACATCATAGACTGTGATGCAACACCATGTGCCTAAAAAAAGGCATCGAAATATTGGCACAGACTTGGCCAACGAATAGGTGGTGTTAACTTACACTAGACAGTCCAAGACTTCCCAGATTTGTCATCCAACATCGCCCATTGATAGACCAAGAAAACTGTATCGATAGTTGTGCCACCAATAGCCTAGTGTGTGACAATGGCTGCTCTATCCGAGCAACCGGTGAGTTTATTAATATCTTACAGTAAATGGCTATTTCTTATATGGCATCTGTATACTACAGTGGGTACAGAAAGAATCAGACCCTTTTAATTTTTTCATTCTTTGTTTCATTGCAGCCAAATGGTAAAACCAATAAGTTGTTTCTTTGCTCCTTAATGTACACTCTTCCCCCGTCTTGACACAAAAAAGAGAAATTTAGACATTTTTGCTAATTTATTAAACAAGAAAAACTGAAATATCACATGGTCATAAGTATTCGTCCCCTTTGCTCAGTGTTGAGTAGAAGCAGCTTTGGAGCTGGTGCAGCCGGGAGTTTTCTTGGGAAGATGCTACAAGTTTTTCACCCCTGGATTTGGGGATCCTCTGCCTCTTCCTCTGCAGTTCCCTCAGGTTGGATGGTGAACGTTGGTGGAAGCCATTTTCAATACTCTCCAGAGATGCTCAGTTGGGTTTAGGTCCGGGCTCTGGCTGGGCCAGTCAGGAATGGTCACAGAGATGTTGTGAAGCCTCTGCTTTGTTATTTTAGCTGTGTGCTTAGCGTCATTGTCTTGTTGGAGGGTCACGTTTTCGCACAGTTCGAGGTCCAGAGCACTCTGGAAGAGGTTTTCATCCAGGAAATCTCTGTACTTGGCCATATTATTCTTTCCTTCAATTGAAACCAATGGTCCTGTCCCTGCCCATAGCATGATGCTGCCACCACCATGTGTCGTTGCTGGGATTGTTTTTGGCCGGTGATAAGCAGTTTGGTTTTTTCCACACATACCACTTGGAATTGACACGAAAAAGTTCAATCTTCGTCTCATCAGACCAGAGAATCTTATTTCTCATAGTCTGGAAGTCCTTCATGTGTTTTGCACACTGTATGCAGCTTCCATATGTCTTGCACTGAGAAGAAGCTCCCGTATGCCAACTCTGCCATAAATCCCCGACTGGTGGAGGCTGCTGTGATAGATGACTTTGAGTAACTTCCTCCGATGTCCCTATTGCAGCTCTGGAGCTTAGCCGCAGAGATCTTAGGGTTCTTCTTTAGCTCTCACCAAGGCTCTTTTGCTTATTTTGGCTAGATGGCCAGGTCAAGGAAAAGTTGTGGTCATCCAAAACTTCTTCCATTTATGGATTATTGGGGCCACTGTGCTGCAGTAATTGAAATTGAGTGCTGCAGAAATTCTTTTGTAACCTTGGACAGATCTGAGCCTTGCCACAATTCTGTCTCTGAGCTCCTTGGATAGTTCCTTAGACCTCCTGATTCTCATGTGCACTGTGAGGTTATATAGACAGGTGTGTGCCTTTTCTAGTCCAATCTGTTTAATCAAACACACTATGAAGGAGTAGAACCATCTCAAGGAGGACCAGAAGGAAACGGACAGGATGGGAATTAAATATGAGTTTCACAGCATCACTGCAAAGGGTTTGGATACCTAGGACCATATGATATTTCAGTTTTTCTTGCTTAAAACATTAGTAAAACTATCCACATTTCAATTTTTTTCTGTCAAGATGGGATGATTAATGGAGTGTAGATTTATGAGCAAAAAAAAAAAAACACTTTTCTGATCTTACCAATTGGCTGCAATGAATCAAAGAGTGAAAAATGTAAAACAGGTCTGAATACTTTCCGTAGCCACTGTGTACAGTGATTCTGTATGTTTCTGTATGGAAAGAAACCCTTAGTTCCTAAAGGGAACCCACTCAAACCGAGAGAATGTTCAATACCAGAACAGAAGTCACAGAGCTGGAAAACTAAGCCACCACACCATCGTTTATAAATTTGTGATAATATGCCAAAAAATCAGGATAACTAAACCTGGCATCAAGTGATATTAGCCACCGAGGCCACATGTGCACTCCGGTAGGGGCCCGTACAATAGATATATTCTAAATGCATCACTGTGGTGTATGTTACCACTTCACACAGATCACATAACATAAAAGTCCAGTTTACTTGTCTGCCTCTCCCTGCCCAGTAGGGAAAAAAAATCAAGGTTTTTTTTGGTTTGATTTTGTTTTTTTATTTTTACTCCGAAACAAGCCTGACCACAAGATCTGTGCTTCTCGAGAAAAGGAGAAGAGGCCAATCCGGCGCCCCTCCTCTGGTTCACCTCTGCAATCCCACTGTATGAAAATAAGAGCGCACAGGGCTCCCCCACCCCTCTGCCGAGAGCAGTAACAGAGCGTAGGCAGGGTGCCAGTCAGCATGACCACACTGTGCATTGACTCTGTGTAATGAAAGCCAGGAAAGAACACATTACACAGTGTTTCTTCAGAGCCAGCTAGCCTTCAGTGATTGCAATCAATAAAAACACTCTGCAAGGGGCCCACAGGGGGAGAGACAGAGAGACACGGAGTCAGAGAGAGGGAGAGATCTCTGCTGAGTTTGCCTGACACTCTCTCCCTTCCCCCTCCAACAAAAACAAGTGGAACTTTGGAAGTCAGAAGACAAGCTGGTCTCCTTTCAAAAGACAGAACAGCTCTGCAGTTCCCCCTCAGATAGGTCCACGCGAGCCGAGAGGCTGAGCTCGGAGATGACTTGTTTTCAGCCTGGGATGTGAGACTACCAACAAGTGCAGCATCCACGACACATCCCATTCCCAGAAATGGAGACGGCGAGAGGAAGGAGCCATGGGATGGGATCCAGTTAAACAATTACAGGATGGCTAATACTGGAACTCCCGGCTGTGCGAGAAACAAGGTGAACTATTGGTATTTACCAGACGTGGTGCCCAATCACTTCCAAGAGGCTACATGTGCCAGGAGGCTGCAGAGAAAGGTAAGCGAATTTGGCACGCATAATTACACTTAAGGAGATGGCATTTTATTGTCCGTTTCTGCAGAATAGTCTTTAAGATGCCGATGACAACGCTATAAATATGTAAGTAATAAATTGTATAACCCAAAAATATGGTAACGCTGAGGATCCTGACACCGTGCATGCTGGGTACGCTGTCAAGTGTTTACATGCATCCATGTCCGGATAATACGCGAGGCTTGCAGATTTACTTCACATCACCTGTTTGTTAGATAATTATTCGTTAGGAATAATAGGATACGTTGGAGATTTCTCGAATTTACCAGGAAAGCAGTGAAATGTCACATGTAGTACCAAAACAAAACAGTGGAAGCCATGTGAACAGCGACATGTGGTTAATAGCTCATGGGCTCTGCTATTTCTTATTGGACCATAGCGTCTCCGTACAGCCATAGCATTCGGTAATTCAAGAGTTAAAAAAACTTTCTACGATTGATGACATCACAACAAGTCTGCACCATTAAGTAGTGACATCAAAGACGTGTAATAGTTATGCGAATATCGCTTCTATATCACACCTTAACTTTGAACTTTTTTGGAAAATGTGAACTTTTTTCAAAAACTTTATTTACATTGCTCCCTGTATCTCCAGTGACGGTGAAGGCGCTGATTACTTGAAGAATGTAAGTGGGGCTGTGTGCACTCAGCTGCGTGTGTGTAAGGCTTCAGTTTCATGCTCCAGGGGGTGGGGAGGAGGACCGCCGATGACATGAATGCACATTGACGAAAGTTTTCAATGTCACTAGTGTGGGTTTGTTAGAGCCCTCCCTTGAGTGGGAAGGAACAGCAAGACAAGTAGGTCCTCTCCTTGTTATTGTAAGACTGCGTTGAAGATAGAGGAGGTGGGAGGAGGGGGGGGGGGGGGACAAAAAAGGCCAAATTTCTCAGAGGCTGTATTCATTTTGAGAGGCTGCCAGATTCTAATGTGTTACACATGGTTACACTGAAAAAACTCTGGAGTGGTTCCTCCATTCTTAAATTACACTGCCTAGCATGCAAAACATACTGTACGGGATTGATCGCACATACACGCATATACACGCACATACACATATACACATTTACACGCACATACACATATACACGCACATACACATATACACGCACATACACATATACACGCACATATACATATACACGCACATACACATATACACGTTAGGTCCTTTTAAGGCGATGGACTACAAAAAAAATCCACATTAGACAGAATAAGTGTATCCTTAAGATCGCGGTGTAGAACCTCTTGGACCTTCATGGTCAAGGGTCTCCTGCCTTGAGTTGGAACTGGGTGGTGGCCATGCATTTGCCTTCAGCTATTTCCATTATTCCCATTCACTAAAGCACCCCTCCATTTATTGAGTGCTTTCCATAGGCCAGTTTTGTAAACCCAGCTTTGTAAAGAAAACTAACCTTTTGCCACTTTAGGTGCCACTATATAAAGGCTGAGGAAGTTGGATTTATCTGTCTAGCCCCCACCATTACACAAAATAATCGAGGTCCTGCGCCTAATACGTTAAATAGGGTATTCAATGTTATGTGGGTGGGTCTCAGGATTTCTGCTCTGGACCCAGGACCACTCTGTTGACAGTAGAAAGGGCAAATAATATAATTGGGTTGATCAATTGGGAGTTGTGGTGGACAAACCCATAAGGTTCTAGAACGAAGGTTCTACAGGTCAGTGGGGGCCAATTCATTGTTTATGGACAGGATTCCGGCCTCTGGGAATAATGTCACTTACAGACATCTGAAGTCATGACCATTTGCTGCCCCCCATTATGGTGACTCGGGCAGTAAACTTTTACATGGGTTCGGGCAGTTGCTTGAATTCCGTCAGGTCCCTTTACACTTGGAATTCAGTGTTTACTCAGTCTCCTCCAAGGAACATAATATGAATTCCTCAGCTGCCGTAGTGTAATTGAATAGTACAAGTCATCCTCCCGACAACGCAGGCAAATCACTGGACTAAAGATGGCCGCCTTTGTGTGGTATAGTGATACAGCGGCGAGTCTTACATCATATATTATTAACCTGTGAATGGAAACCTCATGTGCCTCATTCACATACAACCATTCCAAGAATATAAAGAAGAAATAAAATCTATCGGAATTGTTCCCTGTAGTGTTCACACGTCTTGCGTCGGCATAGCAACACCTGCTTCCTCCTGTACACAAATATATACTGTACATCTGGGGCGTCCAGAAAATGTTCTCCAACCATTTTATGGCATGACGTCGTTCCCATATTGTTTTTAATAGAACAAGACCCTTCCAATATGTTTTAACCCTAGGGCAAAGCCGGATACAATGATGCATGCCATGTTCTACCTTCTCACATGTTACTGCTCCATGATATCATCGCAGGAGTTGATAACCATCATCCAGCCACAGTCCAACGTATTTCATGCCAGTCGGCCAAACATGACTAATGTTATTTTCCGGGAGGGAAGTCCTACCAAAATATAGGCAATCCATTTGTTGTCAGTGGGGATACACCAATTCCGGTGGTTGTTACTTCCCGCTTCTCGACAGGCTAACCAGATAAAAACTGGATGACTCCTTTAGGATTACATTTCCGTAACTAGATGAAATTAAAGTGGTTTACCAAATTTTGAAAAATCCCTTGAAATAACATGTTTCTCCCAATAGTTATGATACTGTCTGGTGGTCTACACGTGCCGTTCACGCAGACACAAACTGGCCATAGTCACATGTAGAATTTATGTGATGTCAGCACTTTTGCTTGGGATTGATTCACTTTAAAAATTTATTTTTGATTTACAAAACTGGTCCCGTAAGGTTTTTAGAAAAATCTGAGTCTTCTTCAAACCATTCAGTAATCGATAGCAGCCAATGACTTCAAGTCTTTAAAAAATAATGTGGAATTTGATTTGTCAGCACTATTCTTTTATCTTTAAAAAATAATGTGGAATTTGATTTGTCAGCACTATTCTTTTACATAAGATTTTCTAAATCTTCCCCCTCGTCTTTCATAAAGTCTTGTATTCATTTAAGAGGAATTCTGAGTTTTACTCGACGTGATCTGGGCTCGCTCACGCGTTTTGACTGGGTGCCAGGGGAAGCTCAAACTTGAGAATATTCCAAAGAAAATCATTTTTTTTTTCTACTTAAACATATAAAGTTCATAAAAATGTAGTGGAATTTACACCGAGGTTAATTGCAAAAGAAAACTGATTTGTGAAGCCCATGGGATTACACGTCATAATAGTAACAAAGGGTTGGGGAGGATAACCCGGCCGTTACCTATTATCAGGGTGCACAACGTCATCCATCACCCAGTCTCTGTATATAATTATCAGGACCTGATGGACTACAGAAGACATTTTATGTTGCCTCCAGCAGAGATGCTATAAAAAAGGGAACAATTACTAGCCTGAAACATGTATCGTAATTCCTGCTTGTAGCTTGGTACAGTAATAAGATACTGGGGTAACTAAAATATGGGACCTGAGAGAAAACATGAGGAATAGGTCTTAAAATAAACCCCACAAAACATGGCGGGTGGCATGGATCATAGTGAGGACTGATGGGTATGTAGGTGGGTAGACTCTCGGATTTATTGATTGATTGAATGGGTGTGCAAGTCCATGGATGGTAAATGGGTTGATGAGCGTTTGTTTAAGTTTCCAGTGGCAGAATTTTTTGGGAATATCATGAATAAAGTAATAACAGTATGCCATATATATTGAAAAGGAGGTCAGAAAGCCACTAAAAGCAACCGGAGTTAAGCCTAACGGTCGCAAATATATATTTCCGGCTGTGTCCTACCCGTTCTGTACCATTTTCATACGGGTAACACAGACCACATTCACTACAAGGGGTAAAACAGTAACCAATATGAATGGCCGTATTGGCCACCGTACCATAATCGAGACGTAAAAAACTATAGAGCTCGTCCTATTTATGTTCTATACTCGTTTTTTTCATGGCTCGATCGATACGGTACCATAAGTGCTCATACTGAGGAAAACCGTATATGCAGCCAAAATAAAGCGGTATATAGAGAAAAACATGTGTTCGTGTGCATGAGACCCAAGTAAGTGAAATCCCATAAAAATATCTACTAGAACTTGTTGACGCGAGTAATGCGCTAACATTCCTGTTAAATACCTGATCATACTTGTAAAGTCAATGATCATGTACCATGATTTACAGCATATAGGTTCTAGAATTTATACCCCATTTAAGTTTTATTTTTATTTCGTCAATCCTTCACTCAATCACACGCAAAAGAGAAATTTTTGAGTAGGTGGCTACTTCTCTACGGAGTCTTCATCTATGTGACCTTCTCATGTATATACATCTGCCAAATGATATTACAAAGTAAATTGAGGGAAAAAAAAATGTATAAAAAATTGGCCTTTTGCAGCCCCATGCTCTGTACCCTGGTGGGGCTGAAAACGTGGTGAGATCAAAGCCTTTCCAAAACTTCAAAGTTGATCTGGAAGGTTATATAAGCCCATAGAAGTACGACATGTCCAATAAATGTTCCACAAGCAGTTATCCAACTGATGTATCTCAGCGTTCGGGACTATCAAGTTTATTTTTCTGACCTTTCGACGTTAAAAGAGAAATATCTGAGCCGTTTGCTGACCGAAAGGACGCACAAAAAACATATTATTTGTGACACGGCGTGATGGAAAACTGGTGGGAATACAGAGAAGAGCCTGAGTAGAGGCTTTCATTGGACTCACGCTGTGGAAAGACAGAAGCCGAGTCTTTAATGCAAATCCTTTGATCATTTAAAACAACTTCTGCCCACAAAACCCATATATTTAAGTAAAGAACCCGACACTTGGGTTACAGTGAACTCTTTTGGCTTTCTCTGCTGAAGGCGCTTTTTTAATGAAAGGGGATGCGTGTGTTCTCGAAAAAATAATCTGGTTAAAGAATAAACATAAAATAAATGAGTTTTTACTAGTTATAGGACCACCAAAACGAATGAACTGCCTCCTATAAAAGCTGCTTACAACATTCACATTTCACACCTACCAATGTTTTAGATGCCTCTAGAGAGTCGCCAGTGGGTTAAAACCAGCTGCAACATGGATTTTATGCCCTCATATAACGCTAATCCATAAGGATGCTAAACTACTAAACTTACACAAAAATGTGGGCTGAATTGGAAAAGTAGCGCGTGACATCCATGTAGGCGAGGAAATGTAGCTAGGCCTCAAATGAGGAGCGGATAAGCCCTTTGAGGATCGCTTGATGAAAGGTAAACTACAGTTTGGTTAAAGGGGTCACTATTAGATAAGAACAAGTAGCGCCACCATTCCCATGGGCCTGGTCAGGAACTGCAGCTCAGTTCTATTTACGGACCATTAACCTGTAGATATTAGGATACACCGGTGAATCAGTAAAGCCAATTGCCCACATTAGATCCACTCCATGGGGAGATGTATCACACGCCGGCAACTCCCCTCCTCGTCGTGTCGAAAGCAAGAGGCCACCAGCCACCGGCCCACTGGGGAGGAGGTTGCGTATTCGCTTTTTTAATATCAAATCTGCACAATAATTTGCAATTATTCTGATTTCTGGCGTAGAAGCAGTGATAAATCTCCCCCCCTATGTGCTTGTGGGATTTACCAGACCGAACCTTGAACCGAACGGACATGCCGAGTTCAGTTTAGTGAATCGAGTTTTGGACCGGGAAATCCTGCAAGTGCTTGGAGCAAGTTTATCGGACCGAACTCGCAACGGGCTTAGAAAGATTTGAGTCACTACATGTGAAGTTAGGGACAGATTCTACTACCATTGTATTGTATAATCTGCTGAGAAAAAGGAAAAACTTCTTCCTCGCCGCCATGTGTCGTTCTACCTTGATGGTGTCTACAGGGAAGGAAAGTGTGGAATAACATCATTTATTCTTCCCTACGACGCAGAAGTTTCATCCCAGCTGAACAAGCAATAAAACAATCTATTTTCTGACCCTAATACAATATACACACTCCGAACGCCTCGCTTTCCCCTAAGGCTCCTCTTTCAGCACTCGCTTTGGTTTATTTAGAGAGCTAACCCTATATTGGTCTCCCAGTTCCCCGACTGTGATGAATTTAAAAATCTTTAAATTCAAGACAATTAAGTATCTCTCAAGCCACTGAGAAGAGCCCTGGACTTTACTGATGTATCCAGAGATGGCAAGCGGAACATTTACCATATATACTCGAGTATAAGCCTAGTTTTTCAGCACAAAAAATGTGCTGAAAGCCCAAACTCGGCTTATACTCGAGTAAAATCAAATATATCAAAACTCACCTTTCCGGCTTCCCCCGCTGCTGGCTATGTACTGGGGCAGGGGGCTGGCAGGCTATATACTGAATGGCAGATGCTGGCTATATATTATGGGGCAGGGTCCGGCAGGCTATATACTGGGGAGGCTGTGACCAATGCATTTCCCACCCTCGGCTTATACTCGAGTCAATATGTTTTCCCAGGGTTTTGTGGTAAAAATTAGGGGTCGGCTTATACTCGAGTATATACAGTATATAGATGTTGTCCATGACGGGAACTGAACACTGTATCTCGTGCGAGTGATGCGCCAACATACCAGTTCCCGGAAAGAACATGGTAAATACCAGTCACATTCACCATTGATTTTATTCCTTATTAAATAACGATGCTTAGTGCCCAAGCTGCTTCCCAAAACCCAATAGTTTATCACCAACATAGCAATTCTAGCAGTAACTTATTGCTTCCTGCTTTGTCACAGCTTTCAATGGAATCGAGAACTTGAGGACCCCCAAAACAATAGTATAAGGATGGGAAATTTGTTTCATTATTGTTGCTTCTATTCTGGGCACCCAAAGCACGGGGGTGCTGAGCAGGAACTCCAATAATCCAACCCTGTCTGCACTTTCTCACCGTTCCTGTAGTCCCATGAACTAGTAGTAGTCCTGTAGTCCTAGTCAGAAAAGCAGGGGCAAGGAAAAAAACCCAACAATACTTACATTGTCAGGCTAACATTTCCATGATGTGGCCCTCCCACTCCTTGTGAGCTGTTGGTAGTCTCAGCAGTCATTTGAGGAACAAAAATGGCCACAGTTGTCACAGGAGCACCAACCGGTAGTGACGACAAGGGACCGGAGGCCAATCCACAGGAACGAGGATCCACAACAAGGCAGATGTTTTTCCTTACCACTTACCCCGATCTCCCAAATATGTATATAGATGAAATCTAAATATATAGCTGCATAGAAACTCTCCTCATGAAGGAAACACATGGTGAGATGAAAAGCTTTCCATCCATCATGTGGTTGTCATTCTTAAAGGCACAATGCAGGGACTCACGCTGAGGGTCTCCTTTACATCAAAGTTTCGGAAGGTCCTCCATACCGTTTACAGTGCTAATCCCTAGAGAACAAGTCTAACAACCTTTCCCGCAGTCATGAATCAAAGTCCAGGTTCTTCATTATCATAGGGGTCAACAGGTGCTTCTTCTGACCTTACGTCCTACACTTTAGAAGATGGTTTCATGGGTTCAATATGAGCCAGTGGTCCCAGTACAAATTTCCAATTCCTAAAGAAAACCTGTTCTGGTGACAAGACCTTGCCATAGGTTAACGTGTATTGCAGCCGGCCAACATGCATATAAACAGGTTTTATGGACCTGTATCCGGCAGAACAGACGCCGGCTTTTAATTTGTGCTCTTAAATAACATATTTCTGAAGGAACATTGAGAGCTGTCTCATAAACCAACACCTGCTGTAGACTGGGAAGTGATGTCTCCAGATGGTGTCTCGGGCACTTCTATCGCTACGCACACTTCTCGCATTTGTTAGGTGTTTCATGAAATAGGCACCTTGTAAACGGGACTGAGTCCTCCAGGTGCCTACAGCTTAAATATCAATCCTTTTCGGCACAAATTTGCTACAGGAGGAACCTCTTGAGATACTTCCTAAGATGGGTCTTGGTTTTAAAGTATCAGGTAACTTTGAGGGGGTTGTGATCTTATGAAAGAGACCCAGCTGTGTATGGGAAGACCTGAGAAAATGTTCTCTCTACGACCATCTGGTCAAGGTAGATATAATGGAAGTCAATGGTTGACCCTTTAATGAGCCTTGCATCATGAATATAGATAACAGCCAAGACACCAATCAGTTCAGGGGGACTTCAGACCATGTATGATCCAGAAATCATAAAATGAACTTTCCAAATCTGATCTAAAATTGTTGCCAAATTCAGTGTAAACATGCATTAAAGTCTATTAAGAACCACATAGAAGCCAACCTTTGGCCCTGCAGTGGTTGCAAAACTATCACCCGTAAAACGTCCTGACTAATTAAGGTCCCATGATCCCATGATGATTGCCCATGATCATTACTTTTACAATAGAAAGCTTACGGCAGAATGTACATGGCCTCTTTTAGTTTTCTATTTTAATGGAAGATTAAGCCAAAATTTAGTTTATCACATAACCTTAGGCTACATTCACACTGCCGTTGCCCGCCCGTACTGTACCGTAGCGGGCAACGGCAGTGTACGGGGAGAGGAGGAGGAGGTGAGCGCAGCTCACCCCCGCCCCTCTCCATAGCAACCTATAGCGCACGGCCCCGTATTACGGGAAAAGATAGGACATGTCCTATCTTTTTCCCGGGTACGGAACGGTACGGTGCCGCACGTGTGCTGCACCGTACCGCTCCCGTAGGGTGCCGTGCGCTCATAGGAGTGTATGGGGGACGTATATCAGCCGTATATACGTCGGCCGTATATACGTCCCCCATACTTTCGTGTGAATGTAGCCTTATTCTGCCTAGACTCCGGCAGATCAGCTGAAATCTCCGGAGAAGCGTGATCGGAAGTGTTTAAATAAACTACAGTGCCTCTGCAGGAGAACACAGGAATTACACAGTACTGTATTTTTCGGACTATAAGGCGCACAAAAAATACTTTGATTTTCTCAGAAATCAAAGGTGCGCCTTATAGTCCAGTGCGCCTTATATATGAACCGTACTTACAGACAACAGCCGTCTTGCACTGTGCACAGGTCTGCCACCTGCTGGTCATTCATCCTTATAATCAGGTGCGCCTTATATATGAACCTAAATGTTTTAGCAGGGATTTATTGATGGTGTGCCTTATATTCTGGTGCGCCTTATAGACCGAAAAATACAGTAATGAAATCACCAGGCTGAATGTGAAATGTGTTGATGTCTTCGTCAAATTAACAAAAAAAAAAATTATAAAGTGGGAACTTTAATTCCCAGCAATCTTTGACAACTTAAAAACTAGTTTGGTAACCATAAGGGGCATAAGGAAATGAGCATTGCTCATCTTTGTTGTACTTATGTCCTGTTTACAGGACATGTATGTTGTTGATTCCCATAAAATGCTGCTATCTGGCGCTTACGATATGGAGCACATGATTTCAGTGTAGCCATCAGCTGCAAGTCATGGGTTTATGATGGAATCGCTCCCCCAATACAATGAAGTCCAGTAATTGCCGAATCCCTAAACTATGTGCCTTGTATTTCCCATAAATACTCCCTAAGGCAAGGGACACGGTGTGATGAGATAGTGACCACTTATACCACAAGGCTTCCTACCCACACAGACTGGAAAACACTGCGAGACCATGAGGGCCGGGAGCTTCATCAGTGCACGAGGAGGACAGCGCTCCGGATCCTGGAATCTTCTCTGCAGAACATTCATTGTGCACCGTCATTGTGGCAGAGCGAATCTGTTAATAGATTTCGCTCCTCAAAACTGCTGACGGTGCTAAATACATTGCGTATGAAGTGGTTAAAGGGACAACGTCTCCAGTTTTTACCTCATCAAACTGCTACCCCCTCAGGTAGGGGATGAAATGTCTAATGTCTGAAGTCCCCTCTTATATGTGAACTCTCAAATACCTATAAAAAAAAATGACTTCCAAAATAAGCTGAAAAGAGTCCTTTATTGCCTCATAGGAGTCAAGTTTAGAGGATGCAGGGGAAGAGTCACTTCTGAAACCTCCATCTTTCACATTGGACCAAGCCTGTAGTTCTGGGATTGCCATGACTGTAGATACGGAAGGTTAAAGGGAGTAGCAGATGAAGATCCGGTTCCCGCCTTTTTCTCTAACTTCCGGTATCTGGCAATGCTGTACATCACAGAACTACAAGCCTGATGTGATACTTATCTTTAATATCACACCTTGGAGGGAATTCATTAAGAATGTCAACGTGAAAATCCCCCCCCCCTCCCCCCGCGCGCTCTGGTGCCCTTATCCATTCAGAGGCCGAAGCCTTTTTATGAATATGGGCACAAACGCTGCCAGTACCAACCTGTAGACCAAGTCTGAACTGGCATAGTATTTTGCTATAGTCAATGCCTTTCTGTCTTTCAGTTGGAAACTACAGTAAAAATGGCGGGCTTGGCGTTTAAACCCCTGCCCGCCCTCCACCCCAACGCGCCCAAAGTGCCAAGCGTGTAGGAGAGGCCTTGAAAACTGGGGGGAAGGGGGAGATTTACTGTATTTTTCGGACTAAAAGGCGCACAAAAAAGCCTTTGATTTTCTCAGAAATCAAAAGGTGCGCCTTATAGTCCAGTGCACCTTATATATGAACCGTACTTACAGATAACAGCTGCCTTGTACTGTGCACAGGTCTGCCACCTGCTGGTCATTCATCCTCATAATCAGGTGCGCCTTACATATGAACCTAGACGTTTTAGCAGGCATTTATTGATGGTACGCCTTATAATCCGAAAAATATGGTATGTGCTTTTTCCACTGGAAAACTGGGACTATACAATAGTATATTTGGTACTATTGAAATGTAGAGGGACTCTCCCCCTCCAGCCTCTAAACTTTACTCATTTAAGGCAAATATGACTCTCCTCCGACGTTAGAGAATTCTTTTATAGGTAAACGGTCGAGATTTTACATAAAAAAAGAACCACAGGGGGCTTATAGTTAAATGGGGGTAAAATCTGATGACCGTGTTCCGGAATCGCAACCCATTAATCCACAATCTATATTATAATAGTGTTTATTGACGGAAAATCCCGGAAATGGGAAAAGAGCATGTCTGTATTTTACAATATTCCCAGAAAATCTGTTGAGCCCATTACTGCAGGAATCTACATCCTAACAACTCAGTGTATTCCGCATAGATCCAAAACACTTTCCCCAATGCTGAGAAACATCACAAATCATTAGGGAACGCTAAACAGGAACAAGTCACGGGAACAAGAGCCCCCATCAGTCATTGCCTGCTCTCAGCGCTGGTGTAGGGTAACGGCTGGGATCCCAGAGTACAAATAGGAATTAGGTTAGGTGGCCGGGATACAGTGCGGCTTTTGTAGTTGTGCCAGAGGGGCTGTGCTGTTCTGCATTAAATCAGAACAAGGCTCCTTCCTTCTTAAATATCCACTTCAAATACAATTCGTACATTGAATCTGTTAAACTGGATGCAAACTGCAGCTCCCCGACATGAAATAGAGGTCTTCCTCTTATCCGCAATAAAAGGGAGCACTGTTTTCCTGTCTGCCTCAATGAAGAAGTGCAGATACTCAGGAGACAAGAGACCAACGTTTACTCCGCATTTATGTCGGGAGTTTTAGAGAAATGAATGAAAAGCTGATTTATAGCACAATTTTATGTTGCACTAAACAAAATACAAATTATTATACTGCATTCTGAAATAAAACTTTTTGGGTTGAGAATTCTTGCTATGATAAGTGTTATACAGGCGGTCCCCTACTTAAGGACAACCGACTTACAGACGACCCCTAGTTAAAGACAGACCCCTCTGCCCACTGTGACCTCTGGTGAAGTCTCTGGATGCTTTACTTTACTCCCAGGCTGCAGTGATCAGCTGTGAAGTGTCTCTGATGAAGCTTTATTGATAATCCTTGGTCCAATTACAGCACAAAATTTTGAAATTCCAATTATCACTGGGGCCAAATTCTTTTTGTCTGGATCTACCATTATAAAATATACAGCTTCAACTTAGGAGTCCCTGCACTGGCAGGCAATTTATAGGAGGGATTTTGCAGTGTTATGTTTTTTCCCCTACACTGCCACCACAGGAGAAGCCAAGTATTGCGTTTAGGGCTGAATTAAGGTTGGTGGGGGCCCTTGGGCTGAGTGTAGCCCAGACATGGTAGCATATATGCAATAGGCAGAGTCAGTAATCCATGTAACAGGCAAGGTCCCCCTTACTCAGTAATCCATTTAATAAGCAGGGTGCCCCCTTTGTCAGTAATCCATGTAATAGACAGGGTCCCCCATAGTGACTAAGCCATGTAAAAGGCAGTGCACCCCTTAGTAATTCGTTAGGCAGGGTCCCTCCTTAGTAATCCGTTAGGCAGGGTCCCCCCTTAGTAATTTATTAGGCAGGGTTCCCCTTTTAGTAATCCGTTAGGCAGGGTCCCTCCCTTAGTAATCTGTTAGGCAGAGTTCCCCGCTTAGTAATCCGTTAGGAAGCCACTCCTACATCTTAGTTTAGTATTATCTGCTGCATTTGGGCTAAAAATTAACAAAATGTACTTAGCATATTGTCCAGCGTCCTTCGCATTTTCATGTGGATGACTTTGGATCTGACCTCCAGCACTGTCGGTCGGATCCAAGGACAACAATCTAATTTATAAGGGGCAACATGGAAATATTTGTGGTAAATTATCTTTACACTGATAATTTTTTTTTTTTTTTAAATGCAATTGAAGAAATGTAAGTATATGGCAGGTGAATCAAATTAAAAGTCAATGCACAGAAGGTAATACCCCTTTAAATCTGACTTCCCCTGTTAGTCCTTGCTTTGGCTGCTTGTCATCTATGAAAGGCACAGTCACAACTCTTTCTACACAGAGATTCAAGCACTAGATAACTTGGAAGAGAAAGTAGAGATTAAGTACAATTTGGAAGCCATAACAGATGAATTGTGATGGAAAATTTCTGACAATCCATGAAGCAAGAGTGGGCAGAAATCCCACAATCTCATATTGTTTCAGTAAAAATATCTAAAAGAAAATCTACTGTGTACCAGCCAATTACGTGCGGTGAAAGTAACTGCGCTAGTAAAAAGCTGCAAGGCCAAAAAAAAGTTATTGAGTCCCAGCGATCACACAACTATCCCCTGTCTTGTGGAAAACACAAGTGTCCTTTAATTAAAACTTAGGACAACCCCTTTAAAGTTATCAAATCTAACATACCAAGCTGAATGGTGGGAGAGGTCACAAATCTGCAATTTCTGACACATGCTCATCCTGCAGCTCCACCCATTAAATAAAGGACCTAAATTCTCAGAATTGTGGGGATCCCAGCAGTAAGACCCCTATCAATTGGATTGTTAGCCCCTATTCTGTGGATAAGGGAAAAATATTATGGAACAGCCCCTTTAAGTGGAAAGCCTATATATCTCCCTGTCATGGCAGTTGTATACTGTCCTCTTTGTTTACATCTTCATCACTCTGCTGATGAAAACTCATGTGACTGAGCTGACCCGCTTTTTTTTTGTATTGACCTCACCTCTAGGGCACAGTCATGACCTGCCTTATAAAAGGGTAATCAATGAATATGGCTGTGAAGGTCTCTATGTAATAAGTAAGTCCATACAAGTTGTGAGCAATCCTTAAGGCATTAAAAAAAAAAGAGACATATATATCAGTGGTGCATCCAGGGCCGGCTCCAGCACAGGGCAAACCAGGGCAAGTGCCGGGGGCCAGAGCTGCTGGGGGGGCCCACATAAGGCTGTATCTAATGAATCCATAGGGGGTGTAACTATGAGGGGCTGTTTGGGATGATAAACTAGGAAATATTTTAGGAAACAGGAGACTGTTTTCATTTCTGAATTTTTAATTCCACCATGAAAGTTCACTGCACAGAGGCCCACTGAGGCTCTGTCGCCCAGGGGCCTACTGAAACCTGGAGCCGGCCCTCGGTGCAACCTCAGCACTTGGACCAGTAAATTTGTGGTTGATGGGCGATGTCCATGCCACCTAGAAACGTTCTGATGTTATTCAGGCCTAAATTTACCAAAGGGATGTGGAAAATTTGCACAATTTCCCTCTAACTTCATATCCATATTACAACTTTATATAATATTTAAGTTGTACAAAACTTTTATGTAGCACCCATAGGAACCCATGGGACGCCCTGTATGGAGATATCACACAGCAGGAATCGAGCGCCTGCAACCTACAGGGGCTTCATAATTTTATTATAGTTTATGGTTGCTTCTTTGATTACTTTTCTTTTTAAGCAATTATTCTTTATACTATCCACATTTTACAGCGTACACATTGAGAAAACGTAGATGTCGGATCCATCCCGATGCACATTGTGAGTTATGTACAGTATAAGCGTTCCTGCCTTTGTGTTACTCGTCGTGGTCATTCGCCCGTTCTGTAACTTTGATCTCTTAACACCCTCTGGCTTCCACCAAAGTGACAACCATCCCAAGTGTGTGTGTAGGAGGGGGGGACAATACAACATCCCGTCTGTCCTTCACGCTCCATCAGTGTCAACCACCAAAGACTTATGAAGGTAAGTGTCACACTCATGTCTGAGAGATTTTCTTGCAGAACACAATGGGACGTTATCTTGTCATTGCTCCTGCTTAGCAGGCCCGGCTGGTTTACTTGAGGCTCCAGGCATTATAGTTCATTGTGCGACCAACACAAGCCCTCCGAGGGTTAACTATTTCGGGACCTGATCACCTATTAACCTTTTTTGACTACAAAAGTCCAAGGGGATAACTACAGTGGTAGCAGCCATAGCAGCTGCTATGGGGCCCGCAGTGGTAGCAGCCCTAGCAGCTGCTATGGGGCCCGCAGTGTCAGAGGGCCCCTGTATCTGACCTGGTACACTAACGAATGGAGGATTTTCACTGTTCTATACATACTATGCTGCACATTGTATGGCATATGATGTGTAAAACAGTGCACATCTTCCACAGTATACTGCATGAATCAGCGGTCCAGATAACAAATGTAGAGGGAGAAGACAGTAGAACGACAAAACTTTCCTAAGTATACACCAACATAACAACATACAGACTCACACGGCCAGAAGGTTGTACAGAGTCATAATAAACCCCATGTACATCAAATCTTATTTCGGGTCAGATAATGTGGGTGACAACCCCCATGAATTGTCACCCACCTTTCGTGCACTCGATTGATAAAAAATATTTTCTTTATACAATATTGGGAGCTTAACCGGTTCGCGACCGCCTGCCGTGTATTCACGGCGGCGGTCGGGTCGCGCTGTATGGAGAGAGCTCACGGGCTGAGCCCTCTCCATAGCCGGTAAGTCTTAGCGATGCCTCAAAAAGATAGCGGCGCATGGGCGCCACCATCTTACCTGGGATCACCGCTCCCCGTGACATCATCGGGGGCGGCGATCCGTCTCCATGGTAGCCTCGGGTCTTCCGAAGACCCGAGGCTATTTCGTTTTAACCCCTTCATTACAATGTGCTGATAGCACATTGTAATGAATGAGGAGGAAAATCCCCATATACTGCCATACTACAGTATGGCAGTATAGTATAAATGAATGGGCCGACACCGAATTATGGTATAGAACAATCTGACAAGGTGATGAAAAACTGCTGCAGTATAACTTGAGCTTTATGCTACTAGATGTGTGATATTTCTCATTTCCTGCAATTTCAGCCATTTTGCTCATCAAATGGTATGGTAGAACTCAGATGCGCCGAGTTCCATTATGTATCTGGTGAAACACCTGAAAATTCTGCCTCACACAGCTCGTTTGATAAGGGGACGATGTATGGAGGCAGTAAAGTAGTAGTAGATTAACCAGTTCGCGACCGCCCGCCGTGTATTCAGCGGGTCGTGCTGCATGGAGAGGGTTCAAGGGCTGAGCCCTCTCCATAGCCGGTAAGTCTTTGCTGCATATTGCAAAGGCTTACCGGTAACACTCGCGATTGGTGCTAGCACTGATCGCAGGTGTTTTCACAGCGATGGCTGCCGGCAAAGCTGCCGGCAGCCTCAAAAAGATAGCGGCGCATGGGCGCCGCCATCTTACCTGGGATCGCCGCTCCCCGTGACGTCATCAGGGTGAATGAGGAGGAAAATCCCCATATACTGCCATACTGTAGTATGGCAGTATATGATAGGATCGATCAGATAACCTAGGGTTAAAGGACCCTAGGGAGTCTGAAAAATAGTAAAAATAAAAAAAAGTTTTAAAAAATAATAAAAAAACCTAAAATTTCAAATCACCCCCCTTTCCCTAGAACTGACATAAATATAAATAAACTGTAAAAATCATAAACACATTAGATAGGGTATTTTCGGACGGGTCGATACCTATCAAAATATGATAACGGTTTTTCGATGCATTTAACCCCGTAACAGAAAATACCGCCCAAAGTCGAAAATGGCACTTTTTTGCCATTTTGAAAAATAAACAAAAAAAAATGTGAAAAAAAAAAAATCTATAAAAAAGTGATCAAAAGGTCGTACAGTCCTAAAAATGATATCATTGAACATATTATCAAATTTCGCAAAAAATGACACCACCCACAGCTCCGTACACCATAGTATAAAAAAGTTATTAGCGCCAGAAGTTGGCAAAAATTATTTTTGTACAGGAGGTTTTAATTTTTGTAAATGTATGAAAACATTATAAAACATATACAAATTTGGTATCCCCTTAATCATACTGACCCAAAGAATAAAGTAGACATGTCATTTGGGGCGCTCAGTGAAAGACGTAATATCCAAGCCCACAAGAAAATGGCGCAAATGCGTTTTTTCACCATTTTCACTGCATTTGGAATTTTTTTCCCGCTTCCGAGTACATGGCATGGAATATTTAATACCATCACTATGGAGTGCAATTTGAAAACAAGCCATCACACAGCTCCTTACGTGTAAAAATAAAAAAGTTATAGATTTTTGAAGGTGGGGAGTGAAAAATGGACATGAAAAAAAACAGGAAAGGGCCCTTAACCAGTTAATAAATAAAAAAATTACAAAACACTAAAGCCGCGCCTTACTGCTATCCAAGGCCTCACTGCTCACTTTATGCAAGGCGTCAATCATGGCTTTTTTTTCCAAAAATGGTTCACATGATCTCTTCCAAAGACGCTGCACAGGGCCAACCACAAGGGCCCCAGGGCTACTGTGTGTCAACAAAGCAGATCAGTGGCTGCCCTGAAGCAACTACGAGGGGCCCTCCGCTGCACAGCACCGACGACCTGGGCCCGCCACTGCCAACAAGTCAGCTCAATTGCAGAGATGTGCAGCTGCACGGTGTCAATTATTGGGGTGCACAGCGACAACTATTGGGGTCAACATATGCAAAGGATTATCAATGGGGGTCTGTTGTTGTAAAGCACCACCCATTAGGGTCTGCAGGTGCAGTGACAATAATTAGGGTGCACAACATCCATAATGAGGATCTATGGGGTCTGTGACTGCTTCGTGTAAGCTAGAGAGTTTCAACTGCGGGGGTCTACAACTATAAAACTTCAGATATGGGAGGCCAAGGGTACAGATAACAATGGGGTTTGCAGTTGTACGGCTTCCCCTACTGGAGCCCACAATGACCGCTCTAGAACATGCAGGGCCCTACAAGCACACACCAACACCTCTGGGGGCTGCAATGTTGGACATGACACGATT
Organism: Engystomops pustulosus; assembly: GCA_019512145.1. Lineage (NCBI taxonomy): Eukaryota > Metazoa > Chordata > Amphibia > Anura > Leptodactylidae > Engystomops > Engystomops pustulosus. The sequence continues at coordinate 11,969,046 of CM033648.1, read as the reverse complement.
GTGCAAAGCCTAGAAGCCTGGTGACCAGGATAGTGACAGGTCGGCTGTTATGATAACATGCATTGTTGTGGAGGGGCAGGGGGGTGCTAGGTACCATGGGACGCAAGCTCCTGTGGGGTATTAGTATGGGGGATGCTCAGGGTTGGGGGTATTAGTTTTGGGGATGCTGAGGGTTGGGGGCACAGGCTCCTGTGGGATAGAAAACATTGGGGGAGATTTCTCAACATTTTTTTAAGGTAAAACTATACTAGTTGTCCATGGAAAGCAATCAGAGCTTTTATAAACAGCTGTGGGAAAATGAAAGTTGAACTCCGTTTAGTTGCCATTGTTAAACTGCAACAGTTCTGATATGAGACTTCGGCTTAATACCCCCACCCACCCCCCATTGAGAGAGAGATGCTTTTTGATAAAAAAGGGTATATTTGGCTAAATCTATTTTGGGGCGTAAATATTAGGAAAGATCTTCAGGTTATGAAGTGTCCCACTATTCAGAATTGTCTTTTTATGTTTTGTCCATTGGAAATGATTTATCATTCCAGAAAGGGAAGACTACAACTTTATAAATCTTTTTTGATAGAAATACAAATTTTTACATCTGGTGGCAGATGTCTGGTGCTCAAAAAGTCTTGGTTGCTAGTGTATGCTAGTCGTTTGTCTGTAAACTGAATTTTCTGTAATAAAATGTTTCTTACAGAAACTCTCTCTATTCTTATCTTAGAGGTGCTTCAGTTTTTCATTTTGTGAGTCTTTTTGCTGTTTATAACATCTCTGCTCCTGATGAGTTGACCCTTCATTAAACTAATTTTGTCTCATGGAGAAAAATGACTGCGTATGTGATATCAGAAAAAATGTAAATAAATGCAGGATAGCAATACAGGTGGTCCCCTATTTATGAACACCCGACTTAGACAACCTGGATATCGACAATTTACTGTACTTTAGCCCTAGGCTACAAGAAACAGCTATAACAGTTATCAAAAGTGTCTGTAATTAAGATTTATTGTTTATCCTGGTTCTTATGACAATCCAACATATTTAAAATCCAGTTGTCACAGAGGACCAAAAAATTTGGACAGGGGTTACATTAATAAAGTATACGGTTCTGACTTGAATACAAAATCAACTTAAGAATAAACCTGCAGAACCTATTCTGTATGTAACCCGAGGACTGCCTGTACTTTGATTATAGTAACCTACTGATTGAGGTTTGGATTGGGAATGGGAATTGGGAAAGGATTTATTTTAACATCTTGTGTATTGGCAGTATATTAAAGGGAAAAAGTGGAGCTTCCTCAGTGCGCTGCTACATCGATTTCAGGCTCTACCAATGTTTGATTGCACATTCATTTTATTCACAAAGTATCGAGTACTGAAAGTTCATTATTCAATACTTTGTGAAAAAAATGAATTTGTGATCAAACATAGGTTGAGCCTGAAATCAATGTAGCAGCGCACTAAGGAAGATCCACTTTTTCCCTTTAATCCACTGCTATTTGCAATACGGTCCTTCCAGGAGGAACTGGTGGGAGCATTGCAGTGCTACTTCATCTCTTGACACACTCTGAGTAACTATACACTGAGCATAACTACCCCAGGTGACAACATAACTAACCTGACCTTAGTCAGTAGAAATAGGATACCCTTGAATCATCGGCTATTTGCCCAGTCTAACATCTTGTGTTTTGCAATATTCGGCACAATGCAATGTCCTGTCTACAAAAAGACATTTACACATAGTACATTATATACTATTATAGACAAAAGCTCTCTCCGCGGATGTTATTGTAATGATCACTAACAAGTATAAGAAGCCTGGGTCCAGGCATATTTTTATAGAGCATCAGATCTTATGAACATTCTAGCCTGGCTATTACAATATTAATTGAAAATAACAACAAAGAACACAATCTGTCACTTTACTGAAGATTAATAAAGCTACAGTTATTTGTTACTATATTGTAGTATTAGTGTTATTGTGGTATTCATCTATATATATTTTTGCAGTTTATAAAATTGATATTATCAGTTGGTCTAAGTTATAGATGTGGGATTCTAATTTAAATCACCTCATCCAAAGGGCTATTTCACATTGGCTTTGATTTTTAACCACTTCGCGACTGCCCGCCGTGTTTTCACGGCGGCGGTCGGGTCGCGCTGCATGGAGAGGACTCACGGGCTGAGCCCTCTCCATAGCCGGTAAGTCTTTGCTGCATGTTACTTGGCTAGCACCGATCGCAGGTGTTTTAACAGCGAAGCCGATAACGGTTTTTCAATGCGTTTAGCCCCGTAATGGAAAATAGCGCCCAGAGTCGAAAATGGCACTTTTTTGCCATTTTGAAAAATATAAAAAAATCTATAAAAAATGATCAAAAGGTCATACAGTCCTAAAGATGATATCATTGAAAATATTATCAAATTTCGCAAAAAATGACACCACACTTAGCTCCGTGCACCAAAGTATAAAAAAGTTATTAGCGCCAGAATTTGGCAAAATCAAAAAAATAATTTTTGTACAGGAGGTTTTAATTTTTGTAAATGTATGAAAACCTATACAAATTTGGTATCCCCTTAATCATACCGACCCAAAGAATAAAGTAGACATGTCATTTGGGGCGCTCAGTGAAAGACGTAATATCCAAGCCCACAAGAAAATGGCGCAAATGCGTTTTTTCACCATTTTCACTGCATTTGGAATTTTTTTCCCGCTTCCGAGTACATGGCATGAAATATTTAATACATTCACTATGAAGTGCAATTTGTTACGCAGAGAACAAGCCATCACACAGCTCTTTACGTGTAAAAATAAAAAAGTTATAGATTTTTGAAGGTGGGGAGTGAAAAATGGACATGAAAAAACAGGAAAGGGCCCGGTCCTTAACCGGTCCTTAAATACGTGTTTCAGTGATTTCCACAGATGCCTCACAAAGCCATTGATTTCTATGGGTGTATTCACATTGGCTCATATTTTCACAGATCCATGTGCGTTGAAAAAACAATAGAATGTGTCGTTCTTTTTCATGGATTTGTTTCATGGAAGGCAATAGTCTTTGGGTCCGCAAAAAAAACAAAGCAAAAACCTAAAACGTCCGGTTTTTGTTCCACTGATTCTACTGAAAAGCTAGGTGTGATGTTTTTGAAGCAACTTTAAACCTTCAGTTTCTTTTACAATGATACCAAATGGAAAAAAAATGAGACAACGGATGTGCAATTGAAGCTGAGCACAAACGCCAATGTGAAAGAGGGTGTATGCCATATCAATAAACTCGCTGATAAATTTTATTATAATCTTGACATATTAGCATATTTTGGACCATAGTTAAATTGGCAACATTAGTACAGGAAATTTATTGAAGTGACAACTTTTTTTTCTCTGATTACTTTGATATAGCCTAGGAACAAGTGAAGGTTCAAAGGTCTGTCATGTTAGTTGGAATCATCTTAGTTAGAACCTCTCATATGTGTCATAGCTGTTTATAGCACTTGAGGTGTTTCTGTAACCAGCAATGGTCACTTGAACGTTATTGCAGATAACATAATATTCCTAACAAAAACTCTGGGCATTTTCAAATTGGCAATTTTGGTACAAATTGTCCCACAAATAAATACTCAAAAACAGCATGTTTTCTATAAAAAATAAACCTTTATTAAAACATATTTCATTGTACTTAATAAAGTAACACTACTCTTAATGTGAATTTTTAATATATTTGTCTTAGAGCTGCCATGTTCTTTTGAGTTTAATTTTTTGTGTCTCTCAGTCTAGACTTGCATATCTATTCCTTCATGGTTTCTTTGCTATCTTTTGGAACAAATATGAACATTTTGATTTCAGGTGGCAAAAGTCTTGGCCTTTTCTTAACACCACCCATTTGGAGAAGGTCTGTTGTACAAATCCATTCCCCTTCAATTTGAGGGTCTTTTAGACGCTTAGGATTCCTCTGCTCCTGATGAGTCGACCGCTATGGGGCCCGCAGTGTCAGAGGGCCCCTGTATCTGACCTGGTACGAATGGAGGATTTTCACTGTTCTATACATATTATGCTGCACATTGTATGGCATATGATTTGTAAAACAGTGCACATAATAAACCCCATGGACATCAAATCTTATTTCGGGTCAGATAATTATGGGTGACAACCCCCATGAATTGTCACCCACCTTTCGTGCACCATTGATAAAAAATATTTTCTTTATACAATATTGGGAGCTTAATATAAGAATAATGATAGTTATTGAGTTTTGTAAAAATAAAGAACTAAAACACAACATTCAGAACTGACTGCACCAAAGTGATTTTAAAAGATGGACATACCCGTGAAGTTACGTTAAAGATTACAAATATCCAAACAAAAAAAAAAAAAAACTTGCTACGTTAAAGATTACAAATATCCAAACAAAAAAAAAAAAAAACTTGCTGACTCTACAGCGAACCTGTCACCAGGAAAGTGATTTTTAACTGGTGACAGGTTCCAAAAGCCTATGTTATTCTGATCTTAAGAATGCTTTTGGCAGTATTCAGAATCATTTCTCTACTTTATAAATCTTTATTTCACATTACCTGGCTTCTTGCCAGCAGCATGTGGTGAGTCTAAGTGGAGGGGCAGCTGCAGCCAGTGTGTGCATTATATCTCCTAAGGATCTCAGGCACACACAGGCTGTAGCTGCCCCCCCCTGGCAGGAAGCCAGGTAATGTGAAATAAACTTATATAAAGTAATGAAATGATTCAGAATGCTGACAAAGGCATTTTTAAAATCAGAATACCATAGGGTATTTGGACCGGTCAGTAGCTAATTATGACATTCCTGGTGACAGGTTCGCTTTAAGAAAGCAAGTAGTGCTTGGAGATTTCAGCTCTGAGTGGTAAATTTAGCATTTAACCATGGTATGGAGTGTAAAGTAACACCCGTTTTATATTCTTCTCGTTTATATTTTTATATTTTCATGGGTTTTTTTTATTATAAAACTTTTCATAGTCAAGAGTTCACCCTCTTCAAGTATTTACTGTATATCAAAGCGACCAAGTACTCAGCATTCACAGGGATGATGCACTGTATATCAAAGCGACCAAGTACTCAGCATTCACAGGGATGATGCACGGAAGGTACTCAGAGCACCACAATAAACAGAGGAGCACGCAGCACTGAGTCACACTGAGATCTTGTTGTTTTACATCAAACGATATTGCACAATGTGATCAGCCTGGCTGCTGGCATTCTTATGATGCCTCGCATGCCTTCCAAGCGCACACAAAACCTCTTCATATCATGTATGAAAAAACTAATTTAATGTGAGACAGTTCTTTGATGATATATTTAAAAATGTCTCTTTATAGCGGTCGGAGAGAGATTTTGTCGCATTGCGGCCATTACCGTGTATGGGGGATGTATATATGCCGTATATAGGCCCCTCATACATTCGTGTGAATGTAGCCTTAAGGTGTACACAACTCTGCTCTGAGTAAAAGCTGCAGCAGGTTTCTGGTTAAATACTATCAGTGGTAGATTATAATATAGGCGGTTTGGGTGGTAGCCCAGGGCCCAAGCCTTCTAGGGGGCCCATGGCCTCCCAAGCTTCCCACTAAATTTTAAACTGAGAAGGGCCTTCATCCATGAAATCCTTGAACATTTGCTCCTGCTCTCAGGACACATGTACATCCCTTGTATATCTAAGAAGTCATTTGAGACTTGTAGGGGCTATAATATTCATACAGTCCAGGGCCCATGGCAGTCTTCATCCGCCCCTGAATACTATAGCTGTTACTCTGAGTAAATGGGAGGGTACTGTCTAGCAGTTCAATGCAGAGAGCCAAGAGCAGTATCCTACAAATCAGTTATGACTGGAGCGTTCCTATAATAGACACTTGTAAGCAAGATTTACCAATAATCTAACATGAATAGAAAGCTCCATCTGTGCCAAAACGGGGAGACAAGGGTCGAACCACCTGAATATTAGCAGTGTAAGCAACTCTTCATCTCCCTGCCAATCAGATCCTGGAATAACCCTTAAAATGTAAATAAAGGGCACATCCCAATCATCTGGTAATGAAGTCGGTCATGGGTGAAATTTTTTTTTATCACTGTTTTGCCGAAAAATCTTTCATCTAGAGATATTACTGGTCAGACCAATCATTCCTCGCCTGACCAGAACAACTACATTGGTCTAAATTGTGTATGGCTCCACCTACTAAGCGATCGTTGATCCATCACCTGCTGATCATTCCTTCAACCTACTGGTATCTAATGTGTTTGGTCACCTTTAAACGTCTTCATGTTGTCCTAACGCTGGGGTTTTTCAGCAAGGGTCACATACCCCCTCCCTCCTTCCTTTCTAAAGAAAACAAAAGCTTATTGCTGCCTGGAGCAGCCCAGGGGCAATGGTCGGACACCATCATGAATGCCCCTTAACCCCTTCTGTCACAATCACTTAGGGACATGATTATGAGGGGCTTGTTTTTGTAATGATGCTGGGAGCCAATGGGAATGGGCGGCTAAATCCTGTGAGGATTTTGTGTGTACACCCGGTCACGTGTATACACAGCAAGTTGAGCAGTGCCAGGAGCGGGGCTTCAGTGTCTGTCAGCGGTGGGAGCTGCATTATCTCCTCTGTGCCTTCGGAGCTGAAACCATTGTGTTCTTATGTCTAATCTGCAAAATGCTAGCGTCGCCTCCGCTGCATCCGGCAGCCTCCTAGCGGGGGACGTCAGGTGAGTCTGCGCAATATTCAACAAATGTTATGTAAGACAAGTACAGGGGGTCTCGGGGTGAAGATGGAGGTCTCTATCCCTCTCACTGCTAGCGGATAACCATTGTACAATTACATTAGCGGAGTCATTTAGTGAGTCATTTGGAGTTTATAGGATTATCTAAATGTAATATTAATAATCTATGTATTCTGATTTACAAGTCACATACAAAATAAAGCTACATCAAGCTATAGGAGTCTGACCGACCTAATCACAAGAGCTCACAATCTGCGATCCAGAGTTACTGGCGTGCAAAGTAATATTACAGATCCCTCCCTGATGAAGGATTGACATCGGTTGTGTGCACGGATACCATAGTTATAGAGATACAACCCTGGTGAGACAATGAGAGTAGTAGTTATACCCCCCGGTGTGAATCATATTCATAGCGTAACATTAGCGTATAAAGTAAAGTATAGGGGGTCTGAAGAGTATAAAGCATTAGAGTACGGCATGGGGGGGGCCTGGTATGACAAGTTAAGGGGGGATTACAGTCTTAGTTGTACAGCATGGGGGTGCTTGGTATGACAAGTTACGGGGGGATTACAGTCTTAGTTGTACGGCATGGGGGTGCTTGGTATGACAAGTTAAGGGGGGCTTACAGTCTTAGTTGTACGGCATGGGGGTGCTTGGTATGACAAGTTAAGGGGGGATTACAGTCTTAGTTGTACAGCATGGGGGTGCTTGGTATGACAAAGGTGGCTTACAGTCTTAGTTGTACGGCATGGGGGTGCTTGTATGACAAGTTAAGGGGGGCTTACAGTCTTAGTGTACGGCATGGGGGTGCTTGGTATGACAAGTTAAGGGGGATACAGTCTTAGTTGTACAGCATGGGGGTGCTTGGTATGACAATAGGGGGCTTACAGTCTTAGTTGTACGGCATGGGGTTGCTTGGTATGACAAGTTAAGGGGGGCTTACAGTCTTAGTTGTACGGCATGGGGGTGCTTGGTATGACAAGTTAAGGGGGGCTTACAGTCTTAGTTGTACAGCATGGGGGTGCTTGGTATGACAAGTTAAGGGGGGCTTACAGTCTTAGTTGTACGGCATGGGGGTGCTTGTATACAAGTAAGGGGGGGCTTACAGTCTTAGTTGTACGGCATGGGGGTGCTTGGTATGACAAGTTAAGGGGGTCTTAGTCTTGGTTATGGGATCCATTTAGAATCAGAATGCAATTTTTTTAAAAGCCAAATTGCAGAAACATACTCGGCTCTGCTACATGTGTAAATACTGCTTTATAATTAACATAGGGTCCCCATAGGCAGGGAATTCACTGCAGCATGGCGCCGGCCGAGCGGCGTTAATTTGCTTACATGTGAGTTGTGAGAGTGGCGACTCAGGTCCTGCCAATAATGATTATATCCTAGAGTCTCCCATATAATGCGGTTCTGTCTGGGGAAGGTTTATGGGTGTAATAAATCGCTGTCACAGGCCGTTCACCACTGACAGACACGCTGGGGATAGAGTGACTTTCCTAATGAGATGTGGAGCCGAGGACCCTGCGCAGGGGCCTTTGCCCCGGCGGTCAGCCTGGACCCGTGTCTGTAAACAGATCTGGGGATTAAAGTCCTCCCGGCCACAGAGTAATCATTCAAGCGTTTCTAATCGCAAAAGGCTTTAGAGAGATTGGCTGCTCCGCTCTGCAAACACAGAGATCAGCTGGATGCCGTCTCTTTAATTTAACCCCTTAACGGCGACTTCCGGAAAAATAAAACCAAAATTATCTGCACTTTGGCTAGTGTAACAACTGTAAAGGGGCGGCACGGTGGCTCAGTGGTTAGCATTGCAACCTTGCAGCGCTGGGGACCTGGGTTCAAGTCCCAGGGTCAACATCTGCAAAGAGTTTGTATGTTCTCTTTGTGTTTCCGTGGGTTTCCTCCGGGTCCTCCGGTTTCCTCCCACACTCCAAAACATACTGGTCGGTTGATTAGATTGTGAGCCCCATTGGGGACAGGGACTGATTTGGGAAGCTCTGTGCAGCGCTGCGTAATCTTGTCCTCCTCCTCATTCTTCTTTTATGATCGTCATGAAGGGCAATGGTCCATCACCCCCTACACAGGAACTTCACAGAGCGTTCGCCCTTGCCCGAGGTTTATCTCCTGATTTATTCGCATATTTTCCACAGTTAACATGAGAAGCCTTCATCCAGGGCGACACATCACATCATGATACAGACATTCATGACATCTCATTTCCTCCTATCACTTTACTCGCTGCAGGGATGAATGAGCTGATCTAAAATTTCACTAAGTATTAAAAAAAAAAATTGACGAAAGGAAATCATTAAAAAAGATGATTCACCGTTTTTTTTTAATTTTTAATCCAGGCGAGTGACTACATTACAGGTGTGACGGGATCGTAAACCAGTCTATAGATTTAAAGGAACACTCCAGGTGTCACATAACTTTACAGTTATCACTCCGCCCCCGTTAGAGAATAATAATTAAAAAACTTGATGATAAATGTCCCCCCATGTTTTGGCCAGATTTAATGGCCCATAATTAGAGATGGATGGACCTGATGTTTCGGTGTGGGTTCAGTCCATGCGGCCTAGTGGAAGAGCCAATCGGACCAATTGTTACACCCTTGGCAAAACTAGCCATGGCTAGTTGATAGGGGTGTTGATTTGCCGGATTGGCTGTACAGCCGCCAGTCCTACAATATGTACAGGTTGTGGGCACAGAACTTGAATGGAAACATTGGGTTCCGCTCATCTATACCAGTGTTCTACTCAGATCCCCATAGAGAGACACAGTGATTTAATTATTATCAAGATATAATTCTAACAAGTATCGGTTATCCAAAGTAGAGCGCCCCATAAATTACCTTCCTCTTCAGTTGAACCCCATGTAAATCTATAATATCTATAAATATCTGGTATAGAAATAACAGCCTCCAGTTGCTAGAGCCAAAAATCCATACTGTAACAGAAGGTTCTAGAAACTTTTTTTTGTACTGTAGTCAATACACAACTGCAATACAGAATTTGAACACTAATAAATTATTACCTCATATATTACATTTATTCTAATGAATTAATCATGATCCCTTACAAAATTGGGCCAACTGCATGTCGTTAAGCCAAACCCACGTCCCCGGGAACTATCTCTGAGACATCCACATATTCCTAGAACCTAAATGGTTTATGGGAATCACTAATTACAGATCGGGAATATAATGTCCTCTCCTTATATAACCCAACTCTGAATCCCACTGGAACATTAGCAGCCAGTGCACTCGATGGTTTAGGACCAGGTGGTGGGAGGAAAGGAAATAATTTGCTAGAATCTTCCCCCCTCTGTTATATGTGACCTTTGTAGTTTTCGGTAGTTCTAACCAACACTAAAGATGTTGGTGTTCCTGAGGACCAGACCAATAAAAAAAAAGGAAGCGGGGAACCTCAAGTCCTCCTTTGTGCCTTCATGCATGACTTCTTGACAAAGAAGCGAGTGATAAACCATCATAAGTTCCAGGAATTCTACAACTTATGGCTCTCTAGTCACTCGAGAACTTGGACTTGGTTGCTCCACATACCATGTCATTAAGGCCAGGGCTACAACACAGCAACCATGGAGGCAACATTTGGAGGAAACTAGTCTTTGTTAGGCACTGGGATTGATGGTGGTTCAAGAGTATATGGAGACAGGATGGAACATTGCCATAAGATGTCCACAACCAAACTAGAATTTGGCAGTCAAAGCCAACATGTGGCGCACTTCAGGGCATCATGGCAAACAAGCAATGCCCACAAAAGCTAGGGACGTTTTTCTAATCGGGAAGCATCTAAAAAATACTTTGGATAAGTTTTCACTTGGAAGGTTTGGCATGTAGCCAACACTCGATATACTAAGTTCTGTCTTTTAAAATGAAGTAGTGATCTCCGACGTGAAACTCTACCCTATGCCCCCAGGTGATCTTGAGTGACTCTTCCTCGGCTATAGATTTGCACGCTCAATGATCCCAGCGGCCTCCACCTGCACGTTTTCATTTACTTGAGAACAAATAGGAGACAACTGATTATTACAGGGGATTGTCTGTGTAGATGAGATGGAGCTACAGGTAGCCTGGAGGTAACACAACTTGACGGCGAGAGCACATATTTTGCATACTCTGGAGATCAGTGTCTCGCTCCGGTTATGTGCAGATCTGCAACAATGCCGACTGATTTAATGAGCAACAATGATTCTGCCGATTCTGAGCTCTTCAACAGAAGTAAAGCTTCACCGCAGAAAATGTCTCTTATTCTGAGGATTTATGAATATTTAACCTAAAGACTTTCCATGTTTACGTATCCAAGTTCTTACGAGATACTCATCTCGCAATATTGAGGCGGAACAGTGTAGTATATGTGCGGCTAGCTTCAGGCTCATCTACAACTCTATTATCTGGAAGTAATACCGGCCTTAAACACTGGACACATCTCCTTCTACCTCCCTATCGGGAAGTAAATTAATTTTCCAAAGGGGATGAGCTGGGGGGGGACTTAAAGGGCTTCTTACGTAAACATTGGGACAGTATTTTCTATTATTCCGATTAGAGGTCGGTGTAGCAGAATATCGAATATCGATTATGTAAGTGAAACCTGTGTTTTTAATCGTAACAGGATTTGGGAAAACGACCTTTGGTACACCACTGTTAACATTGTAAATAATCCTTGAGTCACCATAAAACTCACAAAAGGGGTAGACGAACTTGTTCCATTCCCTTCCTGTAAATATAATCATCCAGGTACCTTCTGATGTCCAAAAAGATAGAGGTTGGAAAAGCTTTTTGACATCACAACATTTTTCGGGAAAAAAAAAACACCCTCTAAATGTCCCAAAAGCTGGATTTAGATTTGCCGTCTGGTTCAGATTGGTAGTGAGGTTATTTCACTTCTTGTCATATGTGGCTACAGAGGCCAAAGTATCACAGGTGGTTGAGACGGGGACTTTATTTTTTTTTTAATTTCAAAAATTTTCAACAATATTCTATGTCTGACCACCTGATTTGGGGATCAGTCAGCTTGGTCACAATGGGTTCCTTTCAGTTTATGAGTAACTGGTCCATACGTGTAAAGGATGGATTTTGCCTCTGGATAAAACTTTAACTTGTTGAACACACATTTTTTATCAATCCACAAACACAAGTGGCTTGGTCTGGTCTGGTCTGGCCGAGGGCTGTGGAAGCTCTGAAGATTCTCCTCATATGTGGAGGAGGAAGACACTTTATGGGAATTGACATTGGAACTTCATTTTGGTCTAAGATTCCTACGTGACCCCTGACCAACATCTTTGACTCCTGTAAGTTTTCTGCTGAGTATGCACCATGTTCCTGCGGTCACTGCTCCTCGTGACTACTCACTTTCTCTTCTCATTGCTCTGAATCTTACTTCTTGTTACTTAATAACTCTCTAATCTGATCCTAAATTAGCATGGCCTCAGACCGGTACATAATGTACCATATACCAGTGATCTCAAGGAGACATCTGACCAGAATGTGACTTTATAAGAACTGATGTACTGCATTCACATCAGGGATTTTACACTACACTGAACCATAGATAGCACTTCAAAGGCACGTGGTAAAGGGAACGGTTACAGAACGATAAGGGTCAGATTTGGATTCCTTACCCCCACTTCTCTACGGTGATTGTGGTGGAGTCCGTCTATTGAACATTATGAGACCGTCAAGTAACTTAAGTACGGTAAGCAAAGTTTTTTTTTTTTTTTTTTTAAAACAGTGCCACCTTTGTTCACAGGCCACGTGTTGTATTGCAGCTCAGCTCAGCTCCGTTGTAGTGAATGTGAATGAGTTACAATACCACACACAATCTGAAGACCAGGTTGATGCTATATTTTGGGAGGAAAAAAAAGCAGCTCCTGTTCTTCAAATGCTGTGTGACCGACCAGCGATGTATACAGGGGTGTCCCAAATCTTGGGAAAAAGAAGGAGAAGCAGATTCATGCCTAAATAGTACATAGCTGCCACCAGATAGAACACATGCATGCTTATACGATCCAAGTGTGCATGTGCTTTGAGGGAAAGATGGCCAATGATCATCTATAACATCCATTATTACTTACACATCCTATACCTTTCTCATCGGATTGTATTAGTCGCTGAGCTGTTATTTCATCACTTTGTGGTGGTTGTTATTATTTGCTCTGTTCTATATTCTATACAAGGTTTTTCATTTTTGTAAATGTATGAAAACATTATAAAACCTATACCAATTTGGTATCCCCTTAATCGTACCGACCCAAAGAATAAAGTAGACATGTCATTTGGGGCGCTCAGTGAAAGACGTAATATCCAAGCCCACAAGAAAATGGCGCAAATGCGTTTTTTCACCATTTTCATTGCATTTGGAATTTTTTTCCCACTTCTGAGTACATGGCATGGAATATTTAATAAAATAAAAATTTAAGGTACAGTATGGTAACATTTACAGTAAAATGGACGATGGGTAAAGGGAACGGTCACAGAACGATAAGGCTCAGATTTGGATTCCTTACCCCCACTTCTCTACGGTGATTGTGGTGGTGTCCATCTGTTGAACATTATGAGACCACCTGAGATAGCCAAATAACTTATGTACGGTAAGCCAAGTTAATTTTTTAAAAAAAAACAGTGCCACCTTTGTTCACAGGCCACGTGTTGTATTGCAGCTCAGCTCCGTTGTAGTGAATGTGAATGAGTTACAATACCACACACAATCTGAAGACCAGGTTGATGCTATATTTTGGGAGGAAAAAAAAAAGCAGCTCTTGTTCTCATGTTCTTCAAATGCTGTGTGACCGACCAGCGATGTATATAGAAAGAAGACACCAACCCACCAGAGATAACAAATGATCATCTTAATATTTATTATTATTTACACATCCTATACCTTTCTTATTGGATTGTATTAGTCGCTGAGCTGTTATTTGATCACTTTATGGTGGTTGTTATTATTTGCTCTGTTCTATATTATTTTTTTGTCAACTAGGCATTTGTATACAGGCAGTCCCCGGGTTACATACAAGATAGGGTCTGCAGGTTTGTTCTTAAGTTGAATTTGTATGTAAGTCCGAACTGTATATTTTAGAATTGTAACTCCAGGCAAATTTTTTTGGTCTCTATGACTATTGGATTTAAAAAACGTTGGGTCGAAATAAGAACGAGGATTAACAATAAAGTTTAATTCCAGACACCTGTGATAACTGTTATAGATGTTTATTGTAGCCTGGGGCTAAAGTACAGTAAGTTACCAACATCCAGAGGTCCGTTTGTAACTAGGGGTCGTCTGTAAGTCGGGTGTTCTTAAGAGGAAGGGGCAAAAATAGGGTACCGCAAAGCAATTAAAATCAACCTGTTTTCTTGTTGGTATCTTTTAGATATTTTACGGCTCTTGTGCGGCGCCTGGCACTTGAGATATGGCATGACGTACCCTGTACATTTCCTCCTCCCGGAAATCGGGGGGCGAGCGGTCAGGAGAGCATCAGGCACCTGTGTGTCTGTCTCTTACTGTAATCTCATCACGACGTTATCACTCCGTAATTCTTGTAAACCGTCAATAGGGAGTGGCTAGTGTCGCCTGCCAAGCCAGGCTGAAACTTTTGCGAGCAGCATATGGGCTGGAAAACAAGTGCAGCTTGTGAGGAGATGTTCTACCAGCAGCATGCAAAACTCAGCTCGCCTCTGCTGGGAAACGGGGGACGACACAATACACTCAGGAAACCTATCCATTTCCTTCCTATGCGAAACCTCATGTCACAGCAGAGTCTTCTAGCATGAGGAGCGCTCAGCACAAGGTAGGACTAGATGTCTTCTAGTAAATCATCTATCTTAGAGGAATGTGCGGCATGTCAAGGCGATAGCGTCTTATCTGTCTGCGAGCTGGAAAGCAGCACAGCGACTCCCGGCTGGATAACTAATGCCAGGAAAGACGTCCTTGTCATATGTAATATGTAGATTATACTAACAGACTATAATTAGATATTTGTATCGAGAAAATAGGGATTTTTAGAGAATTACACTGAGCTGCAATACCAGACACCGCCTAGGGAGAAGGGTGGCGCCACTTCTGTAATTAAGGTTTTCTAATCCGGTTGCTGGTTTATTGATGTAGATTACTAATGGCTATGGCTGACATCCAGTCTCGTTGTAATGTCTCAGTATTGGTAGAAATCTACTTATTGTCGGCAGAGATGGGGAAAATTATCAGAAGCATAAAAATTAGTCAAGTGCAATAACTCCTATACAGAAGTGCGACAGAGGAAACCCGTGGTTATCACTGATCTAATACGGGGGGCAAGCTTAAAGGGAATTTATATGGTTTTCGGTATGTACAGTTTTATAGTGTTTATTACAGATTGTAAAGTGCAAGCTCTGTGGTTGGCCCATTACCATAGCTGACCAGTTAGATCACATAATATTAAAGGGGCACCCCACCCAAAACTAAAGCCTCCCATGAGCTTCATTATGGTCTCTCACTGTTCTATGTATCACATTGGATGGGTATCTGCAGTGTGAATTTGCCTAAAATGACGCTTTCCATCGATGAGTCTGTGTAGATATATAGGTTACCCGTTATTACACGTATCAGATCGTCCTGTATGACGGACTCTACACAGGGGGTCGGAAACTCCTATCACAGACCCCACTAATGATTATACAGGTTCCTGTCACACAGTTATACATATCAGCCTCCCTGACTGTATACTTATGGTATTATGAATATAGATAGAGACTCACTCACCCTTTTGGGATAAAGCAGTTATCAAATTATCTGTGGGATTATTTTGCTATTTTTTTGGAAAAACTATCAGCTACAGTACATGATATACCTATACACTGTGCTGGAGGGGGCATATGTAATCTGATAGGATACTTCCAAGTAATATCTTATTAAGTCTCCTGTTCAGATGGACATGAGGCCAGTGTAGTGGATTATAATACAGGCGGTCCCCTACATAAGGACACCCAACTTACAGATGACCCCTAGTTACAGACGGACCCCTCTGCCCACTGTGAAGATCTCTGGATGTTACTATAGTCCCAGGCTGCAATGATCAGCTGTAAGGTGTCTGTAATGAAGTTTTATGGATAATCCTTGGTCCCATTACAGCAAAAAATTTTGAAACCCCAATTGTCACTGGGGCAAAAAAAAAATTTTTGTCTGGATCTACAGCTATAAAATATACAGTTCCGACTTGCATACAAATGACAAATTCATCTTAAGAACAAACCTATGGAACCTATCTAGTATGTAACCCGGGGACTACCTGGTATTGGCGGTTTGGGAGGCCTCCCAGGGCCCTTGACCATCTGAATGAATCGACCTGAAACTGCCCTGTAGAGATAATAAAGAGAAGGACCCCAAGCCATGAAATCATCAAGACGACCATAAATCCTAAACACCTATGTATACAAGGGTCCTTCCAAGATTTTGAAGGTCCTAAAACTGCAGAACTAAAAGAAGGCATAAGGGACCCTCTACCTTGTAATCGCCCACAATTTTTACACGGCCCAGGGCCCTCTTAATCCGCCCCTGCATGAGGCATCCCTGTTCTGGCCACAAATCTTCTTCTGAATGTGGGTCAAGTGACCCAAATATACTGCTAAATATACTACATGGAGACACTAAGGACGTCTGAATTATAGATCTGCATGGTACCCAAAGGACTTCATAGGCTCGTAACTTTGAATGTAATCCGAATCAGTGTCATCTAGATGCAGTACTGTAGTAGTATCATTTTTGGGGGTATATAAAGAGGAGACATGAGGACTCTAGGTGGTGGCCTCCTGGCACTGTGCACCAGGCTTCAGCACTTCGGGGGAGTGAAAGTTGTAGTAACTCTCTAATATTATGTTGCCCAGTTCCAAAAGTCTGTGCTGGATATTTGTGTAACACACTCATACCTGCATCCAGGCGAGTCCAAGGTCATCGCTAGAACACAACAATTTTGTGCTACTTTTACTTAGTGACTCCGTGTTGGGTCTTACTTGTCTCATTAGATCTGGCACCACGATAATGTGGCAGCTGAAGAGCGGCGAGTAGGAGGGGTATATGGGTCAGCTGTGCTGTGAGAGCCCCTGTTCTTTCGAGATCGCGTGGCGCAGGTTTCCAAGTGCACATGAATTATTGAGAGTTCTTGATGCATTATTAAACCCCTCACAGTCCTATTGACAATTCTGCCTTAAGTTGAAGAGATGCCGCGTTTAACAACAAGGATAGTTTTTTTTCTAAAGTTTTTGGTTTTATTCATGTAGGTTTTACTTATTTCATCCATCTAGGACAAAATGCTCCTCTAAAGATTGACCGATCTACAGGCCAACTATCTGGTGGTGGTCTACCTGCTGGGACCCCCACTGATCATGAGAATGGTGGTCTCTTTGTGTCCAACTCAAATACATATTAGTCCTTGACGACAGCTATTCCGGCTGACTCCCCAATGCACACGCACACTTGGCGAGGACTTTAATCTATAAGTTAGTATAACGGAAACGATGGGTCATTTCCCTTTGAAATAGATGGGTCTACTCTCTGCAGCTTATCGAGCCGCTTCCCGCTGTAATTACAGGTAATGACCAATAACCGTGAATCATCTTCGTCATAGACAAATTTGCACAATTAAAGCTGCCATATAACGAGAACAACAGGAAAAGGCTGCGATGGGGTGAGGCGAGTTCACTGCTGCCAAGAGCCTTGTTTGCATATCGCACAGGATGAGATTTGAGTATTTTTGACTATTGTATACCGAGTTTTGTTAACCTGTTGTCCTTCTCTTCTTCTCTCTCGACAGCTCAGCTGGTGACCAGCTAAGAAGCCTTTGACTTTGTATCACTATGTGGAGTTGTGAAGATTTTAACTACACCGACAACAACCAAGACCAGCGCATGTGCCATGATTTCCACCTCGTCCTCTTCATCTTCTCCATCCTCTACCTCATCATTTGTTTCCCGACCAGCCTCTGCTACAACGTGCAGCTCGTGCTCGTCAATCTATATAACAAGGCCACTATGACTATGCCGGACGTCTACTTTGTGAACATGGCCATTGCTGGACTCATCATCAACGCCGTGGCCCCGGTCTACCTTCTAGGGCCCGAGTACACCAAGTGGTCCTTATGGAGCTTTGGGAATGAGGTTTACATCACTTTACTGATTCTTTTTAATATTTCCTCGTTGGTGATCATGTATTCTACGACTTTGCTCAGCTTGGACTATTATATAGAGTGTGCCCTGCCGAGAACGTATATGTCAAGTGTCTACAACACTAAACACGTGTGTGGGTTCATCTGGGGTGGAGCGGTGCTGACTAGCTTCTCCTCACTCCTCTTCTACATCTGCAATCATGTCTCGACCAAAATCATTGAGTGTTCCAAAATGCAAAATCGGGAGGCGGCCGACGCCATCATGGTGCTCATTGGATATGTGGTGCCGGTTCTTGCAGTACTTTACGCTTTGGTGCTCATCTTGCAGATACGTAAAGAGACGACTCCCCTAGACCAGGACTCCGGTAGACTGGACCCTTCTGTACACCGGCTATTACTTGTCACTGTCTGCACACAGTTTGTTTTATGGACGCCATATTATGCCACCTTGATGGTCAACACTTTTACAGACATTCGGGTGAAGTCCACTGACCACCGATTCATGAGGACATTTCACTTTATCGAAGGACTCTCCAGCTTCTTGGCCTTTTCAAGTAGTTTTGTCATACCTCTATTACACAGACACATTAACAAAAACTTTCACAGTAAATTACAAAGGTTGCTTAAAAAACTTCACTGTGGGGGCCAAGGGTGCCCGCACGAGCGCACAGTAGTTCAGCAGGTGATGACTTAAGACATAAGCACCAGATGGGGATTACGGTTGGGTGGTCCTCCACCGATATGACCTTGGAGCGTGTGGATGAAAGGCGGGATTGTAAGCGGAGCCTTAGCATGACCACAACGCAAATATCCCAAATTCAAGTCTTTGGATTATCAATACTTACTAGACTGGTATATCATCGAAATTTGCTCTGAGCCCACATCATATATGGTGGAAAGGGTATTGGGATGTATAACAAGGCCTGTCAACCTAAGAGGTGCCAATCCTTGTGCTGGACCCATCCACATATCCAAGTTCTGACTTTTCTTTGCAAAGTTTTATTGGCAAAGACGGAAGCAAGAACGGACATCAGATGGCGGAACGTTCTCCACACAAAGCACTTTTATACTGTAGAAAAAAAAGTATTATATTCTCATTAACACGGCGTGAAGTTGTCTCAATCTAATGTATGCGACAAGCTTTCTCTAGTCTGACTACTAAGTGAAGAAATGGAGTAGTTGTATCATTAACCAGATGAGAGTTGTCTTTTTCAATTTTTTTTTTTTTTACAAAACCAGAATCTATAATAAATCATGTTGATGAAGGACAAGTAAATGGCTGAGGATTCAAGTGTTATTCATGTAACGGGGACTTCTCCCTATCACTCACCGCAGTCTGCTATGTCTACATTTCGTCTATATGAGCTGACATACAAATTACACTTCATTCCCCGACCCCGTTGTTGCCAGATATTATTATTATTATGGGCCCGGGCCACATGATTATTCTACATTCCTGTCTAGAAGGGAATGCCACATGCTTGGCAGCTACAGAAATGTGCAAAATGACTTCCAAGTTTTACGTGAAGGAGCCGCTATCGTGTCACATGACATAAATCTATATGTACAAGGGATGTATTTTAGTGTGATTCTCCAAGCTCATACTAAGGGCTGACGCTGGCTGATAACAGAGAGCAAGGTTCAGAATCTCCATAAAAATAAGGATGCTAAGAATAATGGAGTCACAGGCTGCGCTGCTGTGTAACCCCAGTTTACTTGATATATACTAAAATCCCATTTGATTTGATGGATTATTAACCAAGCATACCATGAAAATGCTGAGCTACATTGATGCAGAAACATATCTTGTTTAATCCCTTAGCTGAGTGGTTTTGCTGAAAAAATATTTTAAAAATTATGATAATGAGGCTCTGACACTTCTATGTCTGGGCTCAGCATTTCTCCTAGCACATTAGTTATCCACTGCAGCAGAGGATGATGCAATCACTGTGTTCTCCCTGCCAGGCAGAATAATCAATTGCTGCACCATCCCCCAGCTGCTGTATAGGAGTCATCCAGCTCAGGTTGATTAGTCCTGTCTTGGCTGTTCAGAAAGCTCTTTTGTAATGTGGATGCAGCTTTTGCAAGATCCTGAATTTAATAATAGTTTTTTTCAGCAAAACCACTCAGTACAGGGATTAAACAAGATATGTTTCTGAATCAGCGTAGCTACAGCAGTCTCAAGGTATGTTTGGTTCATACTGCATCAAATCAAATAGTAGATTTTCTTTAAAGGGATCCTGTTATGAAAATCTAGGCCAAACACGATCACCAACCTGTAGTAGAGAACAGTGAGTGGATGTCAATGATGTTCTTCTATACACTGCAAGACCCAGCACAGGAAAAGATATAAACACGTCTTGGAAAGGAGTCACACAGTGGATAAGAGTCACACTGGTTTGACTCTTCTTATCTTGACGTAGATCCCACAGAACTACTACATCATCATAAGTGATTGTCCACCAAGACTTGTGATGAGGTACCTTATTTATAAGACATCAACTAAAGGAGATCACCACCAGGATAAAGGACTGTAAACCAATCACACTGACATACAGTGGGTCCCCCCTTGCAGGATCTGCTCTTCTTTTAGCTTCTTATGCTCTAGTGTTTACAAAAAAATCTTTAAAATTTATCCAAATCAGCCTAAAGGGCTCTGGGCTCTATTGCTGGAGCCCCTCAGGTTCATTTGCATAATTATTAAAGCCTTTTTATTTGTAAAAACCGCAGCATAAGAAGCTAAAAGAAGATCAGATCCTTCCAGAGTGGTCACACACCAGCATATAAGTGTGCTTGGTTTACAATCCCTCATCCTGTTGGTAGATGTCCTTCAAGCCAAATGTGACTCTTCTCCAACATGACTCCTTAAGAGTCATATGAATATTCAAAAATATTATAGCCATAATACGGAATCCTTCAGAATACTGAAGAACAATATTATCTTGTCACTGTTAAAACCCACTTACAGGTGTGAATACATCTCACTGGATGCTGCGTGTTAGGCCAATGCTATACTGTAAGTTGCAGGACAAGTTATTGGCAGCAGGAATAGGCACCGCCCATGAGGAGCAGACGCTAAATTAATTTACATAGTCCCTGCTACAACTTGTAGTCAATGCAATGTTGGCAGTCACAATACATTTTATAAAACCTGGAGATATTGAGGTGCAAATACTACACGTAAAAGACAAAGAATACCCTGAAGGGCCTGAGCGGTGGATTTGCGCAATGAATATAGTGTCGCTCAGGCCATTGCACTGCACTACCTCAAACATCTCCCCGACAGACAAATCTTAAAAAACTGGACAAAAAAAATATATAGTTGTATAAAAAATTGTCATTGATAAAAACAAGTCCCTAAAAAATTACCATATATACTCAAGTATAAGCCTAGTTTTTCAGCACAAAAAAAATGTGCTGAAAACCCAAACTCGGCTTATACTCAACTAAAAAAAAAAATAGGTTTTACCAGGTTTTTGTGGTAAAATTAGGGGCCTCGGCTTATACTTGAGTATATACGGTAATTCTGATACATTTCCTATAAAAAGAGGCATTATTCATTATTATTATTAGACAGATATTATATTTTTATACATTTCTTCCTTATTGGCTCATCTTTAGGCATCTGCTATATCTTTAAAATACTGTTTTTTTTTTGTTTTTGTTTTTTTAAAGCTACAACATGTAAGAAAAGCTAAACTGTGTATAATCCCGAAATACACAAAAAACCTACTGATGTATGAACCGCACAGCATCCCTGTATAGTATTAAATTATTGTCTGTTTGTGTGGATCTGCTGCCAAATACGTGGAGTATTGTATGTGAACCCTTGTCCTTTGCGTGTTCTTGCCATGTACATGACGCGCCTCTGGCTCCAAAAACACAGCGTTATGTTTTCTTCCCTACATGATGTATTACCATGTCAGACCCATTAAAAAATAAGGTTTCTCGGTGTCTCCAGCTTCTGCGTTAATTGTGTCTGAATGATCGCTCTCTGGATAGAAGAAAGATCAATACCGGAAAAAAACACAGAGGACAAGTAGTCAAGAAGAATCACTTCTAAAAGAGACCGTAACATAAAACTCCAACAAGTAGGAATAATAAAAGGGGCCAGGAATGACTATTGATCAACAGTTGATTGAGGCAGGTCAACATCCGGCCCCCCAGACCAATATTTGGCGCCGCAGTTGGTTTTCATGTCCATGAAGAGGATGTCTGACTGTGTCTGACCACTACAGAGAGGTCAGAGCCCACTGCTTCAGGCCTCATACTATAATGACCTGTGAAACTACAGCGCAGAGGGGCTCTGGTAACACCCCCCAGAGCCCTTCTAGCTCAATAATATAATCATAAAATATGATTTTAGAAGGAAGAGGGCCAGATGACCACAGTCACGGTGCCTGGATCTATGAGTAA
This sequence comes from Engystomops pustulosus, assembly GCA_019512145.1. Classification (NCBI taxonomy): domain Eukaryota; kingdom Metazoa; phylum Chordata; class Amphibia; order Anura; family Leptodactylidae; genus Engystomops; species Engystomops pustulosus. Next base: position 11,946,770 of record CM033648.1, on the reverse strand, counting down.
GTGTCCCTGGTTTATCATGATTGATTTTGATGGTAGATTTTCTTTAAAAACAGTCAGGGGGAATGCTCAAAGCTGAGACCATGCAGGATCTCCTATCAAAGCGCCCATTATATAAACCCTATCCACTGCTAATACTCATTACACAGCAGGTCTCTCGCTTTGCAGAACTTCAAGTGTTTATGTGACTTTTCTGTGTTGGGGGCAATGTGTTGTCCTACTATAGATGGTCGTGAGGATGCTACTACTCATGTCCTATTACTATCAATAATAATTCATTGCTAACCACTTTATATTAAATCTACCAGCAGGATCCTCAAAGATGCTTACATTCTGTTGTGCACCCCCTAAGTCTGTACCTGGTCTTCGTTTGGTTTCTGATGGTTGTGTTGTACTTATAATTATACTAATGAAGGGCTCTGGGGGGCGTCAACAGTCTGTAGTCTCTCACTTATTTATACCCCTTTGTAGGGCTTACTCACGCCTTCTTCCCCCTTGTCAAAGAGCTGGTGAGGTTACCTGGTTCTTGGCAATTCCTGCTCAACATCTCTTCAATGCACTGCTGGAAACGGTGAGAGCTGGGTGACATTACCGGAGGAGGCGGCGGTGAGAGACAACATAGTCTGGAGGGGCTCTGTTAACACCTCCAAAGCCCCTCAGTGTAATTAGCATAATGTGAAAAGTTTTGTTTTTTTTTAGCAAAACTACACCAGATACAGACAGAGGGAGCAGCATGGCTGCTTTTTGGTTTACCTTAGAGGATCCTACTGGGTCCCACTGCGGATTCTCCATTAGAATCACCAAATGGTCAAATGCAACTAAATTACCTGCATTCCAAAAGTTAAAGGACATCTACCACCAGGGTCAAGGATTTTAAAGCACACTGACATACTGGTGTGTACTCCCTCTGGCAGGATTCACTCTTCTGTTAGCTTCTTATTCCCTGTTTTTTAAAAAAAGGGATTTTAAAATTATGCAAATTACCCTGAAATGCTCCATAGGTTTTAATTGAGCCTGGATCCCCTTAGACTCATTTGCATGATTTTAAAGCCTTTTAAATACATGGGCATAAGAAGCTAAAAGAAAAGTGGATCCTGCTAGAGGGGGCACACACTAGCATGTCAGTGTTCTTGGTTTACAATCCTTTATCCTGGTGGTAGATCTACTTTAATTAGGGGTTCCCTCTTAAAGGAAATCTACCACCAGGATGAAGGATTGTAAACCAAGAACACTAACATGCTGGTGTGCGCCCCCTCTGGCAGGATGCAATCTTCTATTAGCTTCTTATGTGCTTGTTTTTACAACAAAAGGCTTTAAACGTTATGCAAATTAGCCTGTGGGGCTCTGGGGTCAATTAACAGCTATGGAATCTGGATCCCCTCAAGCTTATTTGTATAATTGTTAAAGCCTTTTTTTTGTATAAACAAGAACATAAAAAGTTGAAAGAAGAGTGGATCATGCTAGAGGGGGCACACACCAGTATATGAGTGTGCTTGGTTTACAATCCTTCATCCTGGTGGTAGATTTCCTTTAAGACTAGGGACACATTCGTTTTACCTATCAAGAAACCAATGCAATTTGCTTGGAGCCCCAGAAATCACAGGGGCCCCCATAAAGTGGTGGGATGTGGACCTCATCTAACCAAACGAGTCTATGTAGTCATCATTACTACATGATGGACTACCAGGGGTTAAGGTCTTACGGATACCGCACATAAAGGATAAGTGGAGTCAAGTGTTCTGGTCAATTCAATTAAAGGTTTACGCTCCAATTTACAGTAGATATCAGATCTTGGTAAACTTGAGCGAAGTTGCAGGTTTCCCCCTGGAGAATCCTCTGCAACTTTAATGAATTCTATTTCCACTTTGGCTTCTGGCTCTTTAAACCATCTGTCAATAAATCCCCCGCAACAAAGTGCGAACGACTGACACCCGAATCACATCCATATTTTATGCCTCATTTCCCTGGAAACATAGAGAGGGGAAAAAAAACACACAAAAAAGGTCAATATAAATCCTACAGCCTTCTAGTCAATAATTCACTATCTGCAGGGATGTAGTAATGAGCGACAAGTAAATAAAAAGCAAAAAAAATCGACAATAGTGATGGCAGGGATCAGACAAGGGATGACCAAGGGATCTCCGCAAATATCATTCACACAATCGACCATGTAGGAACACAGAGAATTGCCAAATGGGTGAATCTTGGCCCACACCGGGGACAACCATTTACATCTAGGTAATTCCAGGAGGAATAATAGAGGAATAAAACAAAGAAAAGATGCCCCAGTTATTCGATGGGAAATTCAGAGGAATCTCAGAAGAGCAGCATCGATTCCACCAATACATATAGATTACTGTATAATTCATAACACTCTGTCTTCAGACTGAAAAAGAGCTCCCCCTAGTGGTGACATCAAGCAGTGAGAATGTTATCACTGAATTGTACTGGTTGTGAGAGATGATGGGAGGTGATATAGGACTATTATAGCATAAGTACAGTGTAGAGCTCCCTGGTCTATGAGGTCACTGCATGAATCCCACACTCCTAAGACCCAATACGACATCCCTGGAAGCTCTGCTATATATTAAAAAAAACAACCAGATCCAGGCACCGTGACTGTGGTAAGCTTCTTATATTTGTTATCCATGGCTGAACTTTTAAAATTATGCTGATGAGCAAAAGGGCTCTAGGGGTGTTAGCAGAGCCCCTCCATGCTGTAGCTTCACAAACTGTTGCACTGTGCAGGAGCACTTCTCCCTACCACTGTGTGAGATTAAAGCAGGCAGAGGGGGGGAGGGGAGCTGAGGGAGCATGAGGGGAGGGGGAGACAGTGTAACAGCCCGTAAAGCTACAGCACTGAGGAGCTCTGGTAACACACCCCAAGAGCCCTTCTAGATAATTAAGTATTAATTTTAAAAAATTATTTTAGAAGGAAGGAGGCCATGGATAAGAAATATAAGAAGATACAACAGTCACAGTGCCTGGATCTATGAGTAATGTCCCTGGTTTATCAGGATGGAATTTCAAGTGGAGTGGTCAGAACTGATTATATCCAGGATCCCCCATCAAAGCAACCACTATATAAACAAACGAAGACCACCAGCTACCAATAGTTCATAACAACACAGCAGGAGGCCTCCAGCTTTGCAGAACTACAAGTACCAGGCTGATGTGGTCTGCTGAGATTTGTCGCCCTACAATTTCCAGATAAACGGATAAATGGATAAACGTGGCATAGAGCATGATGTAGAGGGATCAGCCGATACCAGTCAGCTCTGCTACATTTAGGCACAATACAGTAGAACGTAGGCGGGTTTTACACTAGAATTCAGTCACATTTACGTGTGTCTGCCAGTACCTAAAAAAGGAGTCCCGAATTCAGTTATTTCGCTCACTAAAGGGGCAAATTTTCAAATAGGTGATTTTTCTTTTTTTTTTTTTTTTTACATTTTTTGCTTTATTAGAAAAAGGTATTCCAAAATTGCAACAAAAGGCAATATTTGGATATTTTACTATACACTGTAGGTTTAGGAATCTGTATAAAAGTTTAGTACAATACAGAGAATCAATAATAGTCGGGTATAATAGCGCCACCAAGTGGTCAGTTTTTAAAATGACCATAAACCAAACGAGTATATTAAAAGATAATCGAAGGGTTAATATTGAGTGTCTAAAGACTTCCAATATGGAAAATTGCTGATACAGGTCCAAATTAAAAAATATATATATATTGAGCTTTACTTTCTGTTTTCTTTGTCAACGCACCCAGTGAGGTATGGAGCGTGAAGTGGCTCCCCCTAAAGGAGAAGATTAAGATGACTGCTACATATGAAAGCGAAAGGCGAACAAAACTACAACCCGTGAATTGAAGACAATTCAAATATTTATTTCATTCAACATTGGGGAATAGATGTGCGGCAGATGTCTAGTGCTGAAATACTGTCATGTATTCAAGTCTTAGGATGTACAACGGCAAATATCACATAAATGGAAGCAAAGTTAAAGACAGTTAAAGAACCTTGATGAGGTTGAATAAGATTTGAAAGCAAAAATTCTTAATTTTGGAAGAGCAGGTGATGTCATGGAAGAAAACCTGGAGGTAAACAGGTGATGTCATGGAAGAATTCCTGACCGAAACTGGTGATGTCATAGAAGAAAACCTGACGGAAACAGATGATGTCATAGAAGAAAACCTGACGCAAACAGGTGATGTCATAGAAGAAAACCTGATGGAAACAGGTGATGTCATAGAAGAAAACCTGATGGAAACAGGTGATGTCATAGAAGAAAACCTTATGGAAACAGGTGATGTCATAGAAGAAAACCTGATGCAAACAGGTGATGTCATAGAAGAAAACCTGATGGAAACAGGTGATGTCATAGAAGAAAACCTGATGGAAACTGGTGATGTCACAGAAGAAAACCACACTGAAGCAGGTGATGTCATAGAAGAAACCCCAACAGAAATAGGTGATGTCATAGAAGAAAACCAGAGAGAAACATGTGATGCAAAATTAAGCTAACCCTAATGACAATAACACGGAAACTTACCTGACAGAAATCCACTTAAACGGTCAAAACAGGTTACCAAACTTACACTTACTTGTGATGTCATCATACCACAACATTGACATCACAGCAACTAACTGAAAACCATGTGTAATGTTATAAGAGCAAAGCTGTGATAACCTGACAGCTTATTTCTCTGAAATCCATGTGTGATGTCATGATCTGATCTGACTGAAAAAGTTGTGTGACACAAATACCTGACTGAAATCTACCAACAAATAAGGTTTTCTATCTCTCCAGAAACATCCACTTAGGCCTTAGCTCGGAGACCCTGTCCAAACCCAAGACAGATGGTGACATTTCCGTGTATAGAGGTGCTACTGTGGTATGACACCGTCCACATTGCATTTATGTCCTACATTTAACCTATAGGCCATATATTTTATCTTATTTATAGACATACATTTTATAATGGTGCATGATGGGTACAAAGGTGACCGTCTACCATACACCAGTTAGGACACCGTTGAAGTCATTTCTCACGAAGAAAAACCCACAAAAACTGTGTTTTCACAAAATTATGCGACAATTAAACGCCAAGAAGCCACAAAGGACCAATAATAAATCTCCCCCTAAGGCTACATTCACACTACCGTATGGTGGACGTATATACGGCCGATATACGTCCTCCATAGATGGCAATGGGCGCACGGCGCCGTGCGGCACCATACCGCTCCGTACCCGGAAAAAGATAGGACCTGTCCTATCTTTTCCCGTAAAACGGCGTCGTGCGCCATGTATCCCTATGGAGAGGGGCGGGGGTGAGCTGCGCTCACCTCCTTCTCCTCTCCCCATGCACTTCCGTTGCCCGCTACGGTACGGTACGGGCGGGCAACGGCAGTGTGAATGTAGCCTAAGTGTGTATATTGGGAGTCTTTCTGGAGTGTGCCCTTAAAGGTTGAGGCTTCGGTTGTGCTATATCTGGTCTTTTTGGTACCCCCCTTTTTTATTTTCTCAGTTTCCCCCCTCCCCTTTTTGGTGTCCCTTTTCCCCTCATTCTCCCGCTCTCCCCATCCCAGTTTTTCTGCCTCTTCAGAGTCTATTGAAAGCTATTGATGCAATACAATGGTACATTGAACTTTACCTCATTGGTTGATTGTTTGACCTGATGTTTTGTTTGTTCATATTCTCTTATATAAAAAAAGAATTAAAAACACTAAACGAAACAAGGCAATCTGATTGAGGTGGGGGGGTGCATGACACCTGGGGATGAGAACTCGCAGGTCAGTCTTGAGTCTTGCACACCCATAAAGCAAAACCTGTCACCAGGAGTTGTCATCTTAAACCCCTTGCTCTGCGAATCTTTTCAAGCAGATGCCATTGGTCAGAATATGAATGCATTTCCAGTACTTGTACAAACCTTATATTTTACGATTAGGACGTACCCTGTTTCAATGAAGCAGCCTTTGTGGTCCTAATGGTCTATTATCTTTGGCAGCATCCGTTTTCTTTATTTGCTTTCCATTTTTTCCTTTGCTCCTTTCACAATCATCCTGGATCCCTCTCCCCTTTCTGGCATTTTTCTTTATTTTGTTTTGTTTGTTCATATTCTCTTATATAAAAAAAGAATTAAAAAAAAACAAACAACAATCTGATTGGTGGGGTGTGACACCTGGGATGAGAACCCAGCAGGTTCAGCTTGAGTCTTGCCACTCCATTAAAGCGAACCTGTCACCAGGAATGTCATCTTTAACCCATGCTATGCCAATTTTAAAAATGCCTTTGTCAGCAATCTGAATCATTTCAGTACTTTACAAAACTTTATTTCACATTACCTGTTTAACTGTAAGCAGCTTGTTGTGAGTCCTAAGGGAGATGGAGAGGTGCAGCAGCCTGTGTGCCTGTGTCTCAGTTTCCTCTCCTCATCAATCATCCAGCTCCCTCTCCCCCTTCTGGCATGTGTATTGAGTTGGCAGGGGAAGGAGTGGGATGGTGAGTGGAGTAGAGGAAGAATGCTTCCCCCAAGGACTCACCACACACTGCTGGCAGGGAGCCAGGTAATGTGAAATAAAGTGCATCCACCTGTCACAGGACTTGGGGCTGAAGATAAAATTGATTGCATTCACCAGGAAATAATTTCAAAATCCAATGACTCCATTAATTCCCCTCCCTCTGGTACCTCTCCCTGTTCGCTCCCTTCCTTTGAGCCAGTCACAGAGGAAGAAGTGTCCAGGCTCCTTTCCTCTGCTCGCCCCACTACCTGCATCAGTGACCCCATCCCCTCACATCCCATACAGTCCCTCTCTCCTGCAGTCACTTCTCACCTAAAAACTCCAACCTCTCACTCTTTCAGCTCCAAACTCCTGGAACGCCTGCTAACCTGCTATCTCTCAGCTTACTCTCTCTTCGACCCGCTACAATATGGTTTTCATACTATACACTCCACAGAAACTGCTCTTAAACGGAACCTGTCAGCAGAAATTGACCTAATAAATCAGTATGTTGCCAAGCAGCTGAACACCTTCCAGATCATGTTTCTTTCATGGCCCAGTGCGGTGGCATCATCCAGAAAATCTACTTTGAAGTAAGATTTAAGCTTGTTGTATAAAGTCAAGGAGGCAGAGATTTTAACACTGAAGTCAAGTTCTCTCTTCCTCAGTAAGCCCCTTCATTGTAATTTATGCCCCTGCAACCAGAGACATCACTAACCAGATCGTCTGATGCATGATGTCAATCACAGACATTCAGATTTCCCCATCTTGACTTCAGTGTTACCCTCACTGCCTCCATTATACAACCAATCTACACTGGACCATGAAAGAAAGAAAAACTAGAATGTATTACAATGTTTGTCAATATACTAGTAGTGATATAATTGGATCTTCGGGGAAGGAAAGAGGCCATGGATACAAGTCATAAGAAAGATTCACCACAGTCCTGGTGTTGGACTATGAGTAATGTCCTGGTTTTCCGGATGGATTCTGTGGTGGATTTCCTTTTAAGCAAAAAAGACACTGACATTTTCAGTCTTGCCGTAATTCTAGGTTGGTTATGAATACTAAAGAGTTGCCCACCGTCTGTGGTTGCTGCAATCTGTTTTTCAAGCCTCTGGATTCATTAAGATCAAAGTGAATCCTTAAGGGAGTCTGTGCAAAAAAAAAAGCTATCCTGAGAAACAGCCCCTCCCTCATCTACACCAATTGGAATAATGAAAAAATATACATAAGAAACTGTAGGTCTTTTAATATCACATCCTTGGATCACTGGATGTTTTTTATTGTAAAATCCATCCTATTTTAAATCTTACTATTATTATTATTCTACTGAAATGTTTTACAGGTTGCTGACGTAACGTAATTCTGCTTATTTTCACGGGCATAACCCAGTGACTCTCAACGTTCTGGGTTTGGAAAGAAACGGTCTTTGAACTCTGTTTCTGTATACTGACGAAGGCTCATATACTGAGCCGAAAGCGTTCCTTTTGTTGTAACCATTCCGTTAAGCTCCTTATTTCCCTTAATGAATCAAACCTTCGTTTTTGGAACTCAACCATGGTTCCTAGAGGTTTTGATTGGAGGCCGGTTTTTTGTTAGTATGTGGGTATCCACATAAGAAATCTACAAGCATGGTTTAGGCCTACTGAATCTTATCACTGGGTCTCAGATTGTTGCCTGGATTAGGATAAGATTCAGATTAGGTGTTCCAGGTGGCAGATGGCCATCAATCTCTTAAGGTAACTCCGAATTTTCCGATATGGAATCAATGTGATTGCCTCTTTAAAAACAAAACAGAGCCTAGCATGGTTTTCTCTTTACAGTTATAACATTTTTTGTTCTGAACGTGTTGAATAAAAATTTGCACAGAGGTGATCCACATGACCTCCTGCTCCTTCATATGTGAGCAGGGCGGCTAGAGCCATCTAGTTGTGAGTCCATGATTTTTTAAGGACGGGATTCACAAGGGCGGCACGGTGGCTGAGTGAGTAGACATTGCCTTCAAGCACTTGAATCTGGGTTCAAACCCACAGGTCGGTCCATCCTCGCACCGAGTTTGTCTGTTATCCCGTGGTGTTGCGTGGGGTCCTCCGGGTACTCGGGTTCTCCCACCTCCCCCCCTGTATGCAGTGCGTTATCTGTTGTGGTTTTAAATAACAGACTTATTCTTATTCACCAAGGCTTGACCGCACCGCCGGGGCAAGGAGCTACTCAGCTGGGTAAACTGAGAGGATGGATAGCAAAGAAAACTGCAGGGGAAACAGCTAATCAGGACTTGGCTAAACTGACGAGGCTAGCAAAGAAAACTGCTCTGGATAGGGGTAAAAGATACTCTAGCAAAGTGGTTCTAATCCTGAGATCTATTGACAGGTGATAGTAAAACGTGCTTAAAAGTACCTGCACTGCGTACACTCATCTTGGCTGTCACAATGCAGAGTAATGGCGCTGTTGTCAACCTGCTCTGGATTCCATATTAGTTCACATCACAAAAATTGAGCCTTTCACTCTAGAAATATCCAAATTTATCGATTTATGTTTATTTTTTGAGGTGAATTGTGTAACTCAATAATCGACACCGGAGAAGGCTTAATTGCAGCAGTGTCGTTCTATTAACTAAAACCCGCAATCAGCAGGAATAATGAGCGCCCCACGGAGAGGACCGTGACTGTCACTGTCGAGGCCTCTGCGAGACAATGCTCTCAAGCAGGACGGGCGCACAGCAGATTCTGGAAAAAATAAATTGCACCTCAGTGGGGAAATGGGGGGGACGAAGTGCGGCTGATTGAGTCTTGTGCATATATTAAGATTTTGTTATTTCTGGATCCAAAACCCTTAGGTTTCGGTCTGGTATTTGTAGTAAAATAGTAAGCAGAGGTCGCTTACATTCCACTGGGGCATTGTCATACATCAGAGGCTTCTCTTAAATCTGGTTTTCAAATTAGTCATGCTGCCATTTGGGGAAGTTGAGAGATCCACTGGGGGTAAGCCTATGATAGGCGCTGGGGGGCTCATTCTTAAAGAGAGGCAGGTCATTATGTCACAGACATATATCATTGCATTACTTTTGATTCTGATCACTGATTACCGTCCTGTGCCATTATCCTGCTTCACTTTATATCTAGTTACTTAGCCGCAGCTGCCTGATCGCTGGTTACTATAGTGCACATCACTGCGGCCTAATTACTTGTACTGTCATTTTTACTCCTTTGTCCCTTTCGGTGCGTAATAGTGCCCCTGTATTTTTTTTCCCATTATATAATCTTCCATTTATTCTTCCAACTCATGCCACTTCTCGCTCAAGAATTGAGCTTATCTACTCTATGGTAACATATACTGTTATCTTTTGTAGTAACACCTCCACACAGTTGTAGAATCGTCTTCGGAAATTGATATTTTACTGTGAAAACACTTCTTTGAGCTGAGTTCTCTTATATAGTAAGACGAGCAGGCATCAATACTGTAGTAAATTGAACACTATTTGCCCTTTATCACACTAGTATGATTGGCCCCACTACATTTTTGCCTTTTTGTGTACCCCACTAGTCACATGACCCATTACAATATCGCCCCCTGTGATACCCACGTATTCTTAACCAATACATATTGCCCCCTGTGATACCCCCACTAGATTCTGGTGTTCCATTAGATAACTATTGCATCCTGAGCTCCCACTCGGACATTTGACTCTTACAATATGGCCCCAAGGTGATACCCACTAGTATCATGACAATACACTATTGCACCAGGTGATACCCCATAGTATCAGTGACCCTACAATATTGCCCCAGGTGATAACCCACTAGTATTCAGTGATCACTACACTATTTCCCATGGATACCCCACTAGTATCGGGGCCACCCTACAATATGGCCCAGGTGTACCCCATAGTATCAGTGACCGTATACAACATTTCCCCATGTGATACCCCACTAGTATTCAGGCCCACTACCATATTGCCCAGTGAGACCCCACTAGAGCAGTGACCTCGACAATAGTTACCCATGTGAGGGAGACCCACTAGTATCAGTTCACGGTATATCTACCCCTGTGTTACCCCACTACGTAAACATTCCCCCTACAATATTGTCCCCTGTGACAGGAACTATAGTATCCGTAAACTCCCACCTTGAGCATTTTTCACCTGTTGCACCTGCTAATATTCAAGCTTTTCGTTCATTATCTGGACTTTATGTGGCTGGGTCTCATATTTTTTTGTTTTTTTGACAAATCAAGATATACAATATCCGAAGACTCCGTCCCGTTAGTACATGTGTCCTATGCCGACTGACGGCATTCGTCTGCCAGGACCGCTCCTTATCAAACTAAGATGAGCCTCGTTATACATTTATTTTCATGAGACACTGAAGGGATTTTCAAATCTCTCTCCTCCCCCCCCTCTACTTGCCAAAAGTTAGGTTAACGCAGTGATTCACGACCCAGCCCATGGTCGCCCTGTTTGCGTCGCGCTGTAGCGGCAGGGTGCCTCTGGGGAGCATGTCCACGGCTAAGAGTGCCTACAGTAGGATGTAAGCCCTCAGAATTATTTAGATGGGGAGTGGAAGGGAGAGGAGGCCTGTCTTTTGTTTTCATGAGGATTCTGAAAGTCATGCTTGATTAAACGGGGGTTGTCTTGCTAGGATGGAAATTTCTCTCCTCTAATGAGCTGGGGGCCCCGTTTCTGAACGGTCCCTATTACATATATAATAGGGACCTGCACACAGACGGGTTAGTCACTCCACCCACGCAGCGCTTTGTATCAGGTAAAGGTGGCCTTGGTGCGCGGTAGGGCAGTGGTGGCGAAAACCTATGGCAATGGGTTTGCCAGAGCGGCACCGAGCTGCTGTGGGCCCTCGGGGCCATTCACCCCAGCATGAACTCACAAGAAAGACACAGAATCTTCCTACAGAATCGTCATACAAATGATAGGGGAACCACCCCACCCCCTCTCCAAAGGGAATTTGCCTCCTCTTTCAACGCGTTGGTTCTTTAGGAGGGTGAAAGAGTGAAAGTGGTCAAAGAACCAGGAGAAATAAAATTACTGCTAAATGCTGTGCTGGCACTTTGCAAATATATAAATACGTGGCTTTCTTGTTGAATTTGGGAACTCCGGGCTCTCTAAAGGTTCGCCACACTGCGTGGGGAAGGAGTAAGCTAAACAAGCGGCCTCTTGTGCCGGGCTCGGTCGCGGAAAACCAACACACAGATGTCTTACAAGGAACAGAGAAGAAATTATTTTCTTTCCCATCCTGGAAAACATATTTGTGAATTCTAGTGAAGAGGCGGTACCAGGTTCCATAGGATGAATACAAGCCAACCGCAGACAGTGGCGATCGGAACGGGCATGTGATCAAAACAGTTATCATCCATCTATTTAGATAAGTCCACTGTTACATGGTCTCCCGATTTAGATATTGGTAACGATCCTAACAATAGGTTGTCAGTATCCACTCTTGGAATTATCGGGGTTGGTAAAACTATCTGTCATTTACATTCTGAGAGGTAAGCCGCGCTGAAGGGGCTGTGGCTGAGGCCATTTGTTGATGTGCGAAGGAAACCATACAAATTGTAAGTGCGTCTTTTAGAATTTACACAACTACAGGACAAAAAAGTGTCAAGATATGTACTACAGATTGGCATGTGACTGAATGATTAAAAAGGAAATATGACAACTGGTTTTCCCACAGTGGGTTTTAGTAAACTTTGCATTAGTTTTCTGCCTCTAAATACCACTCCTTTTACTAAGTATGACTAATAAATAGCATGTTGTGTGTAAACTAATCAAACTCTTTTTTTTTAATTCCAAACAGTTTCCAGGTCTCCCAGTGTGGACAGTATGTTTTGATGTTTTGCATCTTCCTCAGGCCCCGTGCTGTAATCGGTGGGGCTATTAGGGGAGAGAACCGTAAAGTCTGACGACAAGGTAAGAAACGAAACTCTTTGGCGATTGTCTTTTCAGGCCACCTTTACACTTCTGCAGGATTATATACGCTAAGGCTGTCCATAGGTGAGGGCTGTTCCTTTTGAAAAAGTCATAGCCGACCTTTGGCCTGTCATTCCAAAAACCAGAGTTCGGTTCCGCTTATTAGAAACAGTATATAATTAACAAAAAAACCTATAACAATATTACTCCACCACAGGTTTATTAGCTTTACTACGATCGAGAGGATGTATAGCGAGCTGCTTTCAACGTGCCACTGGAGGATATTGACTCCAATTACGCCTGCCAAAGGCAAAATCGCCATTATTCATCCGTTGTGCCCTGCTTTTTAAGAACACTGTGAAGATACTGGGATTCGTGGTATAATCTAAACAACGTGGAATAGTGGTGTTTTTCTCTGCGGCAGGGGGACATCCTTTTAGGTATGTTCCTCATATTGCTTCTTGCATCGGTATCCTGCCTATTACCACTGCAAAACAAAAACATTTCAGGAACCCATTTCCATAACCAATGATTGATCCCTTTAGCGTAAGATATTTCGCACATTACAAAGGTTCTTGCCTGAGAGTTCCCAGGGTGGTTATAAACATCTGCGTATTACAAGAAACTTTATCGAAACACCATATAGAGCCATGATTTCCACGGCTAAGTGTATGGATACTCTTTTTTAGCGCCCAGATGTTCCCTGCATGAAGATGAAGCATATTTTTTAACATTACAGTAAAACATATGTGTTGTTTTGGTGATTTTCATGAACTTTATAAAAAATTCTCGGTGTATTTGTATGTACGATGAAAAAGGGGGTGTGTATGCAGGATTTAACAGTTGTAAACTAATATATTTAGGAGTGTTTAGTATGGCAGAGGGGACTAAGACTTTTTTCCCCTTAACTGTTCTTCCGTTTTACAAAGTTTACCCAGCGAACAACCCCGCTTATTGGAGTCTTCAGGGCAGTCTGACATACAACGCTGCGGACAGTTTTAGAGAAGTGTCATGGACTCCTATGTACTATTAAGTGTTGTTAGTAGCAGCAGGACTGCTAAAAAATGCATTTCTTATGCTAGGCTTCTAGCTGGGTAAGGAACCCTACCGCCTGGTAACTGGCTTCGTTAGATGTTCAGCGACGAGGACGGGTCTGGTGAGCAGATTGAAGCAGAGCTCAAAGACACAGCAGTGCGAGGACCACTTCCCCAGTGACTCAAGTCTACGATAGAATTGGAGTAAAATAACGTTTTTAACAGTTCTGCTGCTATAAAAACACGCCCACCAGGTAGGCTACACGATCTCCAGAGAGAATACGTCATACTTTCGTAGTCGCTTTGTGTGCCAGGCCGGCAGGTGTCTCCCTTAGACTTTTTTCTAGAGGGTGTCCAGGCTTCAGTACATTCACTTTGAAAAATTTTGAAAAGGAAAGATGCTACATACCGTGTGACAACTTTTGTATGGGACAATCCCAGATGTGCAGAGATTTGCACGATATGCTAATCGAGTCACAGGTGGACTGAGATGCCCTGTATAGGTTTGTGGTGCTGTGATTTATCTACTTTCTTTTTGTCCATGTCCCATTTCTGAGAAATTCCATTTTTGATCAGTCAGCTTTTGGGGGCAATTGGTGCCCCAAGGTCGGTCTAGAACCAAAGCACTGCTATTCCCACCTAAATCATTCACTCTTCTTCTAATGTTTCCCAATGCTCGTACGAGACAAGTCTAGGTTTCTACAGATAAGGAAGTGATACAGGAGGGCTTAGGACACCTCGGGCGCACCTTACTACTCATAGCAGATATTAAAATGGAGATTTTCTTAAATGGTTAAAGGGACAGAATGGACAGGTAGGTTAGAAATCCGTTAGCTCTGTAGCGGTTTGCAGCAGATTATCAATTCACCATTCGCGGAAGCTGGTAGAGGGTAGGGGGGCGGTGGGGTACCTCCCTTTAAGTACCCCAACTGGTACTTGTGGTCCCCACTTAAGTACCTCCGCCTTACAAGACACCCATTAGTTACACTACGGGACTTCGGAAAGTGGTATGACGGACTTTAGCCTTCGGCTACCATAATCAGTATGACGGTATTAACGGTGTTCTTGCCTGTAATGCGCTTTATTATTATCTGAGTTTCCTTATGACCACCAAAATTGTAACACATACAATTGTCCCAGGACCAAAACAATTTGGTGGAGGTACAATTCTAATACTATCCATCCGACTTACCATACACCCTTCCCCTTAAGAACAAAACCTACCGAACTGTCTTGTCATACCCCGTGGACGACATGTATACTGATTGTTTAATGACGCCTACACATATTGTATAAAAAAGGGTGCGGGTCCGATGTTTCCTTATAATAAATGTAAATAGCAATTGCCAAAAAACTTCATTGAGGAGTTGCGTGATTTGTTTTGAACATCTAGATGTGAGTTTTATCGACGTGCTCCATTCTTCTATTTTTTGTATTATTTTGGGTGGTTATTATTTTTAATAACATTGCCATGTGAATTGGGTTACACCAGCATATTACCAGCGGATGATAGAACCGCTCAGTGATCTCAAATAGGCTTGGATGACTTGCGGATTGTTATGCTGTAGATTTATTTATTTACGTGACGTTGATTATCGCCGGCGTCAACATATGTGGGACAATGTAGGATTAATCGAATCTTACACAAAATCAAGTTTATCAAATTTACCTCAGAATATAACTTCCTCTCGAGTTGACAAGAAATAAATAGGTTTGATTGTCCGGTGTTTTTTCATGCGGCGAGCTCGAGGAAAGAACATATAATGGCGGACCTCGATATCTCTGCTCTGACGAAACACATTTGGAAATCAAAGAAAAAATATATTTTTGGAAAGTGTGACGAGCGATCAGCATCAGATATTTTTGTATAAGGCCTCATATTTAAAACCGACCCCGAATGATCGAATGTGATGCGTTATCAGTAAGACTGAACTAATAAAGAACATTTTTATAGACTTCTGTGGTACTTCCTAAATACTACTGCTCTTCATTGTGCAAAAGAACGCTTTTCACACAGGACCACAAAATACCTCTATGTAGGGTCCCCCCCTCCCCCCCAAAATATACTGCCATCAGTGTGGAAATCGACATCTAGATTATGTTGTAAGCGCTATACGGATTGATGGTCTTATGAAAGTAAAGCTTCTTTTATTGTTCCAAATAATAGTGCCTGCAGTGTGCCAATAATACCTACAGTAAACTAGAACTCAAATATGCCGATTCTAAAAAATTACTGCTCTCATGTACCCAATAAGTCTACCATATAGCGCCCGATAACTCACAATATACATGTCACAATAATACTTGCACTCTGTGAGCAAAAGAATACTTCAGATAGCGACACTAGAAATTCAAATATACATGTTCAAAATAATATGCCATCAGTTTTCAACGAATAGTCACATGGGCCACATTAATACCCTACAATTTTTCAAATAATAGACTTAGAGGGCAAATAATATGCCATACCGAACCCACAATAAAAAACCTCATAAGTTGACAATACACTTAACACCTTCCACAAGCGGGATAAATAGACTGTCAAAATAATACTGTTCTTATTGTGCAACTAAAATTCTATTTTGGTGAATGCTGAGAGGTTCATCCTGAGATACTTATTGTATAAGGCTCATGTGTAAAGACTCCAAATGTCGATATGGATGAAGGATATAAAGAAATTTTTTCTTGACTTCTGCAAGAACTCCAATATTACTTTCATTATTGTAAAAATATTTCTTTCCCCCGGACCACATAAAACTTCTATAATATTCACATTAAAAATTACCGTCAGATGTAAATCATATTTTATGGACCATGATAATCATTCTATACAGATAGTTCCCAGGTGATACCAGATAGGGTCAGTAGGTTGCTCTTGAGTTTGAGTTGTCTGGTAAGTCGGAACTGTATATTTTTAATTCTAACTCCGCCAAAATATTTTTGCGTTCTTTGACACTCTTTTTTAAAATGTTGTTAGCTGAGTTGCCCTGTAATGGTTACGTGATCGTTTGTAGGAGGGCTAAAAGTAGAGTAAATTACCACGCAGAGGTCCGTTTGTAATAGGGGGGGTATCTGTTAGTGGCGTGTTGTTAAAGCGGGTACCGCTGTATGTGTTAAAAAAAATACTGCTTCAGTGTGCAAAAATACTTCTGCAGCACTAGCACGAAACAAAAGCAATACAAGGCAGTTTTGTTCTAAGTCGATTTGTATGTAAGTCAGAATGGATATAGTATAATTGTAACCTAGGCAAATTTGTTGGTCTCGTGACAATTGGATTTTAAAAGTGTTTCGATTGTTAATCAGAACCAGGATTAACAATAAAAGTTTAAATGCAAACACTGGCGGCCGTTTTGTAACTAGCGGCGTTGAAGTCGGGTGGTCAAAGTAGGGGATCCTAGGTATACATGTTCGGAATATTGCAGCTTCAGTGTTACATGTGATGCTTCGATATACGCCAAAATAAAATATGATTTATCTGTTCATTACAATAACATGGCTGGTTCCCACTATTATAGGACACCTGTCTTACCAGAGACCCTCGTTACAGAAGACCCTCTGCCCTGGTTCCCTCTGCGAAGCTCTCTGATGTACCAAAGAACTTCCCAGACTTACAATGATTCAGCGTAAGGTGTGTCTGTAATGAAGTTTATTGATAATCGTGGTCCCATTCCCGAAAACATTGAAAATCCAAGTGTCACCGGGGCCCCCAAAAGAAGATTTTTTTTCAATTCTAAAAATACTACTAATTATAAATGATTATAGAACAAACCTCCGGACCCCTATCCTGTATGTAACCCAGACGCCGTGTAGGTCTTCGTGTGCAAATAATACATCCAGATAGCACACAATTATACCTGTATATTGTTCAAATTAATAATAACCTTTAGGTGCCAATAATGTCCAACACCACCACAAAAACTACACTATCAGTTTTATAAAGAATACTGCATCTAATGCCCGAAATAGACAACATAAAAAATAAGCACAAACCCGTGATTCGGGCTTTGCCTCAGGTAGAGGCGGACAACCAGCTCACTCTTGTAGTGGACCAGCTGTGCTACTGCAGCTTACTTGAAGGTTCGCTTAGCGCAGGTATCCAGTTGGCCAATAACCGAGAACGGAGCTGTTGTGTGTTTTGTTGTGGGCGCTATATTTTGGATCGAGTGACACCCCTTCTGGTCGGAAAAAAACAGATGTGATAGTAATAAGAGGACTCCTCCCGGAGAGTAATTGCTAGCAAGTATGACATCAATCAGCGGTCACGTTGTTTCGAAGTTTCTTCGCTCGAGCACACTGTGCGTTGGACGTCTATTACCAGGGATGGGGAAACGCGGCAGATCATGGGCACGATGGCGGGAGCGCGGCACCATCGGGAGGCGATCTTACATGGAGTTTCAGTACCTTAGATCGATGGGCAGTAAATGGGAAGTAATGCGAGGAGGCGCTTTCACTTGTCGCATCTTCCCTCCTCTGGGCGATCTGATCATCCCAAAGACAGATCCTAAGGAGGAATGTCACTACCTCGCGAGGGCATCCTTCCTTTAAAAGACCACGAAGAATAGGAAGTTATCTATCATATCCAACTGGCCATCCCTCTACTGGCTTGCGCATCTTCTCTTGTTGTAAGATAATGGGTTACTGGTCCAAAGTCTTCAATTATCGGAAAATGAGCCTCCTTCAGCCTCATCAGGCGCATGGAGATACTGGTATATGATGCATTGATTGTCTGGGAAGCTGGAATCACTTTTACTGGTACAGATCGTAGTGAATTCGAATATTATAATGTGACCTATTAACTACGCCCCCACACAGTGGTGATAGAGCGTGGCCTGATCCTCGGCCCACACCACAGTGATTGACAGGCGATATCTGATACTCAACCACACACAGTGATCACAGTGAGAGTCCTGATTATTTGCCCAACAGTGATTGACCGTGCGCGACTGATTACCCCGCCACACACAGTGAGACAGTGAGGTCTGATTACTCCACCCAACATGATTGACGGTAGCGAGTCCTGATACTCCACCCCCACAGGTGATTGACAGCAAGAGTCCTAATTACCCCGCCCACAGACGGTAATTGATAGTAGCGAGAGTCCTGATTCTCTGCCCCAAAACAGTGACTGACGTGAGAGTCCTGATTACCCTCCCACCACTTGATAGATAGTGAGAGTCCTGATCCCCTACCACACACAGTGCTGACAGTGAGATCGTATTCCCTGCCTAACACAGTGATGACAGTGAGAGTCCGGCTTACCCCTCCCACACACAGTGAAGATCGTGGGAGTCGATTACCCCTCCACCAACAGTGATAGATAGTGAGGAGTCCTGTTACCTCCCACACACATTGCTGTCAGTGAGAGTCTGAATTACCCTGCTACACACCAGGGACTGACAGTGAGGTCCTGATACCCTCCCAACCACAGTGATAGCTAGTGAGCCGTCCTGAGACCCTCCCACACACGATGACTGACAGTGAGAGTTTCCTGATTAACCCCCCCACACACAGTGGAACTGACAGTGAGAGTCCTGATTACCGCCCACACAGATCGCTTCGTGAGAGTCTGATACTCTTCCCCACACACAGTGATGTTAATGATTGTGAGCCGCGGCAAATCTCTCCCTTTACAAAGGTGATACACCCTTTCTTTTCTTCTCAAAAGCACTGTATTTTTGTGCCTGTAGCAATTACGCAGAGCAAAGGTTTAATTTAAAGCAGAGGCATAACAAGAAAGCTGCGCTGTAAATTGGTCTTATGGGCCACAAGAAATGAACTAAAAAAAAATTGGCAGACATTGGAAAAGATGTTCCTAGAGAATGTTCCTTGTGTCCGGTTATGTAATCCCTACTTCCGGATTACCACAGTCTTGCTCATCCGGCAACCCATTCCTCTTCTATGTCCTCGGCCCTTTGGCTTACCTCTTCTGACATGGGGGACATGTTCCTGGTGGTCGCACTTTGGTTGTTAGCCTGCTTCCTCTGTTTTGAGCAGAAGATTGGCGCCCCTTAGCGCTGCCAGTCACCTTATCTGTATAGCTTACGTAATGAGGGCGAGCCTTGGTATAAACAAGAATTTACCGTATCAGCCAAAAGTGCTTCTAAAAGAGTCTGAATGTATTGGAATCAGTCTGTCTATTGTTCAATGGTTAACGCTGCACGAATAGACATTCCAGCAATACAGATAGTAAAACTGAAACCATGCCTCGCAATGAGAAGCTGTGACTGTAATGTATCCAGTAATATGTGATGCAGGGTCTGTGGAAGCTGAATGATGAGTGAAAGTGATTGTCATTTTGCTTTTCCCAGGTGAGGTTCTAAATATGTGATGGTAGCGCTATCATACGTTCTGTCTCATATGTCATCAGGTCATGTCGGGTTTTATTGCTCTCTGGTCCAGATGTGACAAAGGCACTAACCGGAGTAGTAGGCCCCGATTACCTTGATGCTGGCTTCCACGCTGACGGGCAATGGATGATATCAGGGGGTTTGTTTAAACCACCAGGAGTCCTCAGCGACCTCCTCCTGAATTCCTACTAATGAACCCGCTTGCTTTAATATATGCCATTGTGGGGGGGGGGGGCGTATGCATTGTATTTCTAGTCCAGTTGGTGCTCTATATTTCTCTGCCTATATAACTGAAACAAACACATTATTGGCGGGCTATCAATTAACTCATATAGAGTGTGTGCAGATGTGAATTCGTGAAATGACGGCTTGATGTTTCAGGGTATCAGTATTTAGTTCCGTGGGAAAATCTGGGATGGATATCCACAAACGTAACTTGGCCTCTTCGACAGTTGGGGATGAGTATCACTGGCAGGGTCGATTATAGGGAGGGCTCTGGGGCCCCACCACTTTACTCATAAGGGGGCACTAGGCAGGCGTGTCCGATGGTCAGTCACCAGCATGGGGGGGCGAGGCGATCCGGTGGTCAATACTACAGTCACTGTGCCAGCTAGGCTAAGATATAGGAGGAGGAAAATTTAGAATCTCAGAAGATTTGATAGTGAGGTACCACGTCTGGGTCCAATCCGTGGAGTTCCAATCAGGTTTTGCGCCAGGGGCTTTCCACCAACTTAATCTGGGAGTGATTATGGGTGGTCAGTGCGGCCCAAGAAAGGGGAAAGGGAGACTCCTGTGAATGAAGGCTGATGTGGATGTGTATACGGGTTGATTATCCATCTATGGGGACTACATTGGAACCAGGAGGGTTAGTCAAATCCCTGAGAAGTCATTTGAGAGTCTCTGTAGGTTAAGCCTAGCCGTAGCTCTCACCTCTAGTAGGGGCGGGTCACCCGGGTTTTCAACATGTCCAAGAATAAATCGGTGTGATCCATGAGGTATGAATTCTTGGTAATTCTCTTTTGGTTTGTCACAGATGGGCTTGTACTTTGAATCAGTAGGTGATTTGTTATTACGACGTAGTTCGGACTCATTTCTGTCGACAATGTGGACTATAGTAATAATGTTTTCTGTTAAAATCTAAGTGATTTCAACATTTCCAATCTTCCGTATTCACACAAGGGGGGTAGCGGTTATACATGTTTTGTTTGTCTATGTTAGCTGGTTTTTGGCGCAGTTGTGGTAGCCTGCGGTTTTGCCGACTTTACTTGCACCAAGATGAAATAGGACAGTGCAAAGCAACTTTGACATAGACGCTTGCTTTCACCCAAAATTCATTATTGCATAGACCAGTTTCACAGGGTATTGGACCGACTTGAGTGATATGCGACTTTGTTGTGGTCCAGTACCCACTGGTCCATGTTCTGTGACTTGATGTTATTTGGCGACTTTAATGGGACTTAGCAAATAAACTGTGTGGCATAGACACTGCCACCGATTAATCAAGGGCCAAAGTCCCACTGAATCTGAGGGCAGGCAGCACAGCAGAATCGAGCGGTTGTAAGAGCGCCTAATGATAATTACTCCAATGCGTTCTTCATTTCGTACAGCTATCTAATGGCGTTCTTTCTCAAGAAACCCTAAGTTTAGGAGGGTGCTCAATCTCATTATACGTGTTTCGATTTCTTTCGACGGATCAGACTCTTGTAGCATCTGTAAAGGTGTCTGGGCTTGAGCTTGGATGATAATCGTGTTAGACAGTCATCTTATGCACCATCTGGGTATTCAGGAGAATTCATCCTGTGATATTCTTTTTCTCTTTCTCAAAGTTTTAATGAAAAAACCAACAAATCACTTGTTCCTTCTGTCAATTAGCTCCCACTGCCCAGAGGGGTCTGCTGGTGCGACTGTTTTATTCGTTCTATGGCCCCACCACACCCCAGCCACCCCACAAGAGTTTTGAAAGAAGACCGAGTGCCCCCGCGAGACACACTGTTTCTGGTACACAACCATCTAATTTGCATCCAATAACATTGAATTATCGTACAAACCATGGCAGCTGTGATTGGGACACTTTGAAAGATATGATGCGGACTGATTGGTGGAGTGAATGTGTGACTGTGAACTGCTTGGTGCAGTGCTATCCTGACATATTTTCCCATGCTGTGGACGGACTGGGTGATGATTTGATAATATAATAGACTGGGGATAACTGGTGACGTATAACTCGACTGTTGAACTGAATGGTTTGTCAGTATGTTTATCTAGAATTTGTGCATGTGGCGCTCACTTGATCAATACTTCTTGCTGGCTGCAGAAATTTCCTTCTTTCACTAAAGTATTGTTATGATACAACTGTTTGAGTGAAAAATCATAACAGACCAGAGCCATAATCACAAAATTGTGCACGAGTTTAATTGTGTTTAAACAATTTCGCATGTCACTTGGGGAAAATGACACTAAGAGTGGGTGTCGGATACTATCTTTGCTTTGGCACTTCATCTCACTTATTCTCAAAAATAGCAAATACAAATAATAAAAAAAAAATAAAAAAATGAAATCACATATACATAGATATGCTCAGAGTGCAAATATGAACCCAGGAGAACATGTTTGCCTGGTTCGGCAGCAGCATAAGTCCCATTTGGTCCATAAATCATTTGGATTTTCATTCTCTCTGGGCTTATTGGGGTCTGCTGGCTAAAGGAAGAATTGCAGTTTCACTTTTGAGACAGAATAGGATCATCTCAGATAATTAACTTTGGGATGGCCAGGTGATCGATCTTAAAACCTCAGGGTAGAATAAGGGGAAGAAAAAAACACCATCTGCACTGGTTTACTCCAGAAGACCAAATTTGCCACTAAATAGGAAGATTGTGATGGTTGCTTACCCAATTGTTGTCGGGGGGCTGTTTTGGTAATTGCCTAACTCTGGTTACGGAGCGATTTGTGGGTTGGAGAGATGATCGAGAACTGGTTGTCTTTACATATCAAAACGACCGTTGAGGGTCACCCTTAAAGCACATATCGGGAGACCATGTCAACTGCATCACTGGTACTTCAACCCTGCGGATACGTAGCGGTTGGTTTCGGTGGAAAGGTCCTCTTCTTCCTAGGCAAACAATACTGCTTAGCTTATCTGTCATCACTTGTGAGTTGTCTTAGTGTGTAAACCTTTACAGGCGTTCTTCATGTTAGGAAAGCTCATCAGCACCAGGTATGGTCGAGTACACGTGGAGGTTAGTTTACTTTTGCCTACCACTCTTATTCAGATCTTACAGATTTCGTGAGACCTTCTTTACATGGTTTGTTGCAGGACAGTGGAATAACAGTCTGATACAATTCCACGAATAACCATTCTGAGATCTTTGAGGACTAGTTCCTCTCTTGGAGACAAGGAGAAGCCAAAACTTAACGCCTGTCCTTCCGATTGGCATCTATTATAGACTAGCGACATATAAACATAACTGCAATATGACCTATGCGAACAGTGTGAGTCTGAGCTTCCCGCTTATTTCCATTTTTCGAAGCTGAATAGCGATAAGAATGGGTGAATATTAGAAGAACAGCGATGGAAACACATCCCGCTGTGCACTTCATGATGTCATTCCTGGTTTTAGGTTCAACGGGTCCAGTTGGCAATAGTTTATTGTGAAGGCATTATCGGGGGTACCAGCAGTGATGACAGTGACTATGGATAAAATATGGGACCCCAAAGTCCAAAGTGAGAAGGACGCATCTCAGCGACGTTGCTTTGAGATGTTGTGGAGTCATCGGGTGAGTAAGAGGAGGCACATTAAAAATCGAAGATACTGAGTAAAAGTAATAGCTAAATGAGAAAGATGATGGACCACCCCTTAAATTGGAAATTTTCCTAGATAAGCCTGGTCTTGTTTTGGAGGTAAAGGGGTAAATGACTGTAATGTTGTAGTACCAATGCCAGAAGGTAGAAGTCCAAGTTATCAGAGCCTGATTACTTTATTCTGTTCCGAATAGTATAGCGACGATACAAAAGACTCAGCAAGTAAAACAAGAGGATAGTACCAAGATAGCTGTGCTGAATCTTGACATGATGTTTTGAGACAGTAAGAATCTCTTCATGTCTATGTTAGGGCCCCGAGCGTTTGGCTGGGGAACAGCTCGGTCAGTTGTAAAGCCCATAGTTGTCCGACTCCACTTTCTTCTTGTAACTTTATTATAGAAAGAAAAAAAAAAACACTCCTTTTTGTAATAATACCCATAAAAACGAAAGGAACAATCTTTAAATACCTGATAACAAAGTCTATATTGTTTAAAGTGGATTTTATGGCTCCTATATTATAATCTGGTAGTATGACCTACCTGAAATGAAGAGCTGGTCTGCAGTGTGGCCTCAGAGCCGATACAATCCACATAGCAGTTAGTTATTCAGGCTCTGACCCTAGGTGGATTGCTGAATGTCAGAGCTGGCCCCACATTGTTGTACCACCACCAAATAATTACTAAAGATATATCCCCATGGGTTGGTATTAGCACTAAGGTGCTAGTTTGTAGTATCTGAAAAGTGTTGACATAATTGTCTTGGCTACTCAACTTGAAACCATCTTGATTGGTCTTGACCGCTGCCTGGGTAACGTATTGATATTGACTTGTGCTTAGTGCCCTGACCTCCGTTGGATACAATTGTAGGCCGAATTCAGACAATGCAGAGGCGAGCAGGGCAGAGGCGTGAGCTTGTCTGCAGAAAAAATGCATGGCACGTTATGCACGTGCCAGGTGGCCACGACGGAAGGTTATAGATCGGATGATATTCGTGCCCATCTTTGTCTCTCACCCGCCAATGTTTAACGTTTGCAAACAACGAACCAGTGGTTGGTGCATGAGGCATTATCTTCAGCCGACCTGCTGAAAATTATTCTTTCCCTTGACGGTCTCCGACCTTCTGCTACTGGAAGGAAACCACCCAAGGGTAGCAACTGTTGGTTTCCCGCTGTTGTGAATTTAGGATTTTATCAACTGGTGAAATCCCTATCATCATTTAGTCTTAGAAGTTTAGTATCTATTAATTGACCAGTGGGTACGTGCACATGCGTTACTACACTTCACATGCCTTTTTTTCGATAGACATAGACTTGGCAAACATTTTGCTGCCCAAGGTTTACAAACTTGACCATAGCTAAAATCCCTTATGTCACAAAATGACTAGCTATGAAGAGTTGATGGAAACATCCAAGGCACCGATTGCTTGTTTTAGGCCTTTTAAAAAATAAAAATGTTCATAAATTGAACAGAACGCACTGTAAAAAAGAGTGCATTCTTGAATCATGGCGGACTGGTGAGCATTCGTCCATCCACACCTATATCCAGTAGCTTAATCGGTCTTCATCAACCTACTTGGTTTGGTTTGTGGTTGTGTAGTGGAAAGGCGAAAGTGCTTTGCTGTTCCCTGATGGGATTATTATAGGGTTCAGATCTACTTGTGCTATATCATGGACTTCCTCCTGTGTCCTTCCTCAGAAGCCATTATAGTTCCATGTCCAAACCCTTTAACGATTGAACGAGCTCACAATCACTGGTCTCGTGTATGTCGGAGAGCAGATATTTGCCATCAACTGCATTTCAAGTTCAAACGGCGCTCAATACAGCGGTAGAACAGTTAGGGGGGCGACCTCGCCTCGGAGAGCTGTAAGCATTATAGGATTTTCAGAGACTAGCGTACAGCTCCATTTCTTAGTGCACAGCCTTGTCACCAGCAGGTCGTCATTACATTACAGTATTGATGATACAATTTTAAAACATGTTCAGGAATGTTAAGGTGTAAAAACAGGTAGAAGGTCTACAGATGAAGGCGAACTGGCAATGTGGATCATCGGTGTGAAGTGGTAACAGACATGTACTGCAATTTGTAGAGCAAGTTGGGTGCTGGCAATAATGGCGCGGAAAATGGGAATCGAGAGTATCCATCTATGTATCAAATCGATTTCAATCCTATGATTTATCCATAGAGGAGCACATCATAGTTAGCCATCTGAGTTATACCCAGCGAGTATCAATCTAGGAGCAGCCCAGTGTGAGCCACAGCTATTTATCAATCCATCGATCCATCATATATTAGCCATCGATCCATCATCGATCAGCCGATCGACGCGCAAAGCTCTAGCTATCTAGCCAGCGTATCTACGGGCTATGTACCGATCTATATCGATCTATCGATCTAGCTCTACTATCGAGATAGGTAGCTATTTACGTATCCATCCATGAGCCATGGATGCTAGCCAAGGTTCGATCCATTATCTATCTAGCTATCGATCATCTATCTCTCTATCTATCTATATATCTATATAGCGGAGAGAGTACGTCTCGATCATCCATCCCATTCATCCATCCATCATCCATCCATGTATCAAGCCAGGGGCCAGCAAGGGATCCAGCCATTATAGCCATGGAGCCAGCAGGGACCAGCCGGGAGTCCATCCAGCGATCCAGCCAGTATCCATCCAGGGTAGCAATCGCATGGATCAAGACAATTTATCCAGCCATGTAGTCCATCACTTATCCATCCATTGCGCAATCCATGTTATCATCCATTCTCAATCCATTTATCATCCATCTATCATCCATCTATCTACGTAGCTATTTACTATCAATCTATCGAGGTTGCAAAATAAATCGATCCACTATTATAGGCGTCTAGTGGCGACTGGACACTCGCTAAGCATCCTCCTTGTAGGTTTTGACTCAACTATTTCACTAACTGATTAGTGGTTCCTTAAGGTCTTGAAGAATTCCGGGATACAGAAAGACTGGGGAAGCTCATTGGCATATGTTTTTCATTATTATCCTAAATGGAGCCGTGCACAAAAGTAGAATCTCAACCCAAGTTTGTTGTCAGTATGGTGGGTGTCTATTGACACTGGCCAACGAAGGATGGCCTTCTATCTCTACATTGCCCAATCTTTTTTGTCCTAAAGAGAGGCAGTAGTTTATTCCACTTCTAATGAGCATACATGTATGACGATTGGCTGGAGTGAAGGTGGTGGACGGTGTTGATACTATTTGTATGGACAGTCCAAGCCGTATACATGGTGTATGGGACCTCCACAGTCTCTCTAGGGCTGTGCAAAACTGCATTTGTGATACCGATGGTCTTCCAATCATATCGGTCTAAATTGATTTTTTGTTCTAGTAGTTATCTTGAAAGAGGAGTGGTACTTGTAGAGGTTTTTCTCAAATAATATTAGTAGGAAAAATTTGAAATATTTTTGGTTCTTACAGTCAACCTTCTATAATCAAAGTGCTGCCTTTATCACAGTTATGGATGAAACTTTTGGAATCTAAAAGGAAAATAATGTAATAAACAGTATTAGGACCAAATTTCGTAAGACTGATTATAGTAAATTGGCGGCGCAGTGACCTTTTCACAAGATGTGGCATAGAATAAGAATAAGTGGGGTTGGTCAATTTAGAAAAATCACAGGTGATAATGAAGTTTGTGTATTCGTAGTGGTAGTCCAACTAAATAAATTCTACCGTCATACTTTTCTACTACTAACCACAGTCATTACCTTTAGCTGCATGTCATGAAATGGCGCGTGCGATGCAGATCATTGATGGTTTCCCTTAGGCCACGTAATTGTCTTCCTTGACCCGGTGTTGTCTGTTTATGACTAAAATGGGGAGACCACCTCTTGGGTGGACAGTTAGCTATAAGTTTTCATTATAAGTGCACCTTTCATACCTGACATTTTCATTCCTATGAGAAAATTGATGGAAAAATTATATGGTGGCATCTGTCATCTCTCCACCTTACACGGAGTACAAAAATATTGATTCTCCAGCTGATTAAATTAAGACGCTTTTAAGTGGAGGTATTTTGAAAGTGACCCTTGGCGACCATGAGCACTAGCTGAAGGCCCATAGCAATCGGGTGTGTGCAGGATCGGTGTACTAAAATTGAAAGACCCAAAAGTGATCTGGTAAGGCCAGGGAACACTAATGCTAAAAGCACCATTGCCGAGTACAATGGACTACTAAGGTGGAAATACCATGTCCACCTGGTGAAAAGGACCACTAAGGCTAAAGAGGACCTGTCACACAACTTTCGGTACTAGGAGCTGCTTATAAAGTACGAATGTAATCATCGGAGAGGCTGCCTCTACCCTGACCGCCTGGCTCATCCCTAGGCCCGGGTGGTGAATGCCGCGTGTCATGCGGACCGTCCACCCATCCCTCCAACTACGCCACCCCCCCTTCAGAATACATGATTGCGAGCCTGTCGACACTACACGTTACCACGTCGCAGTGTTTGCTAGCTTAGGCGGTTTCACGGGTAACGCTATCGCTTTAACACGGCGGCGGTTGTTGTTCACGCACATAGGAGCTCGCTTACTTTAGTAAGAGCTCCTAGTGCCCGAAAATTTGGGTGAAGGTCCTCTTTAAAGGACCTGGTGAATTGGTCTACAGGGAACCACGAAGGCTCGAAAGGGCCCCTCACTCATCTGGTCTCGCATGGGACCACTAAGGCTGAAAGGCCAATGGCAATTGGTCTGCAGAGATCACCAAGGCTGAAGACCCTGGGGATCTGGACAGCATGGACCAAAAATAAGGCGGAATGCGCCATGGGGATTGGTCTCTCTAGGGACCACTAATGCGAAAGGTCTATGGCCATTGCTACTGTCAGGGCCATAAGGCTGAAAGGGCCCATGTAGTCTCTGCCAGGAGCACTGAGCTTGTCTAATTACCTACTATATCTAGTTTTGGATTGCGTAAGGTTATTATTATGGAAACTAATACCAGGAGAGGATTGCCTAAACCAAGTACACGTACATGCTGGTGTGTGCCCCCTCTGGTAGGATCTGCTCTTATTTTACCTTTTACAATATTGGACTGGTGGAAAAATTTCCTTACAATATTTGGGCCACATAACTCTCTTAGATAGATAATAGGCAAGTATTTAGTTTATGATAAGTCTTCACGTTCCCAGGCATCAAAGTCACAAAGCACAAACTACTGTAAATATTCTGTTTTCCAATTTTTTTGAGTGCTTTAAATATCTGGAAATTGCCCAACTCGCATAGCTTCAATATATCTCATAAAACCTTGAAGAGACCCGGCCAGTGTTAAATAGCTTTGAAAACTTTTTTAACCATGTGTGCTTTACAGATTTCTTTAACAATGGAAAAAATACAACGAAATACGTCCGTTTGGAGTTTGGAAAAATTTCGCTTGATCTAGCTCATTGAGAGAGAGAGATTTGTAATTTGTGAACACCTTCTATGCTGGAGGTCTAAGGACAGTATAACATGTGGTGTCCATGTCCTAATCCTAGTGGGTGGGAGCCTATAATTTTTCTGGTATCATGTTCCAACAAATGGAACAAAAAGGCTGCTTTGAGGAAAGTGCCATATGCCATGATAGATGGCCTTTCATAAAGAGAACTTTTCATCATCTCTCCAACTCAATTGCCACCAAAAGATGCAAAGTGATGGACATGATTGTAGGCCACCAACGGTAACTAGTGTTCCATGACCGTCCTAAAAGGATTATTTTAGCCAAAACCATTGCGTAGTCATTGCAGAGAAATTAAGAAATTACCATACTCATTGGCAATAACCAATTCCTACATCCTTAAGGAGTTAAAGGGATTGGAAACTCGTATACTTGAGTTTCTCTTGTCTTTGGCTATTCTACAATAATCAAGTGATCAAGTCATCAAGGATTCAAAGTTACTTGATACTAGTTAGGTGCTGTCTGCAGATCCTTGTGGGTTATTGTTTACATGTTGAGCTTGATTATTATGACTAGGAGGTAGCAGCAGAGATCTGCAGAAGGCTCATGCTACTCCCCTCCGTCCCTCTCTGTCTTGTGGAGAGGGAAACAACAGTGGGTGTGCAATGAGGACGGGTGAAGCAGTGGGAGAGAGGAAGTTGTTGTATCTATGAAGAGGGCAGCATGGTGAGAACAGGGCAAGGCTCAAGGTTTAAGCGAGTCAAAGTTACGGTACATAATCATGCAGAGTCCAGTCAATGTCCTAATAGGACGTGATATTCAAGGGTCCTCTCGCCTGCAGTGTGACTAGGGCTCGGCGGGGCTGGGCTACGGGGAGGAGATGCAATCGCGTGCATTGCATACCCATGTCGTCATTGCCTCCCAATGAGCGCATACGCAACGCGGGGCGGGGGGGGGGGGGTTTTAGAGGGCTGGCTGCGTCTTAAATCCTGCTGTTTTGGCGGATAGGAGTATAGTGCAAGATGGAGGCAACACTAAACGTGGTGTGATCCAGGCTAAGGGATGGATTTATTGAAAAGTGGCACACCCCTGTAAAAATGAATAAAATAATAATTTTAAATAACAACTACATTAAGGGATAAATTTCTGAGAGGGAATAGCCAAAGTGCTACAGTCAGCTTCTGTGGATGGTGGGATTTAATTTGCATTCCATGAAAAGGGGCAACATGACCAAAAGGGACCCAAGGACTCCATTGTCCTCCATCACGCCTTGCATTCAATTTAGGGATTTAGGATCTCTGAGCTTTAGTCCTAAATTTCCATTTACTGTAATAAAGTCACGAATGGACTCATCCTAGGAAATATCTGACAAAATGGAATTTTTATTGTATGTACAGTTAAATGTGAATGATAAGGTATTACGTCTGTTATATCACTAAATGTACAACTCACAAGATGTATCACAGGAGAGGAGGAGGCGTGTAGCGAATTAGTTAGCGAAGCAAAGAGCATCTTGTTTACCGGACGCATTTCCAAGTCTCGCTCGAATCGCTCTTCAGCGAGATTTAGAGACAAAAACTATTCCAGGGTGTACATGGGGGAAATCGTTTTTTTATGGCCTCATCATCTTGTCATCCCGTCACGCGATGAGAACATGTGGCCAGCTGCTGTTTGTTTACCCATAGGGTAAGATTAGGTATGCTGGACGATAATGGAAGAATGGGGGCGATTGACTTGAGATATACATGCAGATATTAAAAATGTGGTTGACCCAGGCTGAGGTTAAAAGTCCTGACGCCACGTGATAGACTTCAGTGAAGCCGCATGGTGTTGTAATTGCTGGTAACTGTGGAAAACCTCAGGCTTGTTGAGATGTAACTAGGCGGGTGTTTGCTAGTGGTGCTTACTTGTTGTTTAGGCAATTGTTATATGTCCTTAGGGGACCCACGATAGAGAAAGAGAAGTAACAGTATGTGCCGGGAAACGGTGGCAGATAAGTGTGCCCTGTGAGACTGGACAGGGCAAACCTAAATGGTTGCAAGAGTAACATTACTAAAGATGACCCTGTCTAAAAGAATCAATACTAAAGGAAGAATCCGCGGGACCTCCACCCAGTTATCGCATTTAAAATTTCTAGCTTTTTCTGAACATACAGAAAAGCAGGGGTCCAATCGATGGGACCTAAGCTTCCAGGGTGCGTTATTAAGAGAAATCTGGGGGTCTCCTGGGCACTCGCTCTCTTCAGCTCTCTCCCAACCACCACTCCCACCCCATTCCGGCACTAAATGCCAGATGAGGATTGATGCGCAGTCACCGCCCTCCTCAAGACGGCCCTGCGACCGCTCCATTGGGAATATAGCCTGGCATCGGTGAAGCTAGCTAGGGGGTAGTCGATGTCATACTGCTACTACCTCAGTGTTTCAGTTTCTGTAGGTCCAATTAATAAAGCTAGAAATGTATACAGTGCGATAACTGGGGAAGGGCCTCTTCAGGTCTGTCGTTCTGTGATGTAACAGAACCGGACAATGGCAGATAACAAGTAAATACGGGAATCCAATTTGTATATCACAGAACACAGGCCGGATACCAATCTGAAAGATGCGATTTTCTTCTTAATGAGATACAATAGCATGGTTTAAAGAACATCTGCATAGTTTGCTATAGATGTCCTGCACGAGATGTCCATTTTTAACGGAACAGTTTTAGTTGCGATAAGAAACAGCAAATTGATGACTAAAAGACTTTGAAATCTTGTAAATCGAGGCCTGAGACTCTCACCTGGATGTAGCAAGGAGGGCCCCCCCCCCACACCCCCTAGCTCAAGGGCCAGGTTTTCCAGGCTGTAGGGATCATTCTGCTACCTCCGTGAAAAGGGAAGGAGATGTCTCGACCGTAGGGCTGTGCACAATTGTTACACTGGGCATTTGTGAGGAAATGACCCACTTTAGGTTTTTTGAAAGTAGGATTTATACATAAATAAGGCTCCATTCGCTGGTAGCTGATTGTTGTTTTTATGTATGATTGTTTGAGCTGCATATTACGGGTCAGGCATGGTTCAGAGGTTGGGTGCGTGGACGGTCAGGAGGGGGGTGCCGTGGACGGTCAGAGGTGTGCGGTGCCGTGGACGGTCAGGGGTGGCGTGACGGAAGGTCCCAGGGGCTGGGTGAGTGGAAGGTCAAGGGGTGGGGCGTGGCCGGCAGGGGGGGGTTGCCGTGGACGGTCAGGGGTGGGTGCCGTGGACGGTCAGGGGTGGTGCCGGTGAACGGTCAGGGGAGTGGGTTGTGCCGTGGACGGTCAGGGGTGGGGTGCGAGGTGGTTGGGTGCAGTGGATGGTCAGAGGTGGGTGACGTGGAGGTCAGCAGGTGGGTGCCGTGGAACGGTCTCAGAGGTGGGGTCAGTGCACATGGTAATGGACAGGACACCATGATAGTCGAGGGGTCAAGGCTTTTAATTAAATTTTTACACTCAAGTTTTAACAGAGGATTAGAAAGGTATAGGATAATTCCTGCAATCATAAATTGGGTAAGAACTTCTTAACTTCCTATTTTTCTTTCAACTAGAAGATTTACCCAGTTACAGGTAACGGATAGTAGATTTCAGGCCAGATTAACTAGTGGCCAAACTCAGAGTGTCATAACATTGCTGAGAGGCCGGTTTGGAAAATGTGTGTAAGAAGCAAAAACTCTGCTTGGTCTTCTAGATTTTGTTTATTTTTAAACCTAGTATTGTCTTTTTTTTTGGTTTCTCCACCGAATTTTAACGAGTTCAGCCAAACAAGACGGCGTGTAGCTAAGGAAGCCGTCGGTAGGTTGACTGGAAGGTGGGGAGGCAAGGAGTAACACGAGGCACCCATCAAGGCTAGACGGGGTAGCGCAGGTTAATTTAGCCGCTTTAGTTATTAGTAGCATCACAACCTCACCATTATATGACAAGTGGAACCTTGGCATTACAAGTTACGGTACTCCAATCTTTCCTTTTCCAAAATTGAAAGCAAAGAAAAGCATTTATGGCATGCCATCTGCACCCTCCTACGTACTGTACCTCCCTATCTCATAAACTTGTATACAAATATATTTGGGGTGTTGGACCGAATCGTCCTGTGTTTAATGTTTTTCTATGGGAAAACTTGCTGATATAACCCCAAAGTAAATTTGCTTAGCCAACAACAAAAACGCTTCAGGAAAAAAATGTAAATTAAAAAGTTAGGACCTTTATTAATAATAAATGGGTTGTACTTTTATCTGTTTCCACATTCAGCTCTATTGTTAGTTAGAGGTGACCATATTTCAGAGATGTCCGAGCATAGACTTTTAAGTGGTACTTAGAAATCACCTTGTTTAGACAGCACGTCCACTGCCCCGGCCTTGGAGGTTAAAGGGTACCGCTTTCAGCAAAAATTGATATGTTTGTTGTGAAGGATAATTGATACAATTTCCAATATCTTCTGATCAATTCATCAAGGTTTTCAAGGATCTATGCTTCCTGTCCTTGTTATAGGATTCCACGTGGATAGCAATGAGCAATTAGTATAACCGGCATGATTACTCTCTTGCCCTGATATAGTGAGCTGGTACTTTGCGTCCACCACAGGACCAGGACCGGATTTCTCCCCAAGGAGCAAGACATGACGTTTTCTAGGGCAGGACAGCAAGCAGAGCTCTAGAAAACAGTGTGAGGAATTGATAAGAAAAGTGTGGTATTGGAGAACTGGTCTTCTGGTTGTGGAAACTTGATGGACAAGTGTCGTTTTCAGCCCTATAAACTATGATACAAACAATATTATTATTTGTCGAAAGGGACAACCTTTCCTTTTAGGTCTACGGTCAGTATTGCAATACACGTTCAGCATCATACAATGTACGGCCGCTGTGCTTGGGATCCTAAGGATGGTCTTCAATATTTTACATCCAAAAAAAATCCTCTGAGTGGCAGAGGTTGCTGATGGTGCTGTTACATGTTAATTAGCAAAAATGATCAAAAAAAAGTCACATTAAAATGTTTTTTAAGCAGTTTTTACGAGACTTTTGCTAAATCTATATAAATGTGGTTTTTGCTTGACTGCAAAGTCTGTTCGTGTGATGCACCGGGGTCCTCAGTAGTCACTCGGGGTCTGTTCTCCATTATGTGACGTGGTCCAGATGTGTTAGTTTACTCAAAATTCCTCCAAGTTCTATGCCGAGTCCAGAAGATAAAACATCATCCCCCTTCCCTGTGCATCTACACCACGGTTCGTACTCAGCGCGGTTAACCAGGCAGCATCACCACTACACAATGGTGACAGACTCCCCTGTCATTACTCCACTTCCTTTCTATCGGAGTCATTTGTCACCGGGGCTGAGCGACATACCTTCTCCTCCCGGCTCCAGATCCCTGCACACCCATTCCAGCTCGAAAGCGAGTCCAAAAGCTCCGGAGCTATGATTAGCATCCTGAGGCAGTACGAAGTTGTTTTGTAAGAATTTGAGGAAGTGCAGGTAATTTTTTAGCTGCCTGTTTTTGTTTTTTTTCTCTTCCTTCCGCACCATGTGATCAGTAGTCAGACGGCCAAAAAAGAAAGTGTGTGTCTTGTTGTGGTCAAGCGGCCGGGAGTAGGCGGTGATATGCCGTGCGGTGGTGCGAGAAATAGGAAATATAAATTACCTACTGTACTTTTGTATATTATATTATTTGTTATCATCTTACTCTGAGTTTTGGGAATGTGTTGTTTGGTGTCGATAGAATTCATCAGTTTTAAATTATGTACAAAAACAAATGTACCGTAGTAGGGACTCTGTTTTCAAATAGGAAGGGGTAATCGGCGAATGCTGAAGAGGACCTTTAAGGAACTTAATCAACCAAACTCCTTACATCCTATAAAGAGTCGTCGTTCCTCCAAGATTCTGGCATAGTGGAAGTTTCTCTTAAACCTTAACCATTCCTGCTAAACATTTTCAATTTTGGGCAGACGGTGCCGCTGGTTAGCATTTACAGCCTTGCAGCGCGGGGGGCCTGGGTTCAAGTCCAGGCAACATCGCGCAAGAGTTTGTATGTTCCTGTCCGGTGTGCGTGCGGTTCCTACAGGTCGACAGGTTTCCTCCCACACTCAAAAACATTATGGTAGGGTGATAGATTGTGAGCCCAATTGGGACAGGGACTGAGTTGGCACAAGTTCTGTGCAGAGTGGTACATTGTGTGCGCTATTATCACATAAAATAAATAATAAAGATTATTATTAGGTGGGTGGAGCCAGGCCAGACCACCAATCTAGATATAGAAGTAGAGTGGAGAGACAGAGAGGCTCCTGATGGCGCCGTATACCTTGGTAAAAGATATCAACTTTTTTATTTAAGGCCATAAATGGCACTAAAAGTACTATAAAATTAAAAATAAAAAAACGGAATGACGGTTCACGCTTGGACTTAACGCGTTCCTCGTTTTTATTTTATTGCCATTTGGTGGCTTAAATCAAAAAAAGTCTTTACACAAAAAAAACGTTTCGAGCAAGCCGGCGGCCTTGTCAAGTCCCCAGGAATTGAGGAGATGTCTTAACGACCCAGATTGGAGGCTTTCAAATACAGTACCCACCCATCTGACAGGATAGCGCCTTACTAAGTTGGGTTTATAGATCTTCCATACTTGAAGATCTAATATTAGCGATCATCTGCAGATGGGGGGGGTGGTCCTGGTGGGGCTGAAGGTTAGGCTACACCCATCTGTAAGTAGATTGATCTGCGACGGGTACTAATTAGTGGATATTAACCCCTGCGCTTTTTTTCTACAGTGTTGTTCTTGGGAACTCTGTATTGTATGGACTAGTAGATGCTAATAGGGTTCCCCATAAAATGAGACAGCACAGAGAACAGCAGGACCCGAATGAGTCTATAAATGGTATCAATAAGAAGGTGGCTGTAGTCATTCCCATCCTCCTTTGGGTATGAGTCAGGTGACTATTTCAGCCGCCTACACGTGTCCACTGACGGCCGTAGCCGTGTCGCGGTTTGTTGTGGTTATATTACGGGTAAGTCGGGTGGTTGGTTGTTTTACGCATTTTGAGTTCAGTAGGAATAGAGGTACTATGGTTAATAGTCTGTGGGGCTATCGGCTTAATGAGGTGTTCTAAGTTGTATTGTTATCCACCAGGGTACCATTCCACTCAGTGGTGGAGTGCCCAGGGAAGCATGTTATTTTGGATCTTGGTTGTATCTGAGCATACACCAGCGTGGCTCTGACAATTACATCCATTTCGCCATAGTATTTAAACAAGCCTGTCACCAGGAAAGTCAGTTTTGCTGTTGGACAGGTTCCAATAACGTATGCTGAATCTAAGAATAACAGACATTCGATCATTTCGGTACTTATAGAAATCATAATCATAATTTACATTATTGTAGCGCTTAATATCCCATTACACCCCCTTCACAACTAGTAAGGCCTATAGAATAAAATGCTAGCATTAAGAATACAGTATATGGAACAATAGGAATGTGGGCCCTGCTCTCAAGAGTTACCGTCTATTGAAGATGGAGACGGCTCGACACAAGAGGATTAACAGTCTAGGGAAGATGCCCGAGACGGTGGACACAAGAAGATTGACGTCTATGAAGATGGGACTGTTGACACAAGGCTTACAGTTATGAGGATGAGGAGGGGCGACACAAGAGCTTACAGTCTGTGAGGATGAGGGCGGGACACGAGATCTTACAGTTATCGTGGATGAGGGGATTGACACAAAAGCTTACGTCTATGGAGGTGAGGGGGGCCACAAGAGATACAGTCTGCGGCTGAGGGGGGGTTGACACAACGAGCTTACAGTCTCTGAGGATGATGGGGTGGTTGACACAATAGCTTACAGGTTATGGGATGTGAGGTAGGGAGTCGGTGACAACAAGCGGTTTACGTCATGAGGATGGGAGGGGTGAACAAGAGCTACAGTCCTATGAGGAGGAGGGGGGGACACAAGAGCTTTTACATCCTATGAGGGATGATGGGGGGGACCACAAGTTACAGTTATGAGGATGAGGATGAGCGGTTAAATAAGAGCTTACAGTCTATGAGGATGAGGGGGTTGACACAAGAGCTTACAGGCATGAGGATGAGGGGGTGGGGTTGGAACGAGTTACCGTATATGAGGATGAGGATGAGGAGGTTAAATAGAGCTTACAGTCTATGAGGGAGAGGGGGACACACAGAGTTAAGTCTATGAGGATGAGGGGGACCCAGAGCTACAGTTATGAGGATGAGGGTGACACAAGAGCTTACAGCTTGAGGATGAGGGGGTGACACCAGAGCTTACAGTCTATGAGGAGGAGGGGGACACAAGAGCTACAGTCTGCGGATGAGGGGGACACAAGAGCTTACAGTCTGAGGCTGAGGGGTGTGACACAAGAGCTTACAGTCTATGAGGATGAGGGGGGGTGACACAAGAGCTACAGGATATGAGATGAGAGGTCAACTGAAGAGCTGACAGTATGGGAGAATGGGGGGCGGGACACAGATTACAGTCTCGAGAATGAGGGGGTGACAACCTCTTAAGTCTATGAGGATTGCGCGGTGACACAAGCGCTACAGTCATGGGAATGAGCGGGTGACACAAAGATCTTACAGTTCTATGAGGTATGAGCGGTTGACACAAGAGCTTACAGTCTATGAGGCTATGAGGGGTGACACAAGAGGTATAGAAAGGGCCTTGGGTATAAGATCCAGCAATTCTTAGAAGGGAATGGAATGAAAATAATTTAATTATAAAATGTGCTGCCTTGAACCAGTCATCAGCCGCCGATGTTATATTCCAAAGCAACTAAGTGGTACTGACAGAGAAGTATGGAGCTTGGTAATTGGTGTTTGCTGGATAAACAGCTGGGAAAAGGACACATGAGGATTAGAAAGAGAGAGATTACAATTTCATGCCGTTAGGGAGTTTGATTTGTGATAGATGGGGTTTTAAGAGACATTTGAAACTTGGATGTTGGGATATTAGTCTGCTAGTCCGCGGAGAGGATTCCAGAGAATTGGTGCGCTCTGGGAAGCGCCTGGAGACGTGCATTAGAGGTTTCCAATGAAGCTAGAGATCAACTTGCATCCCTTGGCCAGATTATTGAGAGCAAGGGTTGGCGCGCCGACAGAGTAAGAGAGAAAGGTTGGAAGGTTTGCTGCAGCAGCATGAGATTTGGGATGAGACTATTATATTAAACTGTATGTGGAAAGATGGGACCAGTGCTGAGTGACCACAAACTGGTGGGATCTGTGCAGTTGTTTGGTTGGAAAGACAAGCCTGAGGAGATGGAGCGGATGAGAGTATACTGAGTGGAAGAGCAGATTAGTAGGGAGTTACAGTTAGTCTAATGGAGAGTGAACTCTCAGAGCAACAATTGCATTTCAGAAGTTTCATGTTATAACTTTAGGCAAGAGAATGTATTACAATGTTTGTCAATATACTAGTAGTGATATAATTGGCCTAAATTTATACAATTGAAACTTCTGAAATGCAAATTGTTGCTCTGAGTCACTCTCCATTAGACTACTGTAACTCCCTACTAATCTATCTTCCACTCAGTATACTCTCTCCTCTCCAATCTCCTCTCCAGGCTTGTCTTTCAGACCAAACACTGCACAGATCCCACCAGTTTGTGTCACTGCACTGGTTCCCATCTTCTTCCAAATACAGTTTAATATAATAAGTCTCATCCACAAAGCTCTGCATAATGCTGCACCTTCCAACCTTTCCTCTCTTATCTCTGTCTATCGCCCAACCCGTGCTCTTCAATCTGCCAAGGGATGCAAGATTGATCTCTAGCTTAATTGGAACCTCTAATGCACGTCTCCAGGACTTCTCCAGAGCTGCACCAATTCTCTGGAATGTCCTCTCCCGGACTATCAGACTAATACCCAACATCCAAAGTTTCAAATGTGCTCTTAAACCCATCTTCGGGGAAGGAAAGAGGCCATGGATACAAGTCATAAGAAAGATTCACCACAGTCCTGGTGTTGGACTATGAGTAATGTCCTGGTTTTCCGGATGGATTCTGTGGTGGATTTCCTTTTAAGCAAAAAAGACACTGACATTTTCAGTCTTGCCGTAATTCTAGGTTGGTTATGAATACTAAAGAGTTGCCCACCGTCTGTGGTTGCTGCAATCTGTTTTTCAAGCCTCTGGATTCATTAAGATCAAAGTGAATCCTTAAGGGAGTCTGTGCAAAAAAAAAAGCTATCCTGAGAAACAGCCCCTCCCTCATCTACACCAATTGGAATAATGAAAAAATATACATAAGAAACTGTAGGTCTTTTAATATCACATCCTTGGATCACTGGATGTTTTTTATTGTAAAATCCATCCTATTTTAAATCTTACTATTATTATTATTCTACTGAAATGTTTTACAGGTTGCTGACGTAACGTAATTCTGCTTATTTTCACGGGCATAACCCAGTGACTCTCAACGTTCTGGGTTTGGAAAGAAACGGTCTTTGAACTCTGTTTCTGTATACTGACGAAGGCTCATATACTGAGCCGAAAGCGTTCCTTTTGTTGTAACCATTCCGTTAAGCTCCTTATTTCCCTTAATGAATCAAACCTTCGTTTTTGGAACTCAACCATGGTTCCTAGAGGTTTTGATTGGAGGCCGGTTTTTTGTTAGTATGTGGGTATCCACATAAGAAATCTACAAGCATGGTTTAGGCCTACTGAATCTTATCACTGGGTCTCAGATTGTTGCCTGGATTAGGATAAGATTCAGATTAGGTGTTCCAGGTGGCAGATGGCCATCAATCTCTTAAGGTAACTCCGAATTTTCCGATATGGAATCAATGTGATTGCCTCTTTAAAAACAAAACAGAGCCTAGCATGGTTTTCTCTTTACAGTTATAACATTTTTTGTTCTGAACGTGTTGAATAAAAATTTGCACAGAGGTGATCCACATGACCTCCTGCTCCTTCATATGTGAGCAGGGCGGCTAGAGCCATCTAGTTGTGAGTCCATGATTTTTTAAGGACGGGATTCACAAGGGCGGCACGGTGGCTGAGTGAGTAGACATTGCCTTCAAGCACTTGAATCTGGGTTCAAACCCACAGGTCGGTCCATCCTCGCACCGAGTTTGTCTGTTATCCCGTGGTGTTGCGTGGGGTCCTCCGGGTACTCGGGTTCTCCCACCTCCCCCCCTGTATGCAGTGCGTTATCTGTTGTGGTTTTAAATAACAGACTTATTCTTATTCACCAAGGCTTGACCGCACCGCCGGGGCAAGGAGCTACTCAGCTGGGTAAACTGAGAGGATGGATAGCAAAGAAAACTGCAGGGGAAACAGCTAATCAGGACTTGGCTAAACTGACGAGGCTAGCAAAGAAAACTGCTCTGGATAGGGGTAAAAGATACTCTAGCAAAGTGGTTCTAATCCTGAGATCTATTGACAGGTGATAGTAAAACGTGCTTAAAAGTACCTGCACTGCGTACACTCATCTTGGCTGTCACAATGCAGAGTAATGGCGCTGTTGTCAACCTGCTCTGGATTCCATATTAGTTCACATCACAAAAATTGAGCCTTTCACTCTAGAAATATCCAAATTTATCGATTTATGTTTATTTTTTGAGGTGAATTGTGTAACTCAATAATCGACACCGGAGAAGGCTTAATTGCAGCAGTGTCGTTCTATTAACTAAAACCCGCAATCAGCAGGAATAATGAGCGCCCCACGGAGAGGACCGTGACTGTCACTGTCGAGGCCTCTGCGAGACAATGCTCTCAAGCAGGACGGGCGCACAGCAGATTCTGGAAAAAATAAATTGCACCTCAGTGGGGAAATGGGGGGGACGAAGTGCGGCTGATTGAGTCTTGTGCATATATTAAGATTTTGTTATTTCTGGATCCAAAACCCTTAGGTTTCGGTCTGGTATTTGTAGTAAAATAGTAAGCAGAGGTCGCTTACATTCCACTGGGGCATTGTCATACATCAGAGGCTTCTCTTAAATCTGGTTTTCAAATTAGTCATGCTGCCATTTGGGGAAGTTGAGAGATCCACTGGGGGTAAGCCTATGATAGGCGCTGGGGGGCTCATTCTTAAAGAGAGGCAGGTCATTATGTCACAGACATATATCATTGCATTACTTTTGATTCTGATCACTGATTACCGTCCTGTGCCATTATCCTGCTTCACTTTATATCTAGTTACTTAGCCGCAGCTGCCTGATCGCTGGTTACTATAGTGCACATCACTGCGGCCTAATTACTTGTACTGTCATTTTTACTCCTTTGTCCCTTTCGGTGCGTAATAGTGCCCCTGTATTTTTTTTCCCATTATATAATCTTCCATTTATTCTTCCAACTCATGCCACTTCTCGCTCAAGAATTGAGCTTATCTACTCTATGGTAACATATACTGTTATCTTTTGTAGTAACACCTCCACACAGTTGTAGAATCGTCTTCGGAAATTGATATTTTACTGTGAAAACACTTCTTTGAGCTGAGTTCTCTTATATAGTAAGACGAGCAGGCATCAATACTGTAGTAAATTGAACACTATTTGCCCTTTATCACACTA
Organism: Engystomops pustulosus; assembly: GCA_019512145.1. Taxonomy (NCBI): domain Eukaryota; kingdom Metazoa; phylum Chordata; class Amphibia; order Anura; family Leptodactylidae; genus Engystomops; species Engystomops pustulosus. The sequence continues at coordinate 11,905,252 of CM033648.1, read as the reverse complement.
GTATGATTGGCCCCACTACATTTTTGCCTTTTTGTGTACCCCACTAGTCACATGACCCATTACAATATCGCCCCCTGTGATACCCACGTATTCTTAACCAATACATATTGCCCCCTGTGATACCCCCACTAGATTCTGGTGTTCCATTAGATAACTATTGCATCCTGAGCTCCCACTCGGACATTTGACTCTTACAATATGGCCCCAAGGTGATACCCACTAGTATCATGACAATACACTATTGCACCAGGTGATACCCCATAGTATCAGTGACCCTACAATATTGCCCCAGGTGATAACCCACTAGTATTCAGTGATCACTACACTATTTCCCATGGATACCCCACTAGTATCGGGGCCACCCTACAATATGGCCCAGGTGTACCCCATAGTATCAGTGACCGTATACAACATTTCCCCATGTGATACCCCACTAGTATTCAGGCCCACTACCATATTGCCCAGTGAGACCCCACTAGAGCAGTGACCTCGACAATAGTTACCCATGTGAGGGAGACCCACTAGTATCAGTTCACGGTATATCTACCCCTGTGTTACCCCACTACGTAAACATTCCCCCTACAATATTGTCCCCTGTGACAGGAACTATAGTATCCGTAAACTCCCACCTTGAGCATTTTTCACCTGTTGCACCTGCTAATATTCAAGCTTTTCGTTCATTATCTGGACTTTATGTGGCTGGGTCTCATATTTTTTTGTTTTTTTGACAAATCAAGATATACAATATCCGAAGACTCCGTCCCGTTAGTACATGTGTCCTATGCCGACTGACGGCATTCGTCTGCCAGGACCGCTCCTTATCAAACTAAGATGAGCCTCGTTATACATTTATTTTCATGAGACACTGAAGGGATTTTCAAATCTCTCTCCTCCCCCCCCTCTACTTGCCAAAAGTTAGGTTAACGCAGTGATTCACGACCCAGCCCATGGTCGCCCTGTTTGCGTCGCGCTGTAGCGGCAGGGTGCCTCTGGGGAGCATGTCCACGGCTAAGAGTGCCTACAGTAGGATGTAAGCCCTCAGAATTATTTAGATGGGGAGTGGAAGGGAGAGGAGGCCTGTCTTTTGTTTTCATGAGGATTCTGAAAGTCATGCTTGATTAAACGGGGGTTGTCTTGCTAGGATGGAAATTTCTCTCCTCTAATGAGCTGGGGGCCCCGTTTCTGAACGGTCCCTATTACATATATAATAGGGACCTGCACACAGACGGGTTAGTCACTCCACCCACGCAGCGCTTTGTATCAGGTAAAGGTGGCCTTGGTGCGCGGTAGGGCAGTGGTGGCGAAAACCTATGGCAATGGGTTTGCCAGAGCGGCACCGAGCTGCTGTGGGCCCTCGGGGCCATTCACCCCAGCATGAACTCACAAGAAAGACACAGAATCTTCCTACAGAATCGTCATACAAATGATAGGGGAACCACCCCACCCCCTCTCCAAAGGGAATTTGCCTCCTCTTTCAACGCGTTGGTTCTTTAGGAGGGTGAAAGAGTGAAAGTGGTCAAAGAACCAGGAGAAATAAAATTACTGCTAAATGCTGTGCTGGCACTTTGCAAATATATAAATACGTGGCTTTCTTGTTGAATTTGGGAACTCCGGGCTCTCTAAAGGTTCGCCACACTGCGTGGGGAAGGAGTAAGCTAAACAAGCGGCCTCTTGTGCCGGGCTCGGTCGCGGAAAACCAACACACAGATGTCTTACAAGGAACAGAGAAGAAATTATTTTCTTTCCCATCCTGGAAAACATATTTGTGAATTCTAGTGAAGAGGCGGTACCAGGTTCCATAGGATGAATACAAGCCAACCGCAGACAGTGGCGATCGGAACGGGCATGTGATCAAAACAGTTATCATCCATCTATTTAGATAAGTCCACTGTTACATGGTCTCCCGATTTAGATATTGGTAACGATCCTAACAATAGGTTGTCAGTATCCACTCTTGGAATTATCGGGGTTGGTAAAACTATCTGTCATTTACATTCTGAGAGGTAAGCCGCGCTGAAGGGGCTGTGGCTGAGGCCATTTGTTGATGTGCGAAGGAAACCATACAAATTGTAAGTGCGTCTTTTAGAATTTACACAACTACAGGACAAAAAAGTGTCAAGATATGTACTACAGATTGGCATGTGACTGAATGATTAAAAAGGAAATATGACAACTGGTTTTCCCACAGTGGGTTTTAGTAAACTTTGCATTAGTTTTCTGCCTCTAAATACCACTCCTTTTACTAAGTATGACTAATAAATAGCATGTTGTGTGTAAACTAATCAAACTCTTTTTTTTTAATTCCAAACAGTTTCCAGGTCTCCCAGTGTGGACAGTATGTTTTGATGTTTTGCATCTTCCTCAGGCCCCGTGCTGTAATCGGTGGGGCTATTAGGGGAGAGAACCGTAAAGTCTGACGACAAGGTAAGAAACGAAACTCTTTGGCGATTGTCTTTTCAGGCCACCTTTACACTTCTGCAGGATTATATACGCTAAGGCTGTCCATAGGTGAGGGCTGTTCCTTTTGAAAAAGTCATAGCCGACCTTTGGCCTGTCATTCCAAAAACCAGAGTTCGGTTCCGCTTATTAGAAACAGTATATAATTAACAAAAAAACCTATAACAATATTACTCCACCACAGGTTTATTAGCTTTACTACGATCGAGAGGATGTATAGCGAGCTGCTTTCAACGTGCCACTGGAGGATATTGACTCCAATTACGCCTGCCAAAGGCAAAATCGCCATTATTCATCCGTTGTGCCCTGCTTTTTAAGAACACTGTGAAGATACTGGGATTCGTGGTATAATCTAAACAACGTGGAATAGTGGTGTTTTTCTCTGCGGCAGGGGGACATCCTTTTAGGTATGTTCCTCATATTGCTTCTTGCATCGGTATCCTGCCTATTACCACTGCAAAACAAAAACATTTCAGGAACCCATTTCCATAACCAATGATTGATCCCTTTAGCGTAAGATATTTCGCACATTACAAAGGTTCTTGCCTGAGAGTTCCCAGGGTGGTTATAAACATCTGCGTATTACAAGAAACTTTATCGAAACACCATATAGAGCCATGATTTCCACGGCTAAGTGTATGGATACTCTTTTTTAGCGCCCAGATGTTCCCTGCATGAAGATGAAGCATATTTTTTAACATTACAGTAAAACATATGTGTTGTTTTGGTGATTTTCATGAACTTTATAAAAAATTCTCGGTGTATTTGTATGTACGATGAAAAAGGGGGTGTGTATGCAGGATTTAACAGTTGTAAACTAATATATTTAGGAGTGTTTAGTATGGCAGAGGGGACTAAGACTTTTTTCCCCTTAACTGTTCTTCCGTTTTACAAAGTTTACCCAGCGAACAACCCCGCTTATTGGAGTCTTCAGGGCAGTCTGACATACAACGCTGCGGACAGTTTTAGAGAAGTGTCATGGACTCCTATGTACTATTAAGTGTTGTTAGTAGCAGCAGGACTGCTAAAAAATGCATTTCTTATGCTAGGCTTCTAGCTGGGTAAGGAACCCTACCGCCTGGTAACTGGCTTCGTTAGATGTTCAGCGACGAGGACGGGTCTGGTGAGCAGATTGAAGCAGAGCTCAAAGACACAGCAGTGCGAGGACCACTTCCCCAGTGACTCAAGTCTACGATAGAATTGGAGTAAAATAACGTTTTTAACAGTTCTGCTGCTATAAAAACACGCCCACCAGGTAGGCTACACGATCTCCAGAGAGAATACGTCATACTTTCGTAGTCGCTTTGTGTGCCAGGCCGGCAGGTGTCTCCCTTAGACTTTTTTCTAGAGGGTGTCCAGGCTTCAGTACATTCACTTTGAAAAATTTTGAAAAGGAAAGATGCTACATACCGTGTGACAACTTTTGTATGGGACAATCCCAGATGTGCAGAGATTTGCACGATATGCTAATCGAGTCACAGGTGGACTGAGATGCCCTGTATAGGTTTGTGGTGCTGTGATTTATCTACTTTCTTTTTGTCCATGTCCCATTTCTGAGAAATTCCATTTTTGATCAGTCAGCTTTTGGGGGCAATTGGTGCCCCAAGGTCGGTCTAGAACCAAAGCACTGCTATTCCCACCTAAATCATTCACTCTTCTTCTAATGTTTCCCAATGCTCGTACGAGACAAGTCTAGGTTTCTACAGATAAGGAAGTGATACAGGAGGGCTTAGGACACCTCGGGCGCACCTTACTACTCATAGCAGATATTAAAATGGAGATTTTCTTAAATGGTTAAAGGGACAGAATGGACAGGTAGGTTAGAAATCCGTTAGCTCTGTAGCGGTTTGCAGCAGATTATCAATTCACCATTCGCGGAAGCTGGTAGAGGGTAGGGGGGCGGTGGGGTACCTCCCTTTAAGTACCCCAACTGGTACTTGTGGTCCCCACTTAAGTACCTCCGCCTTACAAGACACCCATTAGTTACACTACGGGACTTCGGAAAGTGGTATGACGGACTTTAGCCTTCGGCTACCATAATCAGTATGACGGTATTAACGGTGTTCTTGCCTGTAATGCGCTTTATTATTATCTGAGTTTCCTTATGACCACCAAAATTGTAACACATACAATTGTCCCAGGACCAAAACAATTTGGTGGAGGTACAATTCTAATACTATCCATCCGACTTACCATACACCCTTCCCCTTAAGAACAAAACCTACCGAACTGTCTTGTCATACCCCGTGGACGACATGTATACTGATTGTTTAATGACGCCTACACATATTGTATAAAAAAGGGTGCGGGTCCGATGTTTCCTTATAATAAATGTAAATAGCAATTGCCAAAAAACTTCATTGAGGAGTTGCGTGATTTGTTTTGAACATCTAGATGTGAGTTTTATCGACGTGCTCCATTCTTCTATTTTTTGTATTATTTTGGGTGGTTATTATTTTTAATAACATTGCCATGTGAATTGGGTTACACCAGCATATTACCAGCGGATGATAGAACCGCTCAGTGATCTCAAATAGGCTTGGATGACTTGCGGATTGTTATGCTGTAGATTTATTTATTTACGTGACGTTGATTATCGCCGGCGTCAACATATGTGGGACAATGTAGGATTAATCGAATCTTACACAAAATCAAGTTTATCAAATTTACCTCAGAATATAACTTCCTCTCGAGTTGACAAGAAATAAATAGGTTTGATTGTCCGGTGTTTTTTCATGCGGCGAGCTCGAGGAAAGAACATATAATGGCGGACCTCGATATCTCTGCTCTGACGAAACACATTTGGAAATCAAAGAAAAAATATATTTTTGGAAAGTGTGACGAGCGATCAGCATCAGATATTTTTGTATAAGGCCTCATATTTAAAACCGACCCCGAATGATCGAATGTGATGCGTTATCAGTAAGACTGAACTAATAAAGAACATTTTTATAGACTTCTGTGGTACTTCCTAAATACTACTGCTCTTCATTGTGCAAAAGAACGCTTTTCACACAGGACCACAAAATACCTCTATGTAGGGTCCCCCCCTCCCCCCCAAAATATACTGCCATCAGTGTGGAAATCGACATCTAGATTATGTTGTAAGCGCTATACGGATTGATGGTCTTATGAAAGTAAAGCTTCTTTTATTGTTCCAAATAATAGTGCCTGCAGTGTGCCAATAATACCTACAGTAAACTAGAACTCAAATATGCCGATTCTAAAAAATTACTGCTCTCATGTACCCAATAAGTCTACCATATAGCGCCCGATAACTCACAATATACATGTCACAATAATACTTGCACTCTGTGAGCAAAAGAATACTTCAGATAGCGACACTAGAAATTCAAATATACATGTTCAAAATAATATGCCATCAGTTTTCAACGAATAGTCACATGGGCCACATTAATACCCTACAATTTTTCAAATAATAGACTTAGAGGGCAAATAATATGCCATACCGAACCCACAATAAAAAACCTCATAAGTTGACAATACACTTAACACCTTCCACAAGCGGGATAAATAGACTGTCAAAATAATACTGTTCTTATTGTGCAACTAAAATTCTATTTTGGTGAATGCTGAGAGGTTCATCCTGAGATACTTATTGTATAAGGCTCATGTGTAAAGACTCCAAATGTCGATATGGATGAAGGATATAAAGAAATTTTTTCTTGACTTCTGCAAGAACTCCAATATTACTTTCATTATTGTAAAAATATTTCTTTCCCCCGGACCACATAAAACTTCTATAATATTCACATTAAAAATTACCGTCAGATGTAAATCATATTTTATGGACCATGATAATCATTCTATACAGATAGTTCCCAGGTGATACCAGATAGGGTCAGTAGGTTGCTCTTGAGTTTGAGTTGTCTGGTAAGTCGGAACTGTATATTTTTAATTCTAACTCCGCCAAAATATTTTTGCGTTCTTTGACACTCTTTTTTAAAATGTTGTTAGCTGAGTTGCCCTGTAATGGTTACGTGATCGTTTGTAGGAGGGCTAAAAGTAGAGTAAATTACCACGCAGAGGTCCGTTTGTAATAGGGGGGGTATCTGTTAGTGGCGTGTTGTTAAAGCGGGTACCGCTGTATGTGTTAAAAAAAATACTGCTTCAGTGTGCAAAAATACTTCTGCAGCACTAGCACGAAACAAAAGCAATACAAGGCAGTTTTGTTCTAAGTCGATTTGTATGTAAGTCAGAATGGATATAGTATAATTGTAACCTAGGCAAATTTGTTGGTCTCGTGACAATTGGATTTTAAAAGTGTTTCGATTGTTAATCAGAACCAGGATTAACAATAAAAGTTTAAATGCAAACACTGGCGGCCGTTTTGTAACTAGCGGCGTTGAAGTCGGGTGGTCAAAGTAGGGGATCCTAGGTATACATGTTCGGAATATTGCAGCTTCAGTGTTACATGTGATGCTTCGATATACGCCAAAATAAAATATGATTTATCTGTTCATTACAATAACATGGCTGGTTCCCACTATTATAGGACACCTGTCTTACCAGAGACCCTCGTTACAGAAGACCCTCTGCCCTGGTTCCCTCTGCGAAGCTCTCTGATGTACCAAAGAACTTCCCAGACTTACAATGATTCAGCGTAAGGTGTGTCTGTAATGAAGTTTATTGATAATCGTGGTCCCATTCCCGAAAACATTGAAAATCCAAGTGTCACCGGGGCCCCCAAAAGAAGATTTTTTTTCAATTCTAAAAATACTACTAATTATAAATGATTATAGAACAAACCTCCGGACCCCTATCCTGTATGTAACCCAGACGCCGTGTAGGTCTTCGTGTGCAAATAATACATCCAGATAGCACACAATTATACCTGTATATTGTTCAAATTAATAATAACCTTTAGGTGCCAATAATGTCCAACACCACCACAAAAACTACACTATCAGTTTTATAAAGAATACTGCATCTAATGCCCGAAATAGACAACATAAAAAATAAGCACAAACCCGTGATTCGGGCTTTGCCTCAGGTAGAGGCGGACAACCAGCTCACTCTTGTAGTGGACCAGCTGTGCTACTGCAGCTTACTTGAAGGTTCGCTTAGCGCAGGTATCCAGTTGGCCAATAACCGAGAACGGAGCTGTTGTGTGTTTTGTTGTGGGCGCTATATTTTGGATCGAGTGACACCCCTTCTGGTCGGAAAAAAACAGATGTGATAGTAATAAGAGGACTCCTCCCGGAGAGTAATTGCTAGCAAGTATGACATCAATCAGCGGTCACGTTGTTTCGAAGTTTCTTCGCTCGAGCACACTGTGCGTTGGACGTCTATTACCAGGGATGGGGAAACGCGGCAGATCATGGGCACGATGGCGGGAGCGCGGCACCATCGGGAGGCGATCTTACATGGAGTTTCAGTACCTTAGATCGATGGGCAGTAAATGGGAAGTAATGCGAGGAGGCGCTTTCACTTGTCGCATCTTCCCTCCTCTGGGCGATCTGATCATCCCAAAGACAGATCCTAAGGAGGAATGTCACTACCTCGCGAGGGCATCCTTCCTTTAAAAGACCACGAAGAATAGGAAGTTATCTATCATATCCAACTGGCCATCCCTCTACTGGCTTGCGCATCTTCTCTTGTTGTAAGATAATGGGTTACTGGTCCAAAGTCTTCAATTATCGGAAAATGAGCCTCCTTCAGCCTCATCAGGCGCATGGAGATACTGGTATATGATGCATTGATTGTCTGGGAAGCTGGAATCACTTTTACTGGTACAGATCGTAGTGAATTCGAATATTATAATGTGACCTATTAACTACGCCCCCACACAGTGGTGATAGAGCGTGGCCTGATCCTCGGCCCACACCACAGTGATTGACAGGCGATATCTGATACTCAACCACACACAGTGATCACAGTGAGAGTCCTGATTATTTGCCCAACAGTGATTGACCGTGCGCGACTGATTACCCCGCCACACACAGTGAGACAGTGAGGTCTGATTACTCCACCCAACATGATTGACGGTAGCGAGTCCTGATACTCCACCCCCACAGGTGATTGACAGCAAGAGTCCTAATTACCCCGCCCACAGACGGTAATTGATAGTAGCGAGAGTCCTGATTCTCTGCCCCAAAACAGTGACTGACGTGAGAGTCCTGATTACCCTCCCACCACTTGATAGATAGTGAGAGTCCTGATCCCCTACCACACACAGTGCTGACAGTGAGATCGTATTCCCTGCCTAACACAGTGATGACAGTGAGAGTCCGGCTTACCCCTCCCACACACAGTGAAGATCGTGGGAGTCGATTACCCCTCCACCAACAGTGATAGATAGTGAGGAGTCCTGTTACCTCCCACACACATTGCTGTCAGTGAGAGTCTGAATTACCCTGCTACACACCAGGGACTGACAGTGAGGTCCTGATACCCTCCCAACCACAGTGATAGCTAGTGAGCCGTCCTGAGACCCTCCCACACACGATGACTGACAGTGAGAGTTTCCTGATTAACCCCCCCACACACAGTGGAACTGACAGTGAGAGTCCTGATTACCGCCCACACAGATCGCTTCGTGAGAGTCTGATACTCTTCCCCACACACAGTGATGTTAATGATTGTGAGCCGCGGCAAATCTCTCCCTTTACAAAGGTGATACACCCTTTCTTTTCTTCTCAAAAGCACTGTATTTTTGTGCCTGTAGCAATTACGCAGAGCAAAGGTTTAATTTAAAGCAGAGGCATAACAAGAAAGCTGCGCTGTAAATTGGTCTTATGGGCCACAAGAAATGAACTAAAAAAAAATTGGCAGACATTGGAAAAGATGTTCCTAGAGAATGTTCCTTGTGTCCGGTTATGTAATCCCTACTTCCGGATTACCACAGTCTTGCTCATCCGGCAACCCATTCCTCTTCTATGTCCTCGGCCCTTTGGCTTACCTCTTCTGACATGGGGGACATGTTCCTGGTGGTCGCACTTTGGTTGTTAGCCTGCTTCCTCTGTTTTGAGCAGAAGATTGGCGCCCCTTAGCGCTGCCAGTCACCTTATCTGTATAGCTTACGTAATGAGGGCGAGCCTTGGTATAAACAAGAATTTACCGTATCAGCCAAAAGTGCTTCTAAAAGAGTCTGAATGTATTGGAATCAGTCTGTCTATTGTTCAATGGTTAACGCTGCACGAATAGACATTCCAGCAATACAGATAGTAAAACTGAAACCATGCCTCGCAATGAGAAGCTGTGACTGTAATGTATCCAGTAATATGTGATGCAGGGTCTGTGGAAGCTGAATGATGAGTGAAAGTGATTGTCATTTTGCTTTTCCCAGGTGAGGTTCTAAATATGTGATGGTAGCGCTATCATACGTTCTGTCTCATATGTCATCAGGTCATGTCGGGTTTTATTGCTCTCTGGTCCAGATGTGACAAAGGCACTAACCGGAGTAGTAGGCCCCGATTACCTTGATGCTGGCTTCCACGCTGACGGGCAATGGATGATATCAGGGGGTTTGTTTAAACCACCAGGAGTCCTCAGCGACCTCCTCCTGAATTCCTACTAATGAACCCGCTTGCTTTAATATATGCCATTGTGGGGGGGGGGGGCGTATGCATTGTATTTCTAGTCCAGTTGGTGCTCTATATTTCTCTGCCTATATAACTGAAACAAACACATTATTGGCGGGCTATCAATTAACTCATATAGAGTGTGTGCAGATGTGAATTCGTGAAATGACGGCTTGATGTTTCAGGGTATCAGTATTTAGTTCCGTGGGAAAATCTGGGATGGATATCCACAAACGTAACTTGGCCTCTTCGACAGTTGGGGATGAGTATCACTGGCAGGGTCGATTATAGGGAGGGCTCTGGGGCCCCACCACTTTACTCATAAGGGGGCACTAGGCAGGCGTGTCCGATGGTCAGTCACCAGCATGGGGGGGCGAGGCGATCCGGTGGTCAATACTACAGTCACTGTGCCAGCTAGGCTAAGATATAGGAGGAGGAAAATTTAGAATCTCAGAAGATTTGATAGTGAGGTACCACGTCTGGGTCCAATCCGTGGAGTTCCAATCAGGTTTTGCGCCAGGGGCTTTCCACCAACTTAATCTGGGAGTGATTATGGGTGGTCAGTGCGGCCCAAGAAAGGGGAAAGGGAGACTCCTGTGAATGAAGGCTGATGTGGATGTGTATACGGGTTGATTATCCATCTATGGGGACTACATTGGAACCAGGAGGGTTAGTCAAATCCCTGAGAAGTCATTTGAGAGTCTCTGTAGGTTAAGCCTAGCCGTAGCTCTCACCTCTAGTAGGGGCGGGTCACCCGGGTTTTCAACATGTCCAAGAATAAATCGGTGTGATCCATGAGGTATGAATTCTTGGTAATTCTCTTTTGGTTTGTCACAGATGGGCTTGTACTTTGAATCAGTAGGTGATTTGTTATTACGACGTAGTTCGGACTCATTTCTGTCGACAATGTGGACTATAGTAATAATGTTTTCTGTTAAAATCTAAGTGATTTCAACATTTCCAATCTTCCGTATTCACACAAGGGGGGTAGCGGTTATACATGTTTTGTTTGTCTATGTTAGCTGGTTTTTGGCGCAGTTGTGGTAGCCTGCGGTTTTGCCGACTTTACTTGCACCAAGATGAAATAGGACAGTGCAAAGCAACTTTGACATAGACGCTTGCTTTCACCCAAAATTCATTATTGCATAGACCAGTTTCACAGGGTATTGGACCGACTTGAGTGATATGCGACTTTGTTGTGGTCCAGTACCCACTGGTCCATGTTCTGTGACTTGATGTTATTTGGCGACTTTAATGGGACTTAGCAAATAAACTGTGTGGCATAGACACTGCCACCGATTAATCAAGGGCCAAAGTCCCACTGAATCTGAGGGCAGGCAGCACAGCAGAATCGAGCGGTTGTAAGAGCGCCTAATGATAATTACTCCAATGCGTTCTTCATTTCGTACAGCTATCTAATGGCGTTCTTTCTCAAGAAACCCTAAGTTTAGGAGGGTGCTCAATCTCATTATACGTGTTTCGATTTCTTTCGACGGATCAGACTCTTGTAGCATCTGTAAAGGTGTCTGGGCTTGAGCTTGGATGATAATCGTGTTAGACAGTCATCTTATGCACCATCTGGGTATTCAGGAGAATTCATCCTGTGATATTCTTTTTCTCTTTCTCAAAGTTTTAATGAAAAAACCAACAAATCACTTGTTCCTTCTGTCAATTAGCTCCCACTGCCCAGAGGGGTCTGCTGGTGCGACTGTTTTATTCGTTCTATGGCCCCACCACACCCCAGCCACCCCACAAGAGTTTTGAAAGAAGACCGAGTGCCCCCGCGAGACACACTGTTTCTGGTACACAACCATCTAATTTGCATCCAATAACATTGAATTATCGTACAAACCATGGCAGCTGTGATTGGGACACTTTGAAAGATATGATGCGGACTGATTGGTGGAGTGAATGTGTGACTGTGAACTGCTTGGTGCAGTGCTATCCTGACATATTTTCCCATGCTGTGGACGGACTGGGTGATGATTTGATAATATAATAGACTGGGGATAACTGGTGACGTATAACTCGACTGTTGAACTGAATGGTTTGTCAGTATGTTTATCTAGAATTTGTGCATGTGGCGCTCACTTGATCAATACTTCTTGCTGGCTGCAGAAATTTCCTTCTTTCACTAAAGTATTGTTATGATACAACTGTTTGAGTGAAAAATCATAACAGACCAGAGCCATAATCACAAAATTGTGCACGAGTTTAATTGTGTTTAAACAATTTCGCATGTCACTTGGGGAAAATGACACTAAGAGTGGGTGTCGGATACTATCTTTGCTTTGGCACTTCATCTCACTTATTCTCAAAAATAGCAAATACAAATAATAAAAAAAAAATAAAAAAATGAAATCACATATACATAGATATGCTCAGAGTGCAAATATGAACCCAGGAGAACATGTTTGCCTGGTTCGGCAGCAGCATAAGTCCCATTTGGTCCATAAATCATTTGGATTTTCATTCTCTCTGGGCTTATTGGGGTCTGCTGGCTAAAGGAAGAATTGCAGTTTCACTTTTGAGACAGAATAGGATCATCTCAGATAATTAACTTTGGGATGGCCAGGTGATCGATCTTAAAACCTCAGGGTAGAATAAGGGGAAGAAAAAAACACCATCTGCACTGGTTTACTCCAGAAGACCAAATTTGCCACTAAATAGGAAGATTGTGATGGTTGCTTACCCAATTGTTGTCGGGGGGCTGTTTTGGTAATTGCCTAACTCTGGTTACGGAGCGATTTGTGGGTTGGAGAGATGATCGAGAACTGGTTGTCTTTACATATCAAAACGACCGTTGAGGGTCACCCTTAAAGCACATATCGGGAGACCATGTCAACTGCATCACTGGTACTTCAACCCTGCGGATACGTAGCGGTTGGTTTCGGTGGAAAGGTCCTCTTCTTCCTAGGCAAACAATACTGCTTAGCTTATCTGTCATCACTTGTGAGTTGTCTTAGTGTGTAAACCTTTACAGGCGTTCTTCATGTTAGGAAAGCTCATCAGCACCAGGTATGGTCGAGTACACGTGGAGGTTAGTTTACTTTTGCCTACCACTCTTATTCAGATCTTACAGATTTCGTGAGACCTTCTTTACATGGTTTGTTGCAGGACAGTGGAATAACAGTCTGATACAATTCCACGAATAACCATTCTGAGATCTTTGAGGACTAGTTCCTCTCTTGGAGACAAGGAGAAGCCAAAACTTAACGCCTGTCCTTCCGATTGGCATCTATTATAGACTAGCGACATATAAACATAACTGCAATATGACCTATGCGAACAGTGTGAGTCTGAGCTTCCCGCTTATTTCCATTTTTCGAAGCTGAATAGCGATAAGAATGGGTGAATATTAGAAGAACAGCGATGGAAACACATCCCGCTGTGCACTTCATGATGTCATTCCTGGTTTTAGGTTCAACGGGTCCAGTTGGCAATAGTTTATTGTGAAGGCATTATCGGGGGTACCAGCAGTGATGACAGTGACTATGGATAAAATATGGGACCCCAAAGTCCAAAGTGAGAAGGACGCATCTCAGCGACGTTGCTTTGAGATGTTGTGGAGTCATCGGGTGAGTAAGAGGAGGCACATTAAAAATCGAAGATACTGAGTAAAAGTAATAGCTAAATGAGAAAGATGATGGACCACCCCTTAAATTGGAAATTTTCCTAGATAAGCCTGGTCTTGTTTTGGAGGTAAAGGGGTAAATGACTGTAATGTTGTAGTACCAATGCCAGAAGGTAGAAGTCCAAGTTATCAGAGCCTGATTACTTTATTCTGTTCCGAATAGTATAGCGACGATACAAAAGACTCAGCAAGTAAAACAAGAGGATAGTACCAAGATAGCTGTGCTGAATCTTGACATGATGTTTTGAGACAGTAAGAATCTCTTCATGTCTATGTTAGGGCCCCGAGCGTTTGGCTGGGGAACAGCTCGGTCAGTTGTAAAGCCCATAGTTGTCCGACTCCACTTTCTTCTTGTAACTTTATTATAGAAAGAAAAAAAAAAACACTCCTTTTTGTAATAATACCCATAAAAACGAAAGGAACAATCTTTAAATACCTGATAACAAAGTCTATATTGTTTAAAGTGGATTTTATGGCTCCTATATTATAATCTGGTAGTATGACCTACCTGAAATGAAGAGCTGGTCTGCAGTGTGGCCTCAGAGCCGATACAATCCACATAGCAGTTAGTTATTCAGGCTCTGACCCTAGGTGGATTGCTGAATGTCAGAGCTGGCCCCACATTGTTGTACCACCACCAAATAATTACTAAAGATATATCCCCATGGGTTGGTATTAGCACTAAGGTGCTAGTTTGTAGTATCTGAAAAGTGTTGACATAATTGTCTTGGCTACTCAACTTGAAACCATCTTGATTGGTCTTGACCGCTGCCTGGGTAACGTATTGATATTGACTTGTGCTTAGTGCCCTGACCTCCGTTGGATACAATTGTAGGCCGAATTCAGACAATGCAGAGGCGAGCAGGGCAGAGGCGTGAGCTTGTCTGCAGAAAAAATGCATGGCACGTTATGCACGTGCCAGGTGGCCACGACGGAAGGTTATAGATCGGATGATATTCGTGCCCATCTTTGTCTCTCACCCGCCAATGTTTAACGTTTGCAAACAACGAACCAGTGGTTGGTGCATGAGGCATTATCTTCAGCCGACCTGCTGAAAATTATTCTTTCCCTTGACGGTCTCCGACCTTCTGCTACTGGAAGGAAACCACCCAAGGGTAGCAACTGTTGGTTTCCCGCTGTTGTGAATTTAGGATTTTATCAACTGGTGAAATCCCTATCATCATTTAGTCTTAGAAGTTTAGTATCTATTAATTGACCAGTGGGTACGTGCACATGCGTTACTACACTTCACATGCCTTTTTTTCGATAGACATAGACTTGGCAAACATTTTGCTGCCCAAGGTTTACAAACTTGACCATAGCTAAAATCCCTTATGTCACAAAATGACTAGCTATGAAGAGTTGATGGAAACATCCAAGGCACCGATTGCTTGTTTTAGGCCTTTTAAAAAATAAAAATGTTCATAAATTGAACAGAACGCACTGTAAAAAAGAGTGCATTCTTGAATCATGGCGGACTGGTGAGCATTCGTCCATCCACACCTATATCCAGTAGCTTAATCGGTCTTCATCAACCTACTTGGTTTGGTTTGTGGTTGTGTAGTGGAAAGGCGAAAGTGCTTTGCTGTTCCCTGATGGGATTATTATAGGGTTCAGATCTACTTGTGCTATATCATGGACTTCCTCCTGTGTCCTTCCTCAGAAGCCATTATAGTTCCATGTCCAAACCCTTTAACGATTGAACGAGCTCACAATCACTGGTCTCGTGTATGTCGGAGAGCAGATATTTGCCATCAACTGCATTTCAAGTTCAAACGGCGCTCAATACAGCGGTAGAACAGTTAGGGGGGCGACCTCGCCTCGGAGAGCTGTAAGCATTATAGGATTTTCAGAGACTAGCGTACAGCTCCATTTCTTAGTGCACAGCCTTGTCACCAGCAGGTCGTCATTACATTACAGTATTGATGATACAATTTTAAAACATGTTCAGGAATGTTAAGGTGTAAAAACAGGTAGAAGGTCTACAGATGAAGGCGAACTGGCAATGTGGATCATCGGTGTGAAGTGGTAACAGACATGTACTGCAATTTGTAGAGCAAGTTGGGTGCTGGCAATAATGGCGCGGAAAATGGGAATCGAGAGTATCCATCTATGTATCAAATCGATTTCAATCCTATGATTTATCCATAGAGGAGCACATCATAGTTAGCCATCTGAGTTATACCCAGCGAGTATCAATCTAGGAGCAGCCCAGTGTGAGCCACAGCTATTTATCAATCCATCGATCCATCATATATTAGCCATCGATCCATCATCGATCAGCCGATCGACGCGCAAAGCTCTAGCTATCTAGCCAGCGTATCTACGGGCTATGTACCGATCTATATCGATCTATCGATCTAGCTCTACTATCGAGATAGGTAGCTATTTACGTATCCATCCATGAGCCATGGATGCTAGCCAAGGTTCGATCCATTATCTATCTAGCTATCGATCATCTATCTCTCTATCTATCTATATATCTATATAGCGGAGAGAGTACGTCTCGATCATCCATCCCATTCATCCATCCATCATCCATCCATGTATCAAGCCAGGGGCCAGCAAGGGATCCAGCCATTATAGCCATGGAGCCAGCAGGGACCAGCCGGGAGTCCATCCAGCGATCCAGCCAGTATCCATCCAGGGTAGCAATCGCATGGATCAAGACAATTTATCCAGCCATGTAGTCCATCACTTATCCATCCATTGCGCAATCCATGTTATCATCCATTCTCAATCCATTTATCATCCATCTATCATCCATCTATCTACGTAGCTATTTACTATCAATCTATCGAGGTTGCAAAATAAATCGATCCACTATTATAGGCGTCTAGTGGCGACTGGACACTCGCTAAGCATCCTCCTTGTAGGTTTTGACTCAACTATTTCACTAACTGATTAGTGGTTCCTTAAGGTCTTGAAGAATTCCGGGATACAGAAAGACTGGGGAAGCTCATTGGCATATGTTTTTCATTATTATCCTAAATGGAGCCGTGCACAAAAGTAGAATCTCAACCCAAGTTTGTTGTCAGTATGGTGGGTGTCTATTGACACTGGCCAACGAAGGATGGCCTTCTATCTCTACATTGCCCAATCTTTTTTGTCCTAAAGAGAGGCAGTAGTTTATTCCACTTCTAATGAGCATACATGTATGACGATTGGCTGGAGTGAAGGTGGTGGACGGTGTTGATACTATTTGTATGGACAGTCCAAGCCGTATACATGGTGTATGGGACCTCCACAGTCTCTCTAGGGCTGTGCAAAACTGCATTTGTGATACCGATGGTCTTCCAATCATATCGGTCTAAATTGATTTTTTGTTCTAGTAGTTATCTTGAAAGAGGAGTGGTACTTGTAGAGGTTTTTCTCAAATAATATTAGTAGGA
Organism: Engystomops pustulosus; assembly: GCA_019512145.1. NCBI lineage: Eukaryota > Metazoa > Chordata > Amphibia > Anura > Leptodactylidae > Engystomops > Engystomops pustulosus. The sequence goes on along the minus strand of CM033648.1, from coordinate 11,888,225 downwards.
AAAATTTGAAATATTTTTGGTTCTTACAGTCAACCTTCTATAATCAAAGTGCTGCCTTTATCACAGTTATGGATGAAACTTTTGGAATCTAAAAGGAAAATAATGTAATAAACAGTATTAGGACCAAATTTCGTAAGACTGATTATAGTAAATTGGCGGCGCAGTGACCTTTTCACAAGATGTGGCATAGAATAAGAATAAGTGGGGTTGGTCAATTTAGAAAAATCACAGGTGATAATGAAGTTTGTGTATTCGTAGTGGTAGTCCAACTAAATAAATTCTACCGTCATACTTTTCTACTACTAACCACAGTCATTACCTTTAGCTGCATGTCATGAAATGGCGCGTGCGATGCAGATCATTGATGGTTTCCCTTAGGCCACGTAATTGTCTTCCTTGACCCGGTGTTGTCTGTTTATGACTAAAATGGGGAGACCACCTCTTGGGTGGACAGTTAGCTATAAGTTTTCATTATAAGTGCACCTTTCATACCTGACATTTTCATTCCTATGAGAAAATTGATGGAAAAATTATATGGTGGCATCTGTCATCTCTCCACCTTACACGGAGTACAAAAATATTGATTCTCCAGCTGATTAAATTAAGACGCTTTTAAGTGGAGGTATTTTGAAAGTGACCCTTGGCGACCATGAGCACTAGCTGAAGGCCCATAGCAATCGGGTGTGTGCAGGATCGGTGTACTAAAATTGAAAGACCCAAAAGTGATCTGGTAAGGCCAGGGAACACTAATGCTAAAAGCACCATTGCCGAGTACAATGGACTACTAAGGTGGAAATACCATGTCCACCTGGTGAAAAGGACCACTAAGGCTAAAGAGGACCTGTCACACAACTTTCGGTACTAGGAGCTGCTTATAAAGTACGAATGTAATCATCGGAGAGGCTGCCTCTACCCTGACCGCCTGGCTCATCCCTAGGCCCGGGTGGTGAATGCCGCGTGTCATGCGGACCGTCCACCCATCCCTCCAACTACGCCACCCCCCCTTCAGAATACATGATTGCGAGCCTGTCGACACTACACGTTACCACGTCGCAGTGTTTGCTAGCTTAGGCGGTTTCACGGGTAACGCTATCGCTTTAACACGGCGGCGGTTGTTGTTCACGCACATAGGAGCTCGCTTACTTTAGTAAGAGCTCCTAGTGCCCGAAAATTTGGGTGAAGGTCCTCTTTAAAGGACCTGGTGAATTGGTCTACAGGGAACCACGAAGGCTCGAAAGGGCCCCTCACTCATCTGGTCTCGCATGGGACCACTAAGGCTGAAAGGCCAATGGCAATTGGTCTGCAGAGATCACCAAGGCTGAAGACCCTGGGGATCTGGACAGCATGGACCAAAAATAAGGCGGAATGCGCCATGGGGATTGGTCTCTCTAGGGACCACTAATGCGAAAGGTCTATGGCCATTGCTACTGTCAGGGCCATAAGGCTGAAAGGGCCCATGTAGTCTCTGCCAGGAGCACTGAGCTTGTCTAATTACCTACTATATCTAGTTTTGGATTGCGTAAGGTTATTATTATGGAAACTAATACCAGGAGAGGATTGCCTAAACCAAGTACACGTACATGCTGGTGTGTGCCCCCTCTGGTAGGATCTGCTCTTATTTTACCTTTTACAATATTGGACTGGTGGAAAAATTTCCTTACAATATTTGGGCCACATAACTCTCTTAGATAGATAATAGGCAAGTATTTAGTTTATGATAAGTCTTCACGTTCCCAGGCATCAAAGTCACAAAGCACAAACTACTGTAAATATTCTGTTTTCCAATTTTTTTGAGTGCTTTAAATATCTGGAAATTGCCCAACTCGCATAGCTTCAATATATCTCATAAAACCTTGAAGAGACCCGGCCAGTGTTAAATAGCTTTGAAAACTTTTTTAACCATGTGTGCTTTACAGATTTCTTTAACAATGGAAAAAATACAACGAAATACGTCCGTTTGGAGTTTGGAAAAATTTCGCTTGATCTAGCTCATTGAGAGAGAGAGATTTGTAATTTGTGAACACCTTCTATGCTGGAGGTCTAAGGACAGTATAACATGTGGTGTCCATGTCCTAATCCTAGTGGGTGGGAGCCTATAATTTTTCTGGTATCATGTTCCAACAAATGGAACAAAAAGGCTGCTTTGAGGAAAGTGCCATATGCCATGATAGATGGCCTTTCATAAAGAGAACTTTTCATCATCTCTCCAACTCAATTGCCACCAAAAGATGCAAAGTGATGGACATGATTGTAGGCCACCAACGGTAACTAGTGTTCCATGACCGTCCTAAAAGGATTATTTTAGCCAAAACCATTGCGTAGTCATTGCAGAGAAATTAAGAAATTACCATACTCATTGGCAATAACCAATTCCTACATCCTTAAGGAGTTAAAGGGATTGGAAACTCGTATACTTGAGTTTCTCTTGTCTTTGGCTATTCTACAATAATCAAGTGATCAAGTCATCAAGGATTCAAAGTTACTTGATACTAGTTAGGTGCTGTCTGCAGATCCTTGTGGGTTATTGTTTACATGTTGAGCTTGATTATTATGACTAGGAGGTAGCAGCAGAGATCTGCAGAAGGCTCATGCTACTCCCCTCCGTCCCTCTCTGTCTTGTGGAGAGGGAAACAACAGTGGGTGTGCAATGAGGACGGGTGAAGCAGTGGGAGAGAGGAAGTTGTTGTATCTATGAAGAGGGCAGCATGGTGAGAACAGGGCAAGGCTCAAGGTTTAAGCGAGTCAAAGTTACGGTACATAATCATGCAGAGTCCAGTCAATGTCCTAATAGGACGTGATATTCAAGGGTCCTCTCGCCTGCAGTGTGACTAGGGCTCGGCGGGGCTGGGCTACGGGGAGGAGATGCAATCGCGTGCATTGCATACCCATGTCGTCATTGCCTCCCAATGAGCGCATACGCAACGCGGGGCGGGGGGGGGGGGGTTTTAGAGGGCTGGCTGCGTCTTAAATCCTGCTGTTTTGGCGGATAGGAGTATAGTGCAAGATGGAGGCAACACTAAACGTGGTGTGATCCAGGCTAAGGGATGGATTTATTGAAAAGTGGCACACCCCTGTAAAAATGAATAAAATAATAATTTTAAATAACAACTACATTAAGGGATAAATTTCTGAGAGGGAATAGCCAAAGTGCTACAGTCAGCTTCTGTGGATGGTGGGATTTAATTTGCATTCCATGAAAAGGGGCAACATGACCAAAAGGGACCCAAGGACTCCATTGTCCTCCATCACGCCTTGCATTCAATTTAGGGATTTAGGATCTCTGAGCTTTAGTCCTAAATTTCCATTTACTGTAATAAAGTCACGAATGGACTCATCCTAGGAAATATCTGACAAAATGGAATTTTTATTGTATGTACAGTTAAATGTGAATGATAAGGTATTACGTCTGTTATATCACTAAATGTACAACTCACAAGATGTATCACAGGAGAGGAGGAGGCGTGTAGCGAATTAGTTAGCGAAGCAAAGAGCATCTTGTTTACCGGACGCATTTCCAAGTCTCGCTCGAATCGCTCTTCAGCGAGATTTAGAGACAAAAACTATTCCAGGGTGTACATGGGGGAAATCGTTTTTTTATGGCCTCATCATCTTGTCATCCCGTCACGCGATGAGAACATGTGGCCAGCTGCTGTTTGTTTACCCATAGGGTAAGATTAGGTATGCTGGACGATAATGGAAGAATGGGGGCGATTGACTTGAGATATACATGCAGATATTAAAAATGTGGTTGACCCAGGCTGAGGTTAAAAGTCCTGACGCCACGTGATAGACTTCAGTGAAGCCGCATGGTGTTGTAATTGCTGGTAACTGTGGAAAACCTCAGGCTTGTTGAGATGTAACTAGGCGGGTGTTTGCTAGTGGTGCTTACTTGTTGTTTAGGCAATTGTTATATGTCCTTAGGGGACCCACGATAGAGAAAGAGAAGTAACAGTATGTGCCGGGAAACGGTGGCAGATAAGTGTGCCCTGTGAGACTGGACAGGGCAAACCTAAATGGTTGCAAGAGTAACATTACTAAAGATGACCCTGTCTAAAAGAATCAATACTAAAGGAAGAATCCGCGGGACCTCCACCCAGTTATCGCATTTAAAATTTCTAGCTTTTTCTGAACATACAGAAAAGCAGGGGTCCAATCGATGGGACCTAAGCTTCCAGGGTGCGTTATTAAGAGAAATCTGGGGGTCTCCTGGGCACTCGCTCTCTTCAGCTCTCTCCCAACCACCACTCCCACCCCATTCCGGCACTAAATGCCAGATGAGGATTGATGCGCAGTCACCGCCCTCCTCAAGACGGCCCTGCGACCGCTCCATTGGGAATATAGCCTGGCATCGGTGAAGCTAGCTAGGGGGTAGTCGATGTCATACTGCTACTACCTCAGTGTTTCAGTTTCTGTAGGTCCAATTAATAAAGCTAGAAATGTATACAGTGCGATAACTGGGGAAGGGCCTCTTCAGGTCTGTCGTTCTGTGATGTAACAGAACCGGACAATGGCAGATAACAAGTAAATACGGGAATCCAATTTGTATATCACAGAACACAGGCCGGATACCAATCTGAAAGATGCGATTTTCTTCTTAATGAGATACAATAGCATGGTTTAAAGAACATCTGCATAGTTTGCTATAGATGTCCTGCACGAGATGTCCATTTTTAACGGAACAGTTTTAGTTGCGATAAGAAACAGCAAATTGATGACTAAAAGACTTTGAAATCTTGTAAATCGAGGCCTGAGACTCTCACCTGGATGTAGCAAGGAGGGCCCCCCCCCCACACCCCCTAGCTCAAGGGCCAGGTTTTCCAGGCTGTAGGGATCATTCTGCTACCTCCGTGAAAAGGGAAGGAGATGTCTCGACCGTAGGGCTGTGCACAATTGTTACACTGGGCATTTGTGAGGAAATGACCCACTTTAGGTTTTTTGAAAGTAGGATTTATACATAAATAAGGCTCCATTCGCTGGTAGCTGATTGTTGTTTTTATGTATGATTGTTTGAGCTGCATATTACGGGTCAGGCATGGTTCAGAGGTTGGGTGCGTGGACGGTCAGGAGGGGGGTGCCGTGGACGGTCAGAGGTGTGCGGTGCCGTGGACGGTCAGGGGTGGCGTGACGGAAGGTCCCAGGGGCTGGGTGAGTGGAAGGTCAAGGGGTGGGGCGTGGCCGGCAGGGGGGGGTTGCCGTGGACGGTCAGGGGTGGGTGCCGTGGACGGTCAGGGGTGGTGCCGGTGAACGGTCAGGGGAGTGGGTTGTGCCGTGGACGGTCAGGGGTGGGGTGCGAGGTGGTTGGGTGCAGTGGATGGTCAGAGGTGGGTGACGTGGAGGTCAGCAGGTGGGTGCCGTGGAACGGTCTCAGAGGTGGGGTCAGTGCACATGGTAATGGACAGGACACCATGATAGTCGAGGGGTCAAGGCTTTTAATTAAATTTTTACACTCAAGTTTTAACAGAGGATTAGAAAGGTATAGGATAATTCCTGCAATCATAAATTGGGTAAGAACTTCTTAACTTCCTATTTTTCTTTCAACTAGAAGATTTACCCAGTTACAGGTAACGGATAGTAGATTTCAGGCCAGATTAACTAGTGGCCAAACTCAGAGTGTCATAACATTGCTGAGAGGCCGGTTTGGAAAATGTGTGTAAGAAGCAAAAACTCTGCTTGGTCTTCTAGATTTTGTTTATTTTTAAACCTAGTATTGTCTTTTTTTTTGGTTTCTCCACCGAATTTTAACGAGTTCAGCCAAACAAGACGGCGTGTAGCTAAGGAAGCCGTCGGTAGGTTGACTGGAAGGTGGGGAGGCAAGGAGTAACACGAGGCACCCATCAAGGCTAGACGGGGTAGCGCAGGTTAATTTAGCCGCTTTAGTTATTAGTAGCATCACAACCTCACCATTATATGACAAGTGGAACCTTGGCATTACAAGTTACGGTACTCCAATCTTTCCTTTTCCAAAATTGAAAGCAAAGAAAAGCATTTATGGCATGCCATCTGCACCCTCCTACGTACTGTACCTCCCTATCTCATAAACTTGTATACAAATATATTTGGGGTGTTGGACCGAATCGTCCTGTGTTTAATGTTTTTCTATGGGAAAACTTGCTGATATAACCCCAAAGTAAATTTGCTTAGCCAACAACAAAAACGCTTCAGGAAAAAAATGTAAATTAAAAAGTTAGGACCTTTATTAATAATAAATGGGTTGTACTTTTATCTGTTTCCACATTCAGCTCTATTGTTAGTTAGAGGTGACCATATTTCAGAGATGTCCGAGCATAGACTTTTAAGTGGTACTTAGAAATCACCTTGTTTAGACAGCACGTCCACTGCCCCGGCCTTGGAGGTTAAAGGGTACCGCTTTCAGCAAAAATTGATATGTTTGTTGTGAAGGATAATTGATACAATTTCCAATATCTTCTGATCAATTCATCAAGGTTTTCAAGGATCTATGCTTCCTGTCCTTGTTATAGGATTCCACGTGGATAGCAATGAGCAATTAGTATAACCGGCATGATTACTCTCTTGCCCTGATATAGTGAGCTGGTACTTTGCGTCCACCACAGGACCAGGACCGGATTTCTCCCCAAGGAGCAAGACATGACGTTTTCTAGGGCAGGACAGCAAGCAGAGCTCTAGAAAACAGTGTGAGGAATTGATAAGAAAAGTGTGGTATTGGAGAACTGGTCTTCTGGTTGTGGAAACTTGATGGACAAGTGTCGTTTTCAGCCCTATAAACTATGATACAAACAATATTATTATTTGTCGAAAGGGACAACCTTTCCTTTTAGGTCTACGGTCAGTATTGCAATACACGTTCAGCATCATACAATGTACGGCCGCTGTGCTTGGGATCCTAAGGATGGTCTTCAATATTTTACATCCAAAAAAAATCCTCTGAGTGGCAGAGGTTGCTGATGGTGCTGTTACATGTTAATTAGCAAAAATGATCAAAAAAAAGTCACATTAAAATGTTTTTTAAGCAGTTTTTACGAGACTTTTGCTAAATCTATATAAATGTGGTTTTTGCTTGACTGCAAAGTCTGTTCGTGTGATGCACCGGGGTCCTCAGTAGTCACTCGGGGTCTGTTCTCCATTATGTGACGTGGTCCAGATGTGTTAGTTTACTCAAAATTCCTCCAAGTTCTATGCCGAGTCCAGAAGATAAAACATCATCCCCCTTCCCTGTGCATCTACACCACGGTTCGTACTCAGCGCGGTTAACCAGGCAGCATCACCACTACACAATGGTGACAGACTCCCCTGTCATTACTCCACTTCCTTTCTATCGGAGTCATTTGTCACCGGGGCTGAGCGACATACCTTCTCCTCCCGGCTCCAGATCCCTGCACACCCATTCCAGCTCGAAAGCGAGTCCAAAAGCTCCGGAGCTATGATTAGCATCCTGAGGCAGTACGAAGTTGTTTTGTAAGAATTTGAGGAAGTGCAGGTAATTTTTTAGCTGCCTGTTTTTGTTTTTTTTCTCTTCCTTCCGCACCATGTGATCAGTAGTCAGACGGCCAAAAAAGAAAGTGTGTGTCTTGTTGTGGTCAAGCGGCCGGGAGTAGGCGGTGATATGCCGTGCGGTGGTGCGAGAAATAGGAAATATAAATTACCTACTGTACTTTTGTATATTATATTATTTGTTATCATCTTACTCTGAGTTTTGGGAATGTGTTGTTTGGTGTCGATAGAATTCATCAGTTTTAAATTATGTACAAAAACAAATGTACCGTAGTAGGGACTCTGTTTTCAAATAGGAAGGGGTAATCGGCGAATGCTGAAGAGGACCTTTAAGGAACTTAATCAACCAAACTCCTTACATCCTATAAAGAGTCGTCGTTCCTCCAAGATTCTGGCATAGTGGAAGTTTCTCTTAAACCTTAACCATTCCTGCTAAACATTTTCAATTTTGGGCAGACGGTGCCGCTGGTTAGCATTTACAGCCTTGCAGCGCGGGGGGCCTGGGTTCAAGTCCAGGCAACATCGCGCAAGAGTTTGTATGTTCCTGTCCGGTGTGCGTGCGGTTCCTACAGGTCGACAGGTTTCCTCCCACACTCAAAAACATTATGGTAGGGTGATAGATTGTGAGCCCAATTGGGACAGGGACTGAGTTGGCACAAGTTCTGTGCAGAGTGGTACATTGTGTGCGCTATTATCACATAAAATAAATAATAAAGATTATTATTAGGTGGGTGGAGCCAGGCCAGACCACCAATCTAGATATAGAAGTAGAGTGGAGAGACAGAGAGGCTCCTGATGGCGCCGTATACCTTGGTAAAAGATATCAACTTTTTTATTTAAGGCCATAAATGGCACTAAAAGTACTATAAAATTAAAAATAAAAAAACGGAATGACGGTTCACGCTTGGACTTAACGCGTTCCTCGTTTTTATTTTATTGCCATTTGGTGGCTTAAATCAAAAAAAGTCTTTACACAAAAAAAACGTTTCGAGCAAGCCGGCGGCCTTGTCAAGTCCCCAGGAATTGAGGAGATGTCTTAACGACCCAGATTGGAGGCTTTCAAATACAGTACCCACCCATCTGACAGGATAGCGCCTTACTAAGTTGGGTTTATAGATCTTCCATACTTGAAGATCTAATATTAGCGATCATCTGCAGATGGGGGGGGTGGTCCTGGTGGGGCTGAAGGTTAGGCTACACCCATCTGTAAGTAGATTGATCTGCGACGGGTACTAATTAGTGGATATTAACCCCTGCGCTTTTTTTCTACAGTGTTGTTCTTGGGAACTCTGTATTGTATGGACTAGTAGATGCTAATAGGGTTCCCCATAAAATGAGACAGCACAGAGAACAGCAGGACCCGAATGAGTCTATAAATGGTATCAATAAGAAGGTGGCTGTAGTCATTCCCATCCTCCTTTGGGTATGAGTCAGGTGACTATTTCAGCCGCCTACACGTGTCCACTGACGGCCGTAGCCGTGTCGCGGTTTGTTGTGGTTATATTACGGGTAAGTCGGGTGGTTGGTTGTTTTACGCATTTTGAGTTCAGTAGGAATAGAGGTACTATGGTTAATAGTCTGTGGGGCTATCGGCTTAATGAGGTGTTCTAAGTTGTATTGTTATCCACCAGGGTACCATTCCACTCAGTGGTGGAGTGCCCAGGGAAGCATGTTATTTTGGATCTTGGTTGTATCTGAGCATACACCAGCGTGGCTCTGACAATTACATCCATTTCGCCATAGTATTTAAACAAGCCTGTCACCAGGAAAGTCAGTTTTGCTGTTGGACAGGTTCCAATAACGTATGCTGAATCTAAGAATAACAGACATTCGATCATTTCGGTACTTATAGAAATCATAATCATAATTTACATTATTGTAGCGCTTAATATCCCATTACACCCCCTTCACAACTAGTAAGGCCTATAGAATAAAATGCTAGCATTAAGAATACAGTATATGGAACAATAGGAATGTGGGCCCTGCTCTCAAGAGTTACCGTCTATTGAAGATGGAGACGGCTCGACACAAGAGGATTAACAGTCTAGGGAAGATGCCCGAGACGGTGGACACAAGAAGATTGACGTCTATGAAGATGGGACTGTTGACACAAGGCTTACAGTTATGAGGATGAGGAGGGGCGACACAAGAGCTTACAGTCTGTGAGGATGAGGGCGGGACACGAGATCTTACAGTTATCGTGGATGAGGGGATTGACACAAAAGCTTACGTCTATGGAGGTGAGGGGGGCCACAAGAGATACAGTCTGCGGCTGAGGGGGGGTTGACACAACGAGCTTACAGTCTCTGAGGATGATGGGGTGGTTGACACAATAGCTTACAGGTTATGGGATGTGAGGTAGGGAGTCGGTGACAACAAGCGGTTTACGTCATGAGGATGGGAGGGGTGAACAAGAGCTACAGTCCTATGAGGAGGAGGGGGGGACACAAGAGCTTTTACATCCTATGAGGGATGATGGGGGGGACCACAAGTTACAGTTATGAGGATGAGGATGAGCGGTTAAATAAGAGCTTACAGTCTATGAGGATGAGGGGGTTGACACAAGAGCTTACAGGCATGAGGATGAGGGGGTGGGGTTGGAACGAGTTACCGTATATGAGGATGAGGATGAGGAGGTTAAATAGAGCTTACAGTCTATGAGGGAGAGGGGGACACACAGAGTTAAGTCTATGAGGATGAGGGGGACCCAGAGCTACAGTTATGAGGATGAGGGTGACACAAGAGCTTACAGCTTGAGGATGAGGGGGTGACACCAGAGCTTACAGTCTATGAGGAGGAGGGGGACACAAGAGCTACAGTCTGCGGATGAGGGGGACACAAGAGCTTACAGTCTGAGGCTGAGGGGTGTGACACAAGAGCTTACAGTCTATGAGGATGAGGGGGGGTGACACAAGAGCTACAGGATATGAGATGAGAGGTCAACTGAAGAGCTGACAGTATGGGAGAATGGGGGGCGGGACACAGATTACAGTCTCGAGAATGAGGGGGTGACAACCTCTTAAGTCTATGAGGATTGCGCGGTGACACAAGCGCTACAGTCATGGGAATGAGCGGGTGACACAAAGATCTTACAGTTCTATGAGGTATGAGCGGTTGACACAAGAGCTTACAGTCTATGAGGCTATGAGGGGTGACACAAGAGGTATAGAAAGGGCCTTGGGTATAAGATCCAGCAATTCTTAGAAGGGAATGGAATGAAAATAATTTAATTATAAAATGTGCTGCCTTGAACCAGTCATCAGCCGCCGATGTTATATTCCAAAGCAACTAAGTGGTACTGACAGAGAAGTATGGAGCTTGGTAATTGGTGTTTGCTGGATAAACAGCTGGGAAAAGGACACATGAGGATTAGAAAGAGAGAGATTACAATTTCATGCCGTTAGGGAGTTTGATTTGTGATAGATGGGGTTCAGACTAATACCCAACATCCAAAGTTTCAAATGTGCTCTTAAACCCTATCTATCAAACTCGCTAACTGCATGAAATTTCATCTCTCTCTTTACTAATCCATCATGTGTCCTTTTCCCATCTGTTATCCCTTGTGTCACCCCCTCATCCTCATAGACTGTAAGCTCTTGTGTCACCACCTCATCCTCATAGACTGTAAGCTCTTGTGTCACCCCCTCATCCTCATAGACTGTAAGCTCTTGTGTCACCCCCTCATCCTCATAGACTTTACAAACTTTTCTTTCACTTACCCTTTTTAACTGTAAGCTCGTGGTTGTGATCCTAAGGGTGATGAGAGGTGAAGCAGCCTGTTGCCTGTGCTCATTTCCTCCCTCATCAATCATCCAGCGCCCTCTCCCACCTTCTGTCTGGATGGGCTGGCATTGGTCTTATTGGAGGAAGGAGTGGGAGGTGGTGGTGAGAGATAATGCTCCCCCAAAGGACTCACCACACACACTTGCTGGCATGGACCAGGTAATGTTAAATAAAGTGCACCACCTGTTCCACAGACTTGGGGGCGAAGAATAACATGATTGCATTCCACCAAGAAATAAGTTCAAAAGCGCAATGACTCCATAATCCCCGCCCCGGCTGGTACCTCCCCTTTCGGCTAGACTGTCGTCCCTTCCTTATGAGCCATTCACAAGGAAGAATTGTCCCAGGCTCGCTTCCTCTGCTCGCCCCCTACCTATCAGTGACCGCGCATCCCCTCACATCCCATACAGGTCCCCTCTCTCCTGCAAGTCACTTCTCACCTAAAACTCCAACCTCTCCTCTTCAGTCCAAACTCCTGGAACGCCTGCTAACCTGCTGCTAGGGTCTCTCACTTACTCTCGCTCTCTCTTCGACCCTCTACAATATGGTTTGTCATACTATACACTCCACAGAAACGCTCTGCTCTTAATAAACGGAACCTGTCACAAAATGACCTAATAAATCCATAGTTGCAATCAGCTGCACACCTTCCAGAGAGGTTTCTTTCCATGGCCCGGTGGTGGCATCATCCAGAAATCTACTTTAAGGAGATTTAAGCTTGTTGTATAAAAGTCAAGGAGGCCAGGATTTTAACACTGAATCAAGTTCTCTCGTCCTCATAAGCCTTCATTAGTTAATTTATATGTGCCCCTGCCAACCAGAGACGGCACGAACCAGATCGTCGGAGTCATGAATGTCAATCACAGACATTCAATTTCCTCCGTTCCCCATCTTACTTCATTGGTAACCCCACGGCGTCCTATATACAACCAATCTAACACTGGACCATGAAAGAGGAAGAAAACTAGATGTATTACAATTTTTTTCATACTAGTAGTGATATACTTGCCTAAAGTTATAACATGAAACTTCTGAAATGCAATTGTTGCTCTGAGAGTTCACTCTCCATTAGACTAACTGTAACTCCCTACTAATCTGCTCTTCCACTCAGTATACTCTCATCCGCTCCATCTCCTCAGGCTTGTCTTTCCAACCAAACAACTGCACAGATCCCACCAGTTTGTGGTCACTCAGCACTGGTCCCATCTTTCCACATACAGTTTAATATAATAGTCTCATCCCAAATCTCATGCTGCTGCAGCAAACCTTCCAACCTTTCTCTCTTACTCTGTCGGCGCGCCAACCCTTGCTCTCAATAATCTGGCCAAGGGATGCAAGTTGATCTCTAGCTTCATTGGAAACCTCTAATGCACGTCTCCAGGCGCTTCCCAGAGCGCACCAATTCTCTGGAATCCTCTCCGCGGACTAGCAGACTAATATCCCAACATCCAAGTTTCAAATGTCTCTTAAAACCCCATCTATCACAAATCAAACTCCCTAACGGCATGAAATTGTAATCTCTCTCTTTCTAATCCTCATGTGTCCTTTTCCCAGCTGTTTATCCAGCAAACACCAATTACCAAGCTCCATACTTCTCTGTCAGTACCACTTAGTTGCTTTGGAATATAACATCGGCGGCTGATGACTGGTTCAAGGCAGCACATTTTATAATTAAATTATTTTCATTCCATTCCCTTCTAAGAATTGCTGGATCTTATACCCAAGGCCCTTTCTATACCTCTTGTGTCACCCCTCATAGCCTCATAGACTGTAAGCTCTTGTGTCAACCGCTCATACCTCATAGAACTGTAAGATCTTTGTGTCACCCGCTCATTCCCATGACTGTAGCGCTTGTGTCACCGCGCAATCCTCATAGACTTAAGAGGTTGTCACCCCCTCATTCTCGAGACTGTAATCTGTGTCCCGCCCCCCATTCTCCCATACTGTCAGCTCTTCAGTTGACCTCTCATCTCATATCCTGTAGCTCTTGTGTCACCCCCCCTCATCCTCATAGACTGTAAGCTCTTGTGTCACACCCCTCAGCCTCAGACTGTAAGCTCTTGTGTCCCCCTCATCCGCAGACTGTAGCTCTTGTGTCCCCCTCCTCCTCATAGACTGTAAGCTCTGGTGTCACCCCCTCATCCTCAAGCTGTAAGCTCTTGTGTCACCCTCATCCTCATAACTGTAGCTCTGGGTCCCCCTCATCCTCATAGACTTAACTCTGTGTGTCCCCCTCTCCCTCATAGACTGTAAGCTCTATTTAACCTCCTCATCCTCATCCTCATATACGGTAACTCGTTCCAACCCCACCCCCTCATCCTCATGCCTGTAAGCTCTTGTGTCAACCCCCTCATCCTCATAGACTGTAAGCTCTTATTTAACCGCTCATCCTCATCCTCATAACTGTAACTTGTGGTCCCCCCCATCATCCCTCATAGGATGTAAAAGCTCTTGTGTCCCCCCCTCCTCCTCATAGGACTGTAGCTCTTGTTCACCCCTCCCATCCTCATGACGTAAACCGCTTGTTGTCACCGACTCCCTACCTCACATCCCATAACCTGTAAGCTATTGTGTCAACCACCCCATCATCCTCAGAGACTGTAAGCTCGTTGTGTCAACCCCCCCTCAGCCGCAGACTGTATCTCTTGTGGCCCCCCTCACCTCCATAGACGTAAGCTTTTGTGTCAATCCCCTCATCCACGATAACTGTAAGATCTCGTGTCCCGCCCTCATCCTCACAGACTGTAAGCTCTTGTGTCGCCCCTCCTCATCCTCATAACTGTAAGCCTTGTGTCAACAGTCCCATCTTCATAGACGTCAATCTTCTTGTGTCCACCGTCTCGGGCATCTTCCCTAGACTGTTAATCCTCTTGTGTCGAGCCGTCTCCATCTTCAATAGACTGTAAGCTCTTGAGAGCAGGGCCCACATTCCTATTGTTCCATATAACTGTATTCTGTAATGCAGCATTTTATTTCTATATGTCCTTACGATTTGTAGGGGGTGTATGGGATATGAAGGCGCTATATAAATGAAAATTATTATTATGAGTTTTATAAAGTACCGAAATGAATCAGAATGCTGACATTCTTAAATTCAGTATAGCATAGGTTATTGGAACCTGTCAACAACTAAAAATGACATTCCTGGTGACAGGCTTGGTTTAAATACTATGGCAATGGTTGTAAATTGCAGAGCACAGCGCTGGTGTATCTCAGATACAACCAGAGATGCACATGCTTCACGTGGCACTCCACCAATTAGTGGGAATGGAACCCTTGTGGATAACAATACTACTTAGTAAAACCTCATTAAGCACATATCCCACACATAATATGAACCTGTACCTACTATTCCTACTGAAACTAAAAATGCAGTAAAACCCGACTTACCCGTAATATACCACAACAAACCGCGACACGGCTACTGCTCCGTCAAGGGGACACGGTGTTATAGCGGCTGAAATAGTCACATGACTCAGTACCCAAAAGGAGGAGGGGGATGACTACAGCCCAACCTTCTTATTGATAGCCATTTATAGACTCATTCGGGTCCCTGCTGTGTCTCTGTGCTGATCTCATTTTATCGGGGAACCCTATTAGCATCTACTAGTCCATAAAGTACAGATTCCCCAAGACAACACTGGAGAAAAAAAGCGCAGGGGTTTAATGATCCAACTAATTAGGACCCGTCTCAGATCAATCTACTGACAGATGGGTGGAGCCTAACCTTCAGCTCCCACCCAGGACCCCCACCCCCCATCTGACAGATGAGCCTAATTAGATCTTCAAGTATGGAAGATCTACCCTAAATTAGTAAGGCTCTATCCTGTCAGATGGGTGGTACTGTATTTGAAAGCATCCAATCTGGGTGCGTTAGACCTCTCCTCCAATTCTGGGACGTGAAAAAGGCGCCGGCTTGCTCGGAACGTTTTTTTGTTAAAAGACTTTTTTTTATTTAAGCCACAAATGGCAATAAAATAAAAATCTGAGGAAGCGCTTAGTCCAAGCGTGAAACGCGTCATTCCGTTTTTTAATTTTTTATTGTTATATTACTTTTATTGCCATTTATGGCTTAAATAAAAAAAAGTTGATATTCATTTTACCAAGGGTAATACGCGCCATAGGAGCGCTCTCTGTCTCTCCACTCTACTTCTATATCTAGATGGGTGGTACTGGCCTGGCTCCACCCACCTAAATAATAAATCTTTATTTATTTTATGTATATAGCGCACACAGATTACGCAGCGCTGCACAGAACTTGCCAAATCAGTCCCTGTCCCCAATGGGGCTCACAATCTAATCACCCTACCATTATGTTTTTTGAGTGTGGGAGGAAACCGGAGGACCTGGAGGAAACCCACGCAAACACGGACAGAACATACAAACTCTTTGCCGATGTTGACCTGGGACTTGAACCCAGGACCCCAGCGCTGCAAGGCTGTAATGCTAACCAGCGAGCCACCGTGCTGCCCAAAATTGAAAATGTTTACTCAGGAATGTTAAGGGTTAGAGAGAAAATTCCAACTATGCCAGAATCATTGGAGGAACGACGACTCTTTATAGGATGTAAGAAGTTTAGGTTGATCAAAAGGTCCTCTTCAGGCAATGGACTCTTGGAAATTTTGCAGCATTCACAGATTTCCCTTCATACTTCGAAAACACAATCTACTTACAATACGTTTTTTTTTTGTACATAATCTAAAACTTTCAGTCGAGACTCAGAATAGAAAATTCTATCACAAGTAACAGACACATTCCCAAAAAAAAGATGGATACAATAATAATAATAATAGTACAGAAAGTACAGTATGTAATTTATATTTCTCCAACACACACGGCATATTCACCGCCTCACGTCACCGCCGCTTGACAACAACAAGACACACTTTCTTTTTTGCGGTCTTACATACTGAGTCACATGGTGCGGAAAGGAAGAAAAAAAAAAAAAAAACAGGCAGCTAAAAAAGTAACCTGAACTTCTCAAATTTCTTACAACTTCCGTTACTGCCTCAGGATGGCTAAATCATAGCTCCGGAGCTTTGGGATTCGTCTTTAGAGCTGGGAAGAAGAGGTGCAGGGATCTGGAGCCGGGAGGAGAAGGTATGAGCTCAGCCCTCGGGTGACAAGTGACTGCGTAGAAGGTAAGTGAGTAATGACAGGGGCGTCTGTCACCATTGTGTATGTGGTGATGCTGCTGGGTACAGCGCTGAGTAGCTGAACAGTGTGTATGATGCACAGGGGAAGGGGGATGAATGTTTATCCTGGACTCGGCATAGGAACTTGGGGAATTTTAGGAAACTAAAAGCAAATCTGGACCACGTCAGCATAATGGAGAACAGACGCCCGAGTGACTACTGAAGGGACGCCGGGTCATCACACAGAACAGACTTTGCAGTAAAGCAAAAACCACATTTATATAGGAGTTGCAAAAGTCTCTAAAAACTGCTTAAAAAAACATTTTAATTGTGACTTTTTTTGATACATTTTGCTAAGTTAACATGTAACGCACCATCAACCTCTGCCACTCAGAGGATTTTTTTAGGATGTAAAATATTGATAACCTATCCTTAGGATACCAAGCACAGCGCCGTACATTGTATGATGGCTGCAACGGGTATTGCACATACTGACCGATAGACCTAAAAGGGGTTGTCCACTTTCTACAAATAATCAATATTGTTTGTATCATAGTTTATATGGCTGAAAAAAGACACTTGTCCATCAAGTTCAACCAAGAAGACCAATTTTCCAATATACTTTCTGTATCAATTCCTCACGGTTTTCTAGATCTCTGCTTGCTGTCCTGCCCTAGAAAACGTCTATGTTTGCTTCCTGTGGGTAGAAATCTGTCCATGGTCATGTGGTGGACGCAAAAGGTACACAGCTCACTATACCAGGGCCAAGAGAGTAATCAGGGCCGTGTTATACTAATGGCTCATTTCTATCCACTGGAAGTCCTATACAAGGACAGGAAGCAGAGATCTTGAAAACCTTGATGAATTGATACAGAAAGTATATTGGAAAATTGTATAAATTATCCTTACACAAACAATATCAATTATTTGCTGAAAGCGGATGACCCCTTTAACATCCATAGGCCTGGGCAGTGACATTGCCTCTAACACGTGAATTTCTAAGTACCTTAAATCTATGCTCTGGGACAATCAGTAGTGGTGGCAGCATATAGAGATGTCCCAACTCTAACTAACAAAATGAGCTGAAATGTGGAACAGATAAAGTACAACACATTTTTTTAATAAAGGGTCCTAAACTTTTTAATTTAGCATTTTTTTCCTGAATGCTTTTGGTTTTGTCTAAGCAGAAATTCCTTGTATATCAAAGCAAGTTTCCCATAGAAAAACATTAAACACAGACGATTCGTTCCACACACCCAAAATATTTGTGTAATACAAGGTATGAGAGAGGGAGGTACAGTACAGTAGAGGGTGCAGAGGGCTCCCATAATGCTTTTCTTGCTTCAAATGTTGTAGAAATAAGAAGATTGGAGTACAAGTAACTTGTAATCCAAGGTTCCACTTAGTATGATAATGGTGAGGTTGTAGATGCTACTAATAATAATGCGGCTAAATTAAACTGCGTCTACCCGGTCTACATTGATTGGTCGCTCGTGTTACTTCCTTGCTCCCCACCTTCACAGCCAACGCCACGCGTTCTTACTACACTGCCGTCTTGTTTGGCTGAGCGCTTAAAATAATCGTGGAGAAACCAAAAAAAAAAAAGGACTAGGTTTAAAAATAAACAAAAATCTAGAAGACAAGCAGAGGTTTCTTCTTACACACATTTTCCAAACCGTCCTCCATCAGCAATGTTATGACACATCTGAGTTTGGCCCACTAGGAAGCTGGCCTGAAATCTACTATCCTTTACCTTTAACTGGGGAAAATCTTCTATTGAAAGAAAAAATAGAAGTTAAGAAGTTATACCCAATTATTATTGAAGGAATTATCCTATAATTTCTTATCCTTCTGTAAAACTTGAGTGTAAAAATTTAATTAAAAGCCTTGACCTGACTACTCATGTGTCTGTCCATTACGCGTGCACGGACCCACCTCTGACCGTCCACGCACCCACCTCTGACCATCCACGGCACCCACCCTCGCACCATCCACGGCACCACCTCGCACCCACCCTGACCGTCCACGGCACCCACCCCCGTGACCGTCCACAGGTCAACCCCCTCCCTCCCGGGCTCAGCCCACCCCTGACGCCCGAGGCCCAACATGACCAGACACGGCACCCCCCTGGACCGTCCACGGCACCCACCCCTGACCGTCCACGGCACCCACCTCTGACCGTCCACGGCACCCACCTCTGACCATCCATGGACCCGTAATAGGCCGCTCAATCATACTATAAAACAACAATCAGCTAGCCAGCAGAATGGGAGCCTTATTTATTTATAAATCCTACTTCAAAAAACCTAAAGTGTGCAGTTCCTCACAAAATGCTACATCTCTCGGTCTCTCCACTCTACTTCTATATCTAGATGGTGGTACTGGCCTGGCTCCACCCACCAAATACATAATCTTATTTATTTTTATGTATATAGCGCACACAGATTACGCAGCGCTGCACAGAACTGCCAAATCAGTCCCTGCCCCAATGGGGCTCACAATCTAATCAACCTACCATTATGTTTTTGAGTTGGGAGGGAAACCGGAGGACCTGGAGGAAAACCCACGCAAAACAGGACAGAACATACAAACTCTTGCCGATGTTGACCTGGGACTTGAACCCAGGACCCAGCGCTGCAAGGCTGTAATGCTAACCAGCGAGCCACCGTGCTGCCCAAAATTGAAAATGTTATACAGGAATGGTAAGGGTTAGAGAGAAAATTCCAATATGCAGAATCATGGAGGAACGACGACTCTTATAGGATGTAAGAGGTTAGGTTGATTAAAGTTCTGAAAGGTCCCTTCAGCATTCGCCGATTCCTTCATATGTTGTGAAAACAGAGTCTACTACGGTACATTGTTTTGTTACATAATTTAAAACTGGAATAGAATTTATCACACCCCAAACAAACACATTCCCAAAAAACTCAGAGTAAAGATGGATACAATAATAAATAATAGTACCGAAAGTACAGTATGTAATTTACTATTTCTCCACCACACACGGCATATCACCGCCTCACGTCACCGCCGCTTGACAACAACAAGACACACTTTCTTTTTTGCACGTCTACATACTGAGTCACATGGTGCGGAAAGGAAGAAAAAAAAAAAAAAAAACAGGCAGCTAAAAAAGTAACCTGACTTCTCAAATTTCTTACAAACTCCGTTACTGCCTCAGGATGGCTAAATCATAGTCCGGAGCTTTTGGGACTCGCCTTTAGAAGTGGAAGAAGTGTGCACGGGATCTGGAGCCGGGAGGAGAAGGTATGCGCTCAGCCCTCGGTGACAAGTGACTCCGATAGAAGGTAAGTGAGTAATGGACAGGGGAGTCTGTCACCTTGTTTGTATGGGTGATGCTGCTGGGTACAGCGCTGAGTAGCTGAACAGGTGTTGATGCACGGGGAAGGGGGATGAATGTTTATCCTGGACTCGGCATAGGAACTTGGGGAATTTAGGAAACTAACAGCAATCTGGACCACGTCGCATAATGGAGAACAGACGCCCGAGTGACTACTGAAGGGACCCGGTCATCACACAGAACAGACTTGCAGTAAAGCAACAACCACATTTATATGAGTGCAAAAGTCTCTAAAAACTGCTTAAAAAAACATTTTTAATGATGACTTTTTTGATACATTTTGCTAAGTTAACAGTGAACGCACCATCAACCTTGCCACTCAGAGGATTTTTTTTAGGATGTAAAATTGATAACCTATCCTTAGGATACCCAAGCACGCGCCGACATTGTATGATGGCTGCAACGGTATTGCATACTGACCGATAGACCTAAAAGGGGTTGTCCACTTTCTACAAATAATCCAATATTGTTTGTATCATAGTTTATATGGTCTGAAAAAAGACACTTGTCCATCAGTTACAACCACAGAAGACCAATTTCCAATTACTTTCTCTTATCAATTCCTCCCGGTTTTCTAGATCTCTGCTTGCTGTGCCCGTAGAAACGTCTATGTTGATCCTGTGGGTAGAAATCTGGTCCATGGTCATGTGGTGACGCAAAAGGTACACAGCTCACTATATCAGGGCAAGAGAGTAATCAGGGCCGTGATTTTACTAATGGTGCATTCTATCACTGGAAGTCCTATACAAGGACAGGAAGCAGAAGATTTGAAAAACCTTGATGAATTGATACAGAAAGTATATTGGAAATTGTTTAAATTATCCTTACACAAACAAGTATCAATTATTTGCTGAAAGCGGAGACCCCTTTAACATCTCATAGGCCTGGGCGTGAATTGCTGTCTAACAGGTGAATTTCTAAGTACCAAATCTATGCTCTGGACAATCTCTGAAATGATGGTCAACTCTAACTAACAAATAGCGTGAAATGTGGAACAGATAAAAGTACAACCCATTTTTATTAATAAAGGGGTCCTAAACTTTTTAATTTAGCATTTTTTTCTGAATGCTTTTGGTTTTGTCTAAGCAGAATTTCCTTGTATATCAAAGCAAGGTTTCCCATAGAAAAACATTAAAACACAGACGATCGTTCCAACACCCCAAATATATTTGTGTAATACAAGTTTATGAGAGAGGGAGGTACAGTACAGTAGAGGGTGCAGAGGGCTCCCATAATGCTTTTCTTTGCTTTCAATGTTGTAAAATGAAGATGGAGTACAAGTAATTGTAATCCAAGGTCCACAGTCAGATAATGGTGAGGTTGTGATGCTAACTAATAACTGCGGCTAAATTAAACTGCGCTACCCCGGTCTAATTGATTGGTGCCTCGGTACTTCCTTGCTCCCCACCTTCCAGCCACGACCACGGCTTCTTACTACACTGCCGTCTTGTTTGGTGAAGCGCTTAAAATATCGTGGAGAAACCAAAAAAAAAAAGGACTAGGTTTAAAAATAAACAAAAATCTAGAGACAAGCAGGGTTCTGTCTTACACATTTTCCAAACCGGTCCTCATCAAGCAATGTTATGAACATCTGAGTTTGGCCCACTAGTAAGCTGGCCTGAAATCTACTATCCTTTACCTTTAACTGGGAAAATCTTCTATTGAAAAGAAAAAATAGAAGTTAAGAAGTTATACCCAATTATTATTGAAGGAATTATCCCTTAATTTCTAATCCTTCTGTATAAAACTTGAGTGTAAAAATTTAATTAAAAGCCTCTTGCCTGATCACATCAGTGTCTGTCCATTACGTGCACGGACCCACCTCTGACCGTCCCGCACCCACCTTGACCATCCACGGCACCCACCTCTGCACCCGCACCCACCTCGCACCCACCCTGGACGCCACGCACCCACCCTGACCGTCCACGGCACCCACCCCTGACCGTCCACGGCACCCACCCCTGACCGTCCACGGCACCCACCCCTGACCGTCCACGGCACCCACCCCTGACCGTCCACGCCCCCCGACCCCACCACACCCTGACCGTCCACGGCACCACACTCTGACCGTCCACGGCACCCACCTCTGACCGTCCACGGCACCCACCTTCTGACCATCCATGGACCCGTAATAGGCCGCTCAATCATACATAAAACAACAATCTAGCCAGCAGAATGGGAGCCTTATTATTATACAATTATTTATAAATCCTACTTCATAAAACCTAAAGTGTGCAGTTCCTCACAAAATGCTACATGTAAAAATTGTGCACAGCCTACGGTCAGAGACATCTCCTTCCCTTTTCACAGGGAGGTATAAAATAGATACCTACACCTGGAAAAACCTGGCCCGGGAGCTAGGGGCCAGGGGCTTGCATACATCCAGTGATGAGCTCAGCCTCATTTACAAAGATTTCAAAAGTCTTTTAGCAGCAAATTTGCTGTTTCTTATATGCACTAAAAACTGTTCCGTTTAAAAATGGAGCATCTCGTGCTGGACATCTATAGTCAAACTGATGCTAGATGTTCTTTAAAACCATGCTATGGTATCTCATTAAAGAAGAAAATCTCATCTTTCAGATTGTATCCGGGCCTGTGGTTCTGTGAGATACAGAATTGGAGATTCCCAGTATTACTTTATCTGTCCATATGTCCGGTTCTGTACATCACAGAACGACAGACCTGAAGAAGCCCTTCCCCAGTTATCGCACTGTTACATTTCTAGCTTTATTGGAACCTACAGAAAAGCTGTGAAACACTGAGGTAAGTAGCAGTATGATCGACGGACCTAGCTTCAAGCGGTCAGGCGTATTCATAAGGGGCGGTCTCAGGCCGTCTGAGGAGGCGGTGACTGCAGCATCAATCCTGGCAGTTAGTGCCGGAATCGGGTGTGGGAGTGGTGGTCTGGGAGAGAAGCTGAAGAGAGGGGAGTGCCCAGGAGAGCCCCAGATTTCTCATGAATACGCCAAACCGCTGGAAGCTAGGTCCGTCGATTGGACCCCTAGCTTTTCGGTATGTTCAGAAAAAGCTAGAAATTTAACAGTGCGATAACTGGGGGAGGTCCAGGGAGATTCTTCCTTTAGTATGATTCTTTTAGACAGGTCATCTTTAGTAATGTTACTCTTGCAACCATTTAGGTTTGCCCCTGTCAGGTCTCACATGGGCACAATATCTGCCCACCGTTTCCCGCACAGACTGTTACTCTTTCTCTATCTGGTCCCTATGACATAACAATTGCCTAAACAACAAGTAAAGCCCACATACACCCTCCTAGTTACATCTCAACAAGCCTGAGGTTTCCACAGTTACCATCAATTAACACCAATGCGGCTTCACTGAAAGTCTATCACGTGGCGTCAGGACTTTTACCTCAGCCTTGGGTCAACACATGTTTTATCTGCATGTATTATCTCAAGTCCAATCGCCCCCAATTCTGTCCATTATTGTCCATCAGACACGGATATTACCCTGATTGGTAAACACAGCAGATGGCCAAATGTTCTCTCGCGATGACTGATGACAAGATGATGAGCCATAAAAAACGATTTCGCCCCATGTACAAGCCTGGAATATTTTTGTCTCTAAAATCTCGCTGAAGAGCGATTCGAGCGAGACGTGAAATGCGTCGGTAAACAGATGCTCTTGCGTCCTAAGCTATCGCTACAGCCTCCTCCTCTCCGTGTGATGACATCTTAGGAGGTTGATAACATTTAGTGATATACAGACGTAATACTTATCAGTCACATTTAACTGTACATACAATAAAATTCCATTTTGTCAAGAGATTTCCTAGGATGGAGTCCATTCGTGTACTTTATTACAGTAAATTGGAGATTTAGGACTACAAGCTCAGAGATCCTAAAATCCCTAAATTGAATGCAAGGCGTATGGAGGAACAATGGAGTCCTTGGTCCTTTGGTTCATGTGAGGCCCCTTTTCATGAAGGCAAATTATCCCACCAATCCACAGGAGAGACTGACTGTAGCACTTTGCTATTCCCTCTCAGAAATGTATCCCTTAATATTTTTATTTAAAATGATTATTTTATTCATTTTTACAAGGGTTGGCCACTTTTCAATAAATCCATCCATTAGCCTGGGATCACACCACGTTTTAAGTGTTGCCTCCATCTGTCCACTATACATCCTATCCGCCAAAAAAAGCAGGATGTTAAGACGCAGCAAGCCCCTCTAAAACCCCCCCCCCCCCGCCCCGCGTTGCGTATGCGCTCAGTGGAGGCAATGGACGACTATGGGTAGCAGATGCAGCGTATTGCATCTCTTCCAACAGCCCCGCCGAGCACATATGTCACACTGCAGGCGAGAGGACCCTGTGATATCACTGTCCATATTAGGACATTGAACATGACTCTGCATGATTATGTACCTGTAACTTTGACTCCTTTAAAACCTTGAGCCTTTCCCTGTTCTCACCATGCTGCCCTCTGCATATATACACAACTTCCTCTCTCCCACTGCTTCAGCCCGTCCTCATGGCATCACCCACTGTGTGTCTCTCTCACAGAGACAGGAAGAGGGAAGGAGGGGGAGTAGCATGAGCCTGCTGCATATCTCTGCTGCTACAACTAGTCATAATAATCAGAGCTCAGACATGTAAACAAAGAAGCACAAGAGTCTGCAGACAGTACAAAAGTAAGTATCAGGAATTCTGATTCACTTGATGAACATTGATCACTTGATTATTGGTAAAATAGCAAAGGCACAAGAGAAACTCAAGTAAAAGAGTGTCCAATCCCTTTAAATCCTTTAAGGATGTAGGGAAATTGTTATTGCCAGTGTAGTTATGTAATTTCTGCAATGAACAGCAGCAAATGTTTTGGCTAAAAGAATCTTTAGGAAGTCATGGAACAATATGTTACCTTTGTGGCCTACATCATAGTCCATCACTTTGCATACTTTTGGTGCAATTGGAGTTGGAGGAGATGATGAAAAGTTCTCTTTATGAAAGGGCATCTATCATGGACATAACTAGAAAAGTTGATTACCAATCATTGCCCACTAGCTGGCTATATATACATGTAGCAATTGTTGAAAGTTTTATCCCTACACAGTCTACATTCATAGTTGGCACGTTCCTCAAAGCAGGCATTTTGTTCCATTTGTTGGAACATTGATACCAGAAAATTATAGGCTCCCCACCCACTAATGATGAGGACATGACACCAGCAGGTTATAACTGGTCATTAGGACCTCCAGCATAGAAGTGTAGGTCACAAATTACAAATTCTCTCTCTCTCAATGAGCTAGATCAGAGAGAAAGTTTTCCAGAACTCAAACTGTACTTATTTCTTTGTATTTTTTCCAATTTTTAAAAGAAATCTGTAAATCACACATGGTTAAAAAAAAGTTTTCAAAGCTATTTACACTGGCCGGGTCTCTTCAAGTTTTATGGAGAATATATTTGAGCTATGCGATTGGGCAATAATTCAAGAATATTTTAAGCAATAAAAAAAAATGTGGAAAACAAGAATATGTACAGTAGTTGTGCTTTGTGACTTGATGCCTGGGAACGTGAAGACTTTATCATAAACTAAATACTTGCATATTAATTATCTAAGAGAGTTATGTGGCCCAAATTGGTTATAGGAAATTTTCCACCAGGTCAATAATTGTAAAGGTAAA
This sequence comes from Engystomops pustulosus, assembly GCA_019512145.1. Lineage (NCBI taxonomy): Eukaryota > Metazoa > Chordata > Amphibia > Anura > Leptodactylidae > Engystomops > Engystomops pustulosus. The sequence goes on along the minus strand of CM033648.1, from coordinate 11,862,834 downwards.
ATAAGAGCAGATCCTGCCAGAGGGGGCACACACCAGCATGTACGTGTACTTGGTTTACAATCCTTCATCCTGGTGGTAGATTTCCATAAATAATACCTTACCAATCCCAAAACTATAATATATAGGTAATATAAGACAAGCTCAGTGCTCCCTGGCAGAGATCTATCATGGGCCTTTCAGCATTAGTCCCTATGCAAATTGCCATAGACCTTTCTGCAATGCGCAGTTCAGCCTTTGTGGTCCATGACTGTCCAGATCCCCATGGGTCTTTCAGCCTTGGTGATCTCTGGCAGACCAGATTGCCATTGGCCTTTCAGCCTTCGTGGTCCATGCTAGACCAGATAGTGAGGGGCCTTTCAGCCTTCTTGGTCCAAGGTAGACCAATTCACCAGGGGCCTTTAAAGAGGACCTGTCACCCAAATTTTCGGCACTAGGAGCTGCTTACTAAAGTAAGCAGCTCCTATTGCGTGACCAAACGCAATAGGAGCCGGGGTACAGTGTAATTGTCGGACAGCTCGCAATCATGTATTCCTGAGGGGGTGGGGGTGGGCGTAGTTAGGGATGGTGACTGCCGCATGACACGCGGCAGTCACCACCGGCCTATGGATGGAGCCAGGCGGTCAGGGGTAGAGGCAGCACCTCAGATGATTACATTCTACTTTAGTAAGCAGCTCCTAGTACCGAAAATTTGGGTGACAGGTCCTCTTTAAGCCTTAGTGGTCCTTGGCAGACCAGGTGGACATGGTACTTTCAGCCTTAGTAGTCCATTGTACTCGCCATGGGGCTTTTAGCATTAGTGGTCGCTGGCATACCAGATCACTTTGGGTCTTTCAAGTTTAGTACATCCTGGCACACCAGATTGCTATGGGCCTTCAGGCTTAGTGCTCCATGGTCGCCAATGGTCATTTCAAAATACCTTACACTTAAAAGCGTCTTAAATTAATCAGCTGCAAGAATCAAATATTTTTGTACTCAGGTGAAATGGTGGCAGAGATGACAGGAATGCCAGCCTATTGAATTTTCCATCAATATTTTGCATAGGGAATTAAAATGTCAGATGAAATGTTCACTTATAATGAAAACTTATAGCTAAATGTCAACCAAGAGGTGGTGCTCACCATTTTTAATGTCATAAACAGACATGACACCGGGTCAAGGAATACAATTACGTGGCCTAAGGGAAAGACCATCAATGATCTGCAATCGCACGGCACAATTTTCATGTACATTCAGCTTAAAGGTAATGAGCTGTGGTTAGTAGTAAGAAAAGTATGACTGTAAATTTAGTTGGACTACCAACTAGCGTACACAAACTTCATTATCACATTTGATTTTTCCTAAAATTGACCAACCCCACCTTATTCTTATTCTATGCCACATCTTTGAAAAGGTCAACTGCGCCGCCAATTTACTATAATCAGTCTTACGAAATTTGGTCTATGACATGAGTTATTACATTATTTCCTTTTAGATTCAAAAAGTTTCATCCATAACTTGTTATAAGGCAGCAACTTTGATTATAGAGGTGAATGTAGACCAAAAATATTTCAAATTTTCTAATATATATGAGTTTGAGAAGAAACCTCTACAAAGTACCAACTCCCTTCTTTCAATGATAACTACTAGAACCAAAATAAATTTAGACCGGATTGTGATTGGAAAGACCATCAGTGGTATCACAAATGCAGTTTGCACAGCCCTAGAGAAGACTGTGGAGGTCCATACACCTATGAGTATAAGGCTTTGGACTGGCCATACAAAATATATCAACACTGTCCAACTCCTTCAATCCAGCCAATCGATCATACATGTATTCTCATTAGAAGTGGAATAAACTACTGCCTCTCTTTAGGACAAAAAGATTGGGCATGTAGAGATCAAGAAGGCCAATCCTTCTTTGCCAGTGTCGAAAGTAGAGACACCACCATACATGAAAACAGAAGCTTGGGTTGAGATTCTACTTTTGTGCACGGCTACATTTAGTATAGTAATGAAAAAGCATATGCCAATGAATCTTACCCCAGTCTTTTCTGTATCGGATTCTTCAGAGACCTGGAAAGGAAACCACAAGCAGTTAGTGAATATTTGAGTACCTGACAATGATGATGCTTAGCGAGTGTCCCAGTCCCACTAGACCCTATAATAGGTGGATCATTATTTAGCAACCTCGATAGATGGATATGTAAATAGCTACAGTAGATAAATGGATGGATAGATGGATGGATAAATGGATGGATAAATGGATGGATAAATGGATGGATAAATGGATGGATAAATGGATGGATAAATAGATGGATAAATAGATGGATAAATAGATGGATAAATAGATGGATAAATAGATGGATAAATACATAATATCTCAGATTACAATTTTCACGAGCCAATTATTGCCAAGACCGAACATTCTACGACAAATTGCAGTAAATGTCTGTTAACTCAACACCTTGATACACATTGAAAGTCGCTCTTCATCTGTAGAAATTCTAAATGTTTAAACCTTAACATTACTGAACATTTTTTTTAATTGTATCATCAAATACTGTAATTGTATGACGAACTGGTGACAAGCTGTGCACTAAGAAAATGGAGCTGTAAGCTAGTCGTCTGAAAAATCCTATTAATGCCTTTAAAAGCTGCTCTCGAATGCGAGGTCGCCCCCCTAACTGTTCATCTCTCGTGTATTGAGGCCGTTTGAAACTTGAAAGTGCATTTGATGGCAAATATCTGCTCTCCGACATAAACGAGACAAGTGATTGTAGAGCTACTTGTCAATCTTTAAAGGGTTTGACATGGAACTATTAATGGCTTCTGAGGATGGACAAAGGATGAAGTAAATTATATAGTACAACAATAGATCTTAACCCTATAATCCCAAAGGGAAAAGCAAAGCACTTCGCCTTTCACACTAAAATAAACCACAAACCAAAACCACAGTAGGTTATGAAGACCTTAATAAGCTACTGGATAGAGGTGTGTGATGGACGAATTCTCCCAGTCCGCCAATGATTCAAGAGATTCACTGAGTTTTTTACAGTTTATTTCTGTTCAATTTATGAACATTTTTATTTTTAATGCTAAAATAAGCAATAGGGTGCCTTGGATGTTTCTATCAGTTCTTCATACCCATAGTCATTTTGTGACATAAGGATCTGTATGTATGGTCAAGTTTGTAACATTTTTCATCAAAATGTTTTGCCATGAAGTAAATTTCTATCTAAAAAAGGTCATGTGGATGTGTAGTAACGCAATGTGCACGTACCCACTGTGTCAATGAATAGATAGAACTTCTAAAGGACTCCCAAGGGTCTAAATGATTAGCAGGGATTCAGAAGAAAATCCTAAATCCTAAATTCGGGAGACACATCAAGGGGAAAGGAATAGGTGAGGTTCAGAGGTCGGCTGAGGTAATGCCTCATGCACACAACCCTGGTTCGTTGTTTGCAACCGGTAGAACATTGGCGGGTGAGAGACAAATATGGGCACGAATAGCATCCGATCTATAACCTTCGGCGTGGTCGCCTGGCACGGTGCATCACGGTGCATGCAGTTTCTGCAGCAATCTCATGGCCTCTGCATTGTCTGAATGAGGCCTAATAGTAATCCAAGCGGAGGTCAGGGCACGTAGCACAAAGTCAATACAATACGGTAACCAGCAGAGGTCAAGACCAATAAGAGATGGTTCAGAGTTGAGTAGCAAAGACGAATTATGTCGAACACTTTTCTAGGATACTACAAACTAGGCACCTTATTGCTTAGATACCAACCCATGGGGATAGATCTTTAGTAATTATTTGGTGGGGGTACAACATGTGACAGCTCTGACAGTCAGCAATCACACACTAGGGTCAGAGCCTGAATAATACACCTCTATGTGTAGTGTATCGGCTCTGAGGCCACACTGCAGACACAGCTCTCATTTAAGTGAGGTCAATACAAGACAGCTTAGTAATATAGGAGCCAGAAAACCACTTTAAACAATATAGAACTTTGTTACAGGGTATTTAAAGATGTGTTCTTTGTTTTTATGGTATTATTAAAAAGGATATGTGTTTTTTTTTCTTATAGATATAAAGTTACAAGAAGGAAAGTGAAGTCGGACAACTATGGGCTTTACAAACATGACCGAGCTTTTTTACCCCAGCCAAACTCTCGGGGGCCCTAACATAGACATTGAAGAGATTATTACTTCTCAAAACATCATTTCAAGATTCATGCACAGCTATCTTGGTATACTAGTCCCTCTTGGTTTACTTGCTGGAGTCTTTTGTATCGCTATACTATTCAGGAACAAGATAAAGTATCAGGCTCTGGATAACTTGGACTTCTACCTTCTGGCATTGGTAACTACTGACATTACAGTCATCTTATACTCCTTTACCTCCAAAACAAGACCAGGCTATCTGGAAATTTCCAATTTAAGTTGTGGGGTCCTATCATCTTTCTTCAATGTGAGCTATTACTTTACTCAGTATCTTCTGATTTTAATGTTCCTCCTCTTACTCATCACAGATGACTCCACAACATCTCAAAGTCGTCTGAGATGCGTCCTTCTCACTTTGACTTTGTCCATAATTTTATCCATAGTCAATGTATCACTGCTGGGTACCCACGATATCCTTCACAATATAACATATTGCCAACTGGACCCGTTGAACGCTAAACCAGGATATGACATCATGAAGTTCACAGCGGGATTTGGTTTTCCATCGCTGGTTCTTCTAATATTCACCATTCTTATCGCTATTCAAGCTCGAAAAATGGAAATATCTGGGAAGCTCCAGACTCACACTGTTACTCTATGTCATATTGCAGTTATGTTTATATGTCGACTATTCTATAATATCATGCTCATCAGGAGGGCAGGCTTAAAGGTTTATGGCTTCTACTTGTCTCCAAGAGAGGAACTAGTCCTCAATATATCAGAACTGGTAGTATTCAGTGGAAGTTGTATCAGACTGTTATTCACACTTGTCCTGCACAAACCATGTAGAGAAGGTCTCAAGAAATCTGTAAGATTCTTAATTAATATGTGTAGCAAAAAGGAAACCTCCAACAGTGTAATCTAACCATACCTGGTGCTGATGAGGCTTCCTAACATGAAGAACGGACTGTAAAATGTTTACACTACAAGACAAACTCACAATGATGTTACAGATTAAGCTAAGCAGTATTTTTTGCTAGGGAAGAAGAGGACATTTCCACCGAAACCAACACAGCTATCCGCAGGGTTGGAAGTACCAGTGATGCAGTTGACATGGGTCTCCCGATATGTGTACATTTAAGGGTGACCTCAACTCTCGTTTTGATAGGTAAAGGACAACCAGTTCTCTGATCATCTCTACATCGCTCCTAACCAGAGTGTAGGCAATTACACCCCCGATAACAAGTGGTAAGCAAACATCACATCTTCCTATTTGAGGTGGCAAATGGTCTTCTGGAGTAAACCATTGCAAGATGGTGTTTTTCCCCTTCAATTCTACCCTTGGAGGTTTTTAAGATCTACACATGCATCCCAAAGTAATTATAGGAGATAGAAATCCTATTCTGGTCTCAAAAGTGGAACTGAAGTCTTCCTTTGAGCCAGCAGGACACAAATAAGCCCAGGAAGAGAATGAGAAGATACAAAGGATTTATGGACCAAATGGACTTATGCTGCTGCCGAACCAGCAAACATGTTCTCCTGTGGGTTCAGTATTATGCAATCTTATCATATCTATGTAGTATGTATTTCATTTGTTATTTTTTTTTATTTATGTTGTATTTGCTATTTGAGAATAAGTGAGGATGAAGTGCCAAAGGCAAAAAGAAGTATCCGAAACCCAATATATATTGTCATTTTCCCCAAAGTGACATGCAAATTGTTAGAAAACATTAAACTCGTTCACAATTTTGTGAATTATGCTCTGGTCTGTTATGATTTATTACACTCAAAAAGTTGTATCATGAACAATAATTTAGTGAAAGAAAGGAAATTCTGCAGCAAGGCAAGAAGTATTTATCAAGTGAGCTCCCACATGGCACATTCTAAGATAAACTCTGACACCATTCAGTTCACAGTCTAGTATAATTACTGTCACCAGTTAGTCACCAGTCTAGTATAATTATCATCACCAGTCTGTCCACAGCATGGTATAAATACTGTCATTAGCACTGCAGCCAATCAGTTCACAGGTCAGAACATTCACTGCCACCAATCAGTCCGCAGTCTAGATTTTCAAATCCCAATCACAGCTGCCATATTTTTTAGCGATAATTCAGATGTTATATTTATGCAAATTAGATTGTTGGTGTACCAGTAACAGTGTTGTCTCTGCTGGTGCACCTCTGGTGCAGTGGGAAGCTAATTTACATAAGAACAAAATTGATTTGTTTGTTTTTTCATTAAAAATTTTAAGAAAATATAAAAATGAATATCACATTATTAATTCTCCTGATACACAGATGGTGCATAGGATGAGCTGGTCTAACGATTCATCCAAGGCTTCATCCAAGACTAACTGTAAAGATTCCTATCAAAGAGTCTTATAGTCGAAAGAAGTCGAGAAAACGTATAATGAGATGTGGAGCACCCTCCTAAAATTAGGGTTTTCTGAAGAAAAGAAAGCCATTAGATAGCTTTACTAAATGAAGAACTCATTGGAGGTAAATTATCATTAGGCGGCTCCTTACAACCGCTCTATGTCTTCTGTGCTGCACTGCCATCAGATTCAGTGGCTTTGGCCCTTGATTAATCCGGTGGCAGTGTCTTATGCCACAAAGGTTATTTGCTACAGTACCATTAAAAGTCACAAATAAACATCAAAAGTCACAGAACATGGACCAGGGTGGGGACTGGTACCAAAACAGAAAGTCTCATATCATCAATTCGGTCCAATTGTGAAAACTGGTCTATGCAAATAATGAATTTGGTGAAAGCAGCGTCTATGTCAAAGTGTCTTTGCACTGTCCTATGTTCATTTGGTGCAATGGAAAGTCGCAAAACCGCATGCGTACCACAACTGCGCCAAAACCACGCTAAACATAGACAAAACAAAACAATGATACAGCACCCCCATTGTGTGAATACGGAAGATTGGAAGTGTAGAATTCACTTAGATTTTAACAGAAAACATGATGTACTATGAGACAGCATTTTCGGACAGAAAATGATGTCGAACTACGTCGTAAGAACAAATCACATACTGATTCAAAGTAGAAGCCAGGCTGTGACACCAAAAAGAGGAATTAACAAGAATTCAGTACATTACATGGATCACACAGATTTATTCTTGAAATGTTGAGAAAACCCGGGGTGACCCCCCTACTAGGAGGTGAAGAGGATACGGCTAGGCTTACACGACAGACTCTCAAATGACTTCTACAGGGATGTGTGACATAACCATCCTGGATTCCAGGTAGTCCCATAGAATGGATAAGTGCACCAGTATCACATCCACATCAGCACTTCATTCACAGGGAGTCTCCCTTTCCCCTGTTCATTGGGCGCTGCATGACCACCAATAATCAGGCCCAGATTAAGGTTTCTCCTCCTTATATATTAGTCTAGCTGACACAGTGACTGTAGTATTGACCACCGAGTCGCCTCGCCAGCCCCATGCTGTGAGCTGACCATCGGACACTGCTGCTAGGTGCCCCCTTATGAGTAAAGTGGTGGGGGCCCCAGGGAGCCCTCCCTATAATCTGACCCTGCCAGTGATACTTCATCCCCACTGTCGAAAGAGGCCAAGTTACTTTTGTGGGATATCCCATATTTTCCACGACTACAATACTGATAGCCCATGTAAACATCAGGCCGTCAATTTCACGAATTTCACAGCTGCACACGAATCATATATGAATAAATTGATAGCCCTCCATATAATGTGTTTTTCAAGTTATATAGGCCGAGAAATAGAGCACTGGACTAGAAATAGCAATAAGCCCCCCCCCCCCACAATGGCATATATTAAGAGCGGGTTCATTAGTAGGAATGTCAGGAAAGGAGGTCGCTGATGACACCTGGTGTGTTAAAACAAACCCCCTGATATCAGCATTGCCTCAGCGTGGAGACACCAGCATCAGAGTAATCGTGGCCTACTACTCAGTTAGGCTTTGTTCACATCTGGACCATGAAGAAGCAAATAAAACCCAGACAGGAACCTGATGGACATATGAGACAGAACGTATGATAGGCGCTACCATTACACATATTAGAACCTCACCTGGGAAAAGCATAATGACAATCACTCATCATTCAGCTTTCCACAGACCCTGACATACATATTACTGTATACAATACAGTCACAGCTTCTACATTGCAGGCAGTGTGTCAGTTTTTACTGTATTTCTGGAATTCTATTCGTGCAGCGTTAACCATTGAACAATAGACAGACTGATTCCAATATCATTAAGACTCATTTTTAGAAGCACTTTGGCTGAATACTGTAAATTATTGTTTAGTACCAGGCTCGCCCGCTCATTACGTAATCTACAGATAAGTGCTGGCAGCGCTAATGGGCGCCAATCTGCTCAAAACAGAGGAAGCAGGATACAAACAAAGTGCGACACAGGGACATGTAATCAAATGTCACAAGAGGAAAAGCCAAAGGGCCGAGGACATAGAAGAGGAAGGGGTGGCCGGGATGAGGCAGAGAGCTGTATATACGGAAGTAGGGATTACATAACAGGACACAATAACAATTCTCTATGGACATCTTTTCCAAATGTCTGCAAATTTTTTTTTAGTTCAATGTCTTTGTGGCCCATAATAACCAATTACAGCGCAGCTTTCTTTTTATGCTCTGCTTTTAAAAATTAAACCTTTGCTCTGAGTAATTGCTACAGGCAACAAAAATAATTTCTTTTGAGAAGAAAAGAAGGGTGTAAACACATGTTGTAAAGGGAGAGATTTGCACGCGGTCACAATCATTATCAATCACTGTGTGTGGGAAGAGTAATCAGGACTCTCACTATCTATCACTGTGTGTGGGAGGGGTAATCAGGACTCTCACTGTCAGTCACTGTGTTTGGGGCAGAGAAATCAGGACTCTCGCTATCAATTACCGTCTGTGGGCGGGGTAATTAGGACTCTTGCTGTCAATCACTGTGTGTGGGTGGAGTAATCAGGACTCTCACCGTCAATCACTGTTGTGTGGGTGGAGTAATCAGGACTCTCACCGTCAATCACTGTTGTGTGGGCGGGGTAATCAGGGCTCGCACTGTCAATCACTGTTTGGGCAGAATAATCAGGACTCTCACTGTCAATCACTGTGTGTGGGTGGAGTAATCAAGAATCTCGCTGTCAATCACTGTGTGTGGGCAGAGTAAGCAGGACTCTCTCTATCAACCACTGTGTGTGGGCGTAGTAATAGGTTCCCATTATAATATCCTAATTTCAGCTGTACCGGAAAAGTGAATCCAGCTTTCCCAGACAATCTAATGGCATCATTATACAGTATCTCCATGCGCCTGATGATGCTGAATGAGGCTCATTTTCCGATAATATGAAGTCTTGGAACAGTAACCCATCTTTCTTACAATCAGATAAGATCTCAAGCCAGTAGATTGATGGCGATTGGATAACTTCCTATTTCCAGTCGTGGTCTTTTAAATGAAGGATGCCTGCTGTTGGTAGTGACAATGTCTCCTATAGTGATCTGTCTTTGGGATGATAATATCGTACACAGAGGAGGAAGATGCAGACAAGTGAAATATCCTCCTCTCATTAACTTTCCCATTTACTCCCAATCTATCTAATTACTGAAGACTCCATGTAAGATCGTCCTCCAGATGGTGCCCGCTCTCCCTCCATCTGTGCGCCATGATCTGCAGCGTTTCCATGCCCTGGTAATAGACGCCAGACCACTAGTGATGCTACGAGGCGGAGAAGAAGACTTCTAAACACATGACCGCTGATTGGGATGTCAATTACTGCTGAGCTAATTACTCTCCGGAGGATTCTTATTACTATCAACATCTGGTTTTCTACCAAGAAGGGGTGCACTCTATCCAAAATATAGGTCATCCCACAAAAAACACATAAACAGCTCCGGTTTTCTGTTTAGTGGCCAGACTGGATAACTGCAGCTAAGCTACCATTCAAGTAAGCTGCAGTAGCACAGCTTGTCCACTACAGAGAGAGTGGAGCTGTTTGTCCGCCTCTACCTGAGGCAGCCAGAATCAGCTTGTTTGTGCTTATTTTTTATGGTTGTCTATTTGGGCATTAGATGGCAGTATTATTTTAAAAATGTATAGTGGTATTTTTGTGGTGGTGTATGGACATATTATTTGCACTCTGAAGGTAGTATTAATTTGAACATATATACAGGTATAATTGTGGTGCTATATGGATGTATTATTTGCACACTGAAGACAGTACAGGCAGTCCCTGGGTTACATACAAGATAGGGTCCGGAGGTTTGTTATATAATAATTTAATAATTATTATTATTTTATAATTGAAAAAAAAATTTATTTTGGCCCCGGTGACAATTGGAGTTTCAAAATTTTTTTCTGTAATGGGACCAAGGATTATCAATAAAGCTTCATTACAGACACCTTACAGCTGATCATTGCAGTCTGGGACTTTGGTAACATCCAGAGAGCTTCAGCAGAGGTAACAGAGGGCAGAGGGGTCCGTCTGTAACTAGGGGTCGTCTGTAAGACAGGTGTCCTTAAGTAGGGGACCGCCTGTATTGTATTGAACATATATAGCAATATTTTATTTTGGCGGTATATAGAAGGCATAACTGTACACTGAAGGCTGCAATATTCCGAACATGTATACCATAGGATCCCCTACTTATGAACACCCGACTTACAGACGACCGCTAGTTACAAACGGCCCGCAAAGGTGTTTGCATTTAAGCTTTATTGTTAATCCTGGTTCTGATGACAATCGAACACTTTTAAAATCCAATTGTCAAAAGAGACCAAAAAAATTTGCCTAGGGTTACAATTATAATATATACAGTTCTGACTTACATACAAATTCGACTTGAGAACAAAACTGCCTTGTATTGCTATTTTTCTAGTGCTGCAGAAGTATTATTTGCACACTGAAGGCAGTATTTTTTAACACATACAGGCGGTACCCGATTTAACAACACCCGACTAACAGATGAACCCTAGTTACAAACGGACCTCTGGATGTTGGTAATTTACTCTACTTTAGCCCTAAGCTACAACGATCAGCTGTAACCGTTATCAAAGGTGCAACTAAGCAATAAAAACATTTTAAAATCCAATTGTCAAAGAGACCAAAAATATTTTGTCTGGAGCTAGAATTAAAAATATACTGTTCCGACTTACATACAAACTCAACTCAAGAACAAACCTACAGACCCCATCTTGTATCTAACCTGGGGACTATCTGTATAGAATTATTATCATGGTCCTAAAAAATATGAGTTACACACTCACGGTAATATTAATTTGAATATATATAGAAGTTTTATTGTGGTCCTGTGTGAAAGAATTATTTGTACAATGATGACAGTAATATTTAGGAATTCTGCAGAATTCTATAGAAAAAATGTTCTTTATCCATTCATTTATATTCGATCATTTGAGGCCAGTTTACATGAGGCCTTATACAATAAGTATCTCAGGATGATCTCTCATCATCACTCAAAAATATAATTTTTAGTTGCACACTAATAGCAGTATTATTTTGAACATGTATATTTATGCAGCTGTTTGGAAGTATTATTTGCATACTGAAGGCCGTATTATTTCAAACTTATTGAGAGGTTTTATTGTGGGTCTGTATGGCAGTATTATTTGCACTCTAAAGGTAGTATTAATTTGAAAATATGTAGGGGTATTATTGTGGCCATGTAGGGAAGTATTCGTTGAAAACTGATGGCAGTATTATTTTGAACATGTATATTTGAGTTCTAGTGGCGCTATATGAAAGTATTATTTGCACACAGATGGCAGTATTATTTTGAACATGTATATGTGAGTTCTAGTGGCGCTATATGGAAGAATTATTTGTACACGGATGACAGTATTTTTTAGAATATGCATATTTGAGTTCTAGTTGTACTGTATGGAAGTATTATTTGCACACTGAAGGCACTATTATATTGAACATATAATAATAATCTTTACTTACATAGAACCATCAAATTCCGTAGCGCTTTACAAACATATATAGAGGTATTATTTCCACACTGATGGCAGTATTATTTTGAACATACATAGAGGTATTTTTGTGGTCCTGTGTGAAAGCGTTATTTGCACAATGATGGCAGTATTATTTAGGAAGTCCACAGAATTCTATAGAAAAATGTTCTTTATCCATTCTTCTGATAACGCATTCACATTCGATCATTCGGGGTCAGTTTAAATGAGGCCTTATACAAAAAAATATCTGAGGATGATCTCTCGTCATCACTCAAAAATATAATTTTCTGTGATTTCCAAATGTGTTTCGCAGAGCTAGAGATATCTGAAGGTCAGCCATTAATATTTCATTTCCTCAGAGATTCGCCGCAGTGAGAAAAACACCGGACAATACAAACCTCCTATTATATTCTTGTCAACTCTAGATGAAGTTTATGTTTCTGAGGTAAATTTGATAAACTATGATTTTGTGTAAGATTCGATTAATACCTACATTGTCCCAAGATATTGTTGACGCCGGGCGATAATCAGCGTCACGGTAAATATAATAAATCTGACAGCTAACAATCCGCAATGTCAGTCAAGGCCTATTGTGGAGATCGACTGAGACTTTTCTAATCATCCGCTGGGTAATGTCTGGTGTACCCAATGTCACATGGCAATTGTTATTAAAAAATAATAACCCCCAAAATAAAATACAAAAAATATAATAATTGGATGACAAGTCAGATAAAAATCACATCTAGAATGTTAAAAAACACAATCACGGCCAACTCCTCAATTATTTTTTGGCAGATGCTATTACATTTATTATAATAAACATCTTACCCTCACCCTTTTTTATACAGATATGTTTAGTCGGTCATTAAACAATCAGTATACATGCAGTCCACGGGTTATGTACAAGACAGGTTCTGTAGGTTTGTTCTTAAGTTGAATTTGTATGTAAGTCGGAACTGTATATTTTATAATTGTAACTCCAGCCAAAATTTTTTTGGTCTCTGTGACAATTGTATTTTTAAAATGTTGGGTTGTCATAAGAACCAGGATTAATAATAAAGCTTCATTACAGACACCTTTAATAACAGTCATAGCTGATTATTGTAGCCTAAGGTTAAAGTACAGTAAATTACCAACTTCCAGAGGTCCGTTTGTAACTAGGGGTTGTCTGTAAGTCGGATGTACTTAAGTAGGGGACCACATGTACCAGGTTTAGGGGTACTTAAAGGGAGTCTACCAGCTTCCCAAATGTTATAATCTGCTGGCAACACGCTACAGAGAAATGAACTGTGATTTCTAACATACCTGTCCATTTCTGTCCATTTAACCATTTAAGAAAAATCCCCATTTTAATATCTATGCTAATGAGGTAGTAGGTGCGCCCGAGTGTGTCCTAAGCACCTGCCTGGATCACTTCCTTATCTGTTAGAAAACCTAGACTTGTCTTGTAAGAAGCATTGGGAAACATTAGAAGAAGAGAGGAATGATTTAGGTGGGAATAGCAGTGCTTCGGTTGCTGAGGACAAGACCTTGGTGCACCAATTGCCTCATTAGCATACGGATCAAAATGGGAATTTCTCAGAAATGGTACAATTGACAGAAATAAAAGTATGATAAATCACAGCAAACAAAACCTATACATGGCAATCTCAGTCCCAACTGTGACTCTATTAAGGATATCTGCCAAATCTCCGCAACATCTGGGATTGTCCCATAAAAGAAGTTGTCACAAGTATGTAGGCATCTTCCATTTTCAAATTTTTTTTTCAAAAGTGAATTTACTGAAGCCTGGACACCCTCTAGAAAAAGTTAAGCGAGACAACCTGCCGTCCTGGCCACACAAAGCTACAGAAAGTATTAGGTATTCTCTCTGGAGATCTGTGTAGCCATACCTTTGTGTGCGGTGTTAGTAGCAGCAGAACTGTTAAAAATGTATTTATACTCCAAGATTCTATCTAACTTGGAGTACTGGGGAAGTGTCCTCGCACTGCTGTGTTCTTTGATCTCTGCATTCAATCTGCTCACCAGACCCTCCTCTCTGCTGTAACATCTAACAAGAAGCCAGTTACCATGCTGTAGGGTCTTACACAGCTATAATCCTGGAATATAAATGCATTTTTTACAGTCCTGCTGCTACTAACAACACTTAAGAGTCACATAGGAGTCCAGGACACATATCTAAAACTGTCCGCAGCGTTGTATGGTCAAAACTGCCAGCAGACTCCATATAGCGGGGGTTGTTCGATGGGATAACATTTTGTAGAAAAGGGGAAGAACAGTTAAGGAAAAAAGTATTAGTCCCCCCTGCAATAATACACTGCGCTAAAGTATATTATTTTACAAAATTTTATCCTGCATACAAACCCCTTTTATGTCCATTACATACAAAAACAAACATAAATTTTTCATTAAGAGTTCATGAAAATCACCATAATACAACACATATGTTTTACTGTATGTTAAAAATATAGGCTTCATCTTCAGGGAACATCTGGTGCGCGAAAAAAGAATTTCAGATACTTAGCCGTGGAAATCACTGGCTCTTATATGTGGTTTCGATGAAAGGTTCTTGTAATACGCAGATGTTTATACCACCCTGGGAACTATCAGCAAAATTACCTTTTAATGTGCGTAAAGTATCTTACGGCTAAAGGTGATCAATAATTTTTATGGAAATGGGTTTCTGAATGTTTGTGTTGCAGGTGGTGTAATAGGCAGGATACTCGGAGGCATAGATAGCATATGAGGAACATACCTAAAAGGTAAGTCCCCTGCTCAGAGAAAAACACAACTATTCAACGGTTTTAGAATTAGACCACGAATCCCAAGTATATGTAAACATTTTCTTAAAAAGTTCAGGGAAAAACGGATGATAATGGCGATTTTGCCTTTGCAGGCGTATGGAGGGCAAATATGCCTCAGTGCAACGTTGAAAGGCAGCTCCCTATACATCACTGCTCGATCTATAAGAAGCCTACCGTATTTTTCGGCCTATAAGGCGCACCAAAAATCCTTTAATTTTCTCAGAAATCAAAGGTGCGCCTTATAGGCCGGTGCGCCTTATATATGAACTTATACAGAAATGTACTACAGACAAGATGTACTGTACATTTACCAGTGTTTAATAGCTCCATCCCCAGAAAGTTCCTGCACCTTCCCACACAGTATACAGGGTCCCCAGCTCCTGAAGTGCCCTGGCACCACAACTAACATTGTGCCCATCCTGCCCTCCCCTAGCACGGAGAGACCGGAGCTGCCATAGTGCCGACCACGAGGCAATCATCATCATCATCAGTAAACAATCCCCCATACCTGACAGCCCTGTAACAGGGGAAAGAGAAGGAGCCACAGGGAACCCCACAGGAATAACACCCTGGCTGAGGAGGGAAGGAGAAGGGGCTTAACCCCTGCTGCATCACCCTGCATTAACCCCCAGCAGCCCATACCTCTGAGATCGGAGCTCTCTGACACGCTGAAGACAAGTTTCCCGGGAAGTGAAGCTGGCTTGAACTGTGCACAGATCTGCCACCTGCTGGTCATTTTTAGGTACTGCATTTGATCCTGCGCCTTATACTTCAGTGCGCCTTATATATGAACCTAGATGTCTTAGCAGGCATTTATTAGAGGTGCACCTTATAGTCCGGTGCGCCTTATAGGCCGAAAAATACGGTAATAAACCTGTTTTGGAGATATATTAGTTTTTTTGTTATTATATATGTTCTAATAAAGCTTGATTGGACCATAAACGGCCTCTCACCTAGCCAAACTAGTTACCGGCACTGGGCTGATGAGATGCAAAAACATCAAAACAGCACTGTCCACAACTGGAAGACTGTAACTTTTGGAAAGGAAATAAGAGTTTGATTATCACACAACATGTTATTTTTATTAAGTCACACTTAACGTAAAGGGAGCGGAATTGTAAGGCAGAACTGATGCTAAGTTTTCCTAACCCCATCCTAGGAAACAAATTTGCATATTTCCTTTTTAGATAATCCAGTCACATTGCAAATACATGTCATCACATAACTCGATCTTTTTGTCCTGTATTATAAGTGTAAATTCTGACAGAACTGAACTTACACTTTAAATGGTTGCCTTCGCCAACAGTCAACAAATGGTAGTCAGCCACACCCCCTTCAGCTTGGCTTAGCTCTCATAATGTAAATGAACAGTTTTAACAACCCTGAATATTCCAAGAATTGGATACTGACAACGTATTGTTAGGATAAGTTACCAATATCATAAAAGCGTGGGGTTCGTCGTTCAGCAACCATACAAATTAGATGATTAACAGTGGGACTTTTGGTTCACTTTTCAACCTGTTCATGGCGGGCTATAACTTATGCGCTATCCTATCAATGAATTATAAGTTAATTTTGTGGGGCAAAAGGAGGTAGTTTTACTGATGTCTGTGAATATTGCCCAGCTAGAAGAATATAGGGGCCAGTGGGCTTATCTACAGGATTGGTGATAAATGCTTGATCACAATGCCCGTTCCATTCCACCGTCTGCGTTGGCTTGCATTCATCCTATGGAACCTCCTGGTACCTCCTCTTCACTAGGAGATATTTCCAGGATGGGAAAAGGAAAATAATTTCTCAGTTACCTTGTAAGACAACACCCTTATAATCAAGCATGACTTTCAGGAAGCCTCATGCCATGATATACTGGATTAGCTTGAATCCCACATCTATTCCAGAAGGAAAAGATTCCTAACTGTAGACAGTGCTGTTTCTACCTGGTTGGGTCTCTTCGGTACAGTGTAGGGAAGTGGTTTAGAAGAGTGAGAGGCCTTTGACTAGTGTCAGAGAGCAAGAATTCTCCTTATGGAGACTTTGCCTATTAAGGCATTATGGAGCCTTAGAGCCATTGATGCACTAGGTGAGTGACACATACCGGACTGTCCATAAAATGGAAAAGCAGGCCTCCTTCTTCCACTCCTCCATACTATAATTCTGCTGCTTACATACCTACTGTAGGCACTCTTAGCCGTGGACATGCTTCCCACAGAGGCACCCTGCTCCTACATGCGCTACGCAGCAGGCGGCCATGTTCTGTGTCTTGAAATCCTTCTTTAACCTCTACTTTTGGCAATTAGTTTGAAGGATATTTGAAAATCCTTAAGTGTCTCAATGAAAATAAATGTATAACTATGTATCAGCATTAGTTGATAAGGGATCGGTCCTGTCAGACTAATCTCGTCAGTCTTCATGAGGACACATGTACTAGACTGGAAGGAGTCTTCGGATATTGTATATCTTGATTTGTCAAAAAAAAAAACCTATTTATACCAGCCACATAAAAGTCCAGGATATGGAACGAGAAAGCTTGATATTAGCAGGTGTGCAACATGGTGAGAAAATGGCTCAGAGGGTGGGAGTTACTGATACTAAAGTGCTGTCACAGGGGGACAATATTGTAGTGGTAAATGTTACTAGTGGGGTAACACAGGGGGTAATAATACAGTGGTCACTGATACTAGTGGGGTATCACATGGGGAATATTGTAGAGGTCACTGATACTAGTGGGGTATCACCTGGGGCAATATTGTAGTGGTCACTGATACTAGTGGGGTATCACATGGGGAAATATTGTAGTGATCACTGATACTAGTGGGGTATCACCTGGGGCAATATTGTAGTGGCCGAGTGCCCAAACTTCAACAAAAAGCCACTTTTTATTGCAAAGTGCCAGCACAGCAATTTAAGCAGTAATTTATTTCTCTGGTTCTTTGACAACTTTCAATCGTTCAGCCTCCTAAAGAAACCAACGCAGTTGAAAGGAGGAGGGCAAATTCCCCTATATTGTAGGAAGATTCTGTAGGAAGATTCTTTGAGTCCTGTCTGGTGAAGTTCATGCTGGGGTGATGGCCGAGTGCCCACAGAGAGGGCTCGAGTGCCGCCTCTGGCACCAGTGCCCAGGTTCGCCACCACTGCCCTAACGGCTCACCATGCCACCTTTAACCTGTACATCGGGTGCAGTGGTGTGGAGTGACTAACCGGTCTGCGGCTCCATTATTATTATAGGGAGCCGTTCAGGAGCCAGCTCATTAAGATGAGACGAAATTCCCCACCTAGCAGACAACCCCCTTTTAATCAAGCATGACTTTCAGGAAGCCTCATGAAACATCAAAGCAGGCTCCTTCTTCCACTCCTCCATACTATAATTCTGATGCTTACATAACTACTGTAGGACTCTTAGCCGTGGACATGCTTCCCACAGAGGCACCCTGCCTACATGCGCTACGCAGCAGGCGGCCCTGTTCTGTGTCTTGAAATCCTTTTAACCTCTACTTTTGGCAATAGTTTGAAGGATATTGAAAATCTAAGTGTCTCATGAAAATAAATGTATAACTATGTACAGCATTAGTTGATAAGGGATCGGTCTGTCAGACTAATCTCGTCAGTCTCATGAGGAAACATGTACTAGACTGGAAGGAGTCTTCGGATATTGTATATTTGATTTGTCAAAAAAAAAAAAAAATATTTAACCAGCCACATAAAAGTCCGGATATGGAACGAGAAAGTGATATTAGCAGGTGTGCAACATGGTGAGAAAATGGCTCAGAGGGTGGGAGTTACTGATACTAAAGTGCTGTCACAGGGGGACAATATTGTAGTGGTAAATGTTACTAGTGGGTAACACAGGGGGTAATAATAAAAAAAAAAAAATAAAATAAATTAAAAAAAAAAATTACAATATTGTAGTGGTCACTGATACTAGTGGGGTATCACATGGGGAAATATTGTAGTGATCACTGATACTAGTGGGGTATCACCTGGGGCAATATTGTAGTGGTCAATTTTTATCCCCCTGGGAAACTATCAAATACCTTTTAATGTGCGTAAAGTATCTACGGCTAAGGTATCATAATTTTATGGAAATGGGTTTTCTGAATGTTGGTGTTGCGGTGGTGTATAGGCATTACTGCGAGGCATAGATAGCATATGAACATACCTAAAAGGTAAGTCCCCTGCTCAGAGAAAACACAACTATCAACGGTTTAGAATTAGACCACGAATCCCATATATGTGAAACATTTCTTAAAAAGTTCAGGGAAAAACGGATGATAATGGGCGATTTTGCCTTTGCAGGCGTATGGAGGGCAAATAGCCTCAGTGCACGTTAAAAGCAGCTCGCTAACATCATCGCGATCTTCTGAAGCCTAATAAACCTGTTTTGGAGATATATTTGTTATAGTTTTTTTTTGTTATTATATATGTTCTAATAAAGCTTGAACCATAAACTTGTTTTGGAATGACAGCCAAAGGTCGGCTATGACTTTTTCAAAAAGGAACAGACCCTCAACTATGGACAGCATTAGCCTATAAATCCTTGCAGAAGTGTAAAGGTGGCCTGAAAAGACAAAATCTCCAAAAGAGTTGTTTCTTTCTTCCTTGTCTGACTTTGACGGTTCTCTCACCTAGCCAAACGAGTTACCAGCACTGGGCTGATGAGATGCAAAAACATCAAAAACAGTACTGTCCACAACTGGGAGACTGTAACTTTTGGAATTAAAATAAGAGTTTGATTATTATCACACAACATGCTATTTTATTAAGTCATACTTAATGTAAAAGGAGTGGTATTTTAAGGCAGAACTAATGCAAAGTTTTACTAAACCCACTGTGGGAAAAACATTTGCATATTTCCTTTTTAGATCATTCAGTCACATTGCAAATACATGTCATTACATATCTTGATCTTTTTGTCCTGTATTATAAGTGTAAATTCTAATAGAACTCAACTTACAATTTTAATGGTTGCCTTCGCCAACAGTCAACAAATGGCAGTCAGCCACAGCCCCTTCAGCTCGGCTTACCTCTCAGAATGTAAATGAACAGATAGTTTTAACAACCCCGAGAATTCCAAGAAGTGGATACTGACAACCTATTGTTAGGATAAGTTACCAATATCATAAAAGCAGGGAGAATATAGTAGACAGTGGACTTATCTAAAGGATGGATGATAAATGTTTGATCACAATGCCCGTTCCATCCCACTGTCTGCGTTGGCTTGTATTCATCCTATGGAACATCCTGGTACCTCCTCTTCACTAGGAGATAAGCAAATATGTTTTCCAGGATGGGAAAAGAAAAATAATTTCTCTGTTACCTTGTAAGACATAGTGATGTGTTGTTTTCGCGAACGAGCCGGCACAAAGAGCCGCTTGTTATCTTAATCCTGCCCCTAACGCAGTGATGGCGAACCTTTTAGAGCCCGAGTGCCCAACTTCAACAAAAGCCACTTATTATTGCAAAGTGCCAGCACAGCAATTTAAGCAGTAATTTATTTCTGCCTGTTCTTTGACAACTTTCAATCGTTCAGCCTCCTAAAGACACCAACGCAGTTGAAAGGAGGAGGCAAATTCCCCTATTCTGTGTAGGAAGATTCTGTAGGAAGATTCTTTGAGTCCTGTCTGGTGAAGTTCATGCTGGGGTGATGGCCCGAGTGCCCACAGAGAGGGCTCCGAGTGCCGCCTCTGGCACCAGTGCCATAGGTTCGCCACCACTGCCCTAACGGCTCACCATGCCACCTTTAACCTGATACAATCGGGTGCAGTGGTGTGGAGTGACTAACCGGTCTGCGGCTCCCTATTATATATTTAATAGGGAGCCGTTCAGGAGCCAGCTCATTAAGATGAGACGAAATTCCCATCACTAGCAAGACAACCCCCTTTTAATCAAGCATGACTTTCAGGAAGCCTCATGAAACATCAAAGCAGGCCTCCTTCTTCCACTCCTCCATACTATAATTCTGATGCTTACATACCTACTGTAGGCACTCTTAGCCGTGGACGCTTTCCCACAGAGGCACCCTGCTCCTACATGCGCTACGCAGCAGGCGGCCATGTTCTGTGTCTTGAAATCCTTCTTTAACCTCTACTTTTGGCAATTAGTTTGAAGGATATTTGAAAATCCTTAAGTGTCTCAATGAAAATAAATGTAAACTATGTTCAGCATTAGTTGATAAGGGATCGGTCTGTCAGACTAATCTCGTCAGTCTTCATGAGGACACATGTACTAGACTGGAAGAGTCTTCGGATATTGTAATCTTGATTTGTCAAAAAAAAAAAAAATATTTATACCAGCCACATAAAAGTCCAGGATATGGAACGAGAAAGCTTGATATTAGCAGGTGTGCAACATGGTGAGAAAATGGCTCAGAGGGTGGGAGTTACTGATACTAAAGTGCTGTCCAGGGGGACAATATTGTAGTGGTAAATGTTACTAGTGGGGTAAACAAGGGTATAATACAGTGGTCACTGATACTAGTGGGGTATCACATGGGGAATATTGTGTAGAGTCACTGATACTAGTGGGGTATCACCTGGGGCAATATTGTAGTGTCACTGATACTAGTGGGGTCTCACATGGGAAATGTGTATAGGTCACTGATACTAGTGGGTATCACCTGGGGCAATATTGTAGTGGTCACTGATACTAGTGGTGGATCACATGGGGAAATATTGTAGTGATCACTGATACTAGTGGGGTATCAACCTGGGGGCAATATTTATTTGGGTTCCTGATACTAGTTGGGTATCACCTGGGCAATATTGTAGTGGTCACTGATACTAGTGGGTATCACTGGGGGGCAATATTGTAGTGGTCAATGATTAACTCAGTGGGATATCAGGATGCAATATTCTAATGGACCACCGATACTAGTGGGGTAACACGGGGGCAATATTGTAGTGTTAAGAATACTAGTGGGGTATCACAGGGGCAATATGTATTGTCAATGTGACTAGTGGGTAGATCACAAAGGGCAAATTGTAGGGGCCAATCATACTAGTGTGATAAAGGGCAATATTGTCATGTTTACTACGTATTGATGACTGCTCTCTTACTATAATAATAGAACTCATCTCAAAGAAGTTTTTCACAGTAAAATATCAATTTACGAAGACGATTCTACACTGTGTGAAGTGGTTAATACAAAAGATACAGTATATGTTACCAATAGATGTAGATAAGCTCAATTCTGAGCAGAGAATGGCAATGATTTAAAGATAAATGTAGATTATATACATGGGAACAAAAATACATGTCACTATACTTACTCACCGAAAGGGACAACATTGAGTAAAATGACATGTAAAATATTATAGACAGCATGATGTGAACTATAGTAACCAGCGTCAGGCAGCTGCTGCTAAAGTAAACTAGATAATAAAGTGAATCATGAACTAATGCAAAGGACGGGTAAATCAGTGATCAGAATCAGAAAATTATGCATGATATATGTCTGTGACAGAATAGACCGGCATCAGTCTTTAAAATGAGCCCCCAGCGCCTATCATAGGGCTTCCCCCCAGTGGATCTCTTCCACGTCCCCCAAGTGGCAGCATTACAATTTGAAAACCAGGAGGTAGAGCCTCTGATGTAGTACAATGCCCAGTGTAATGTATGCTGACTCTCGTTATATTTTACTACAAATGACAATCCTAGAAACCTAAGGGGTTTTGATCCAGAAATAACAAAATCTTATATATGCATCAAGACTCAACAGCCGCAATTAGCCATTCCCACTGAGTGCAATTATATTCCAGAATCGCTGTGCGCCCGCCTGCTTGAGAGCATTGTCTCGCAGAGGCATCACAGTTACAGTTCCGGTCCTCCGGGGGGGGCGCTCATTATTCTGCTGAGCGGGGGTTTTACGGTAAAGACACACGCTGCATTATAATGCGTTCTCGGTGTACGAGTATTGAGTAAACATTCAACTCAAAAATAAACAATAAATCGATAAATTTGGATATTTCTAGAGTGAAGGCTCAGATTTTGTGATGTGAACTAGAATAATGGAATCCAGAGCAGGTTACAAGCGCCATTACTTCTGCATGTGACATCCAAAGATTGTAGGGTATCGCAGTTGGCAGATACTTTTAAAGCACAGTTTTACTATCACATGTCAATAGATCTCAGGATTTAGAACAACTTTGCCTATGATTATCTTTTTACCCATATCCAGCAGTTTCTTTTCTGCTATCCCTTCAGTTTAGCCAAGTCCGAAGTAGCTGTTTCCCCTGCAGTTTCTTTGCTATCCTCCTCAGTTTAGCCCAGTCCTGAATGCTCCTTCCCCTGCCTGTGCTGTCAAGCCTTGTGAATAATAATAATCTTTATTTATATAGCACACACAATATTACGCAGCGCAGTAACAGTTTTGGAGTGTGGGAGGAAACCGATTACCCGGAGGAAACCCACGCAAACACACGGAGAGAACATACAAACCTCTTGCAGATGTTGACCTGGGTGGGATTGAACCCAGACCCAGTGCTGCAAGGCAGATGTGCTACTACTCAGCCACCGTGCCGCCCTTGTGAATCCGTCCTGTAGTAAAATCTATGACTCACAACTAGGGAGGGGCTGCTGCTCCCGGCTCACAGATGAAGAGCAGGAGGTCATGTGGATCACCTCTGGTAGAAATTTTTATCAAACACGTTCAGAACAAAAAAATGTTATAACTTGGTAAAGAGAAAACCATGCTATTGCTCTTTTTGTTTTAAAGAGGCAATCACATATGATTACTATCTGAAACTTCGGAGTTAACTTTTAGATATTGATGGCCAATCTGCCACCTGGCACCTAATCTAATCTGATACTATCCAGGCAAAAATCTGAGACCCAGTGATAAGATTCAGAGCCTAACCATTCTTTTAATTTCTTATGTGATACCCAATACGTAACAGGAGAAAACGGCGCTCCAAATCAAAACCTCTAGGAACCAGTGGTTTAAGTTCCAAAACTAAGGTTTTATTTCATGGAAGGTAATAAATGAGCTTAAAAGAATGGTTCAAAACGCTTTTCGGCTCATATATGAGCCTTCGTCAGGTATAAAGATACAGAGTTCAAAGACCGTTTATATGTACAAATCCCAAGACTTTGATAGGTGCACTGGGATTAGCCCGGGAAAATACATCAGATTACGTTACGTCATCAACATTTTAAAAACATTTCAGTAGGAATAATAATAATATTACAGATTTAAAAGGGATGATTTACAATAAAAAAAACAATACATGATAAAAGATGTGAATAAAAGACATACAGGTTCTTATGTAATATTTTTTATTATTCCATTGGTGTAGATGATGGAGGGCTTGTTTATTGCAGGATAGCTTGTTTTTTTTTCACAGACTCCATTATGGATCACCTTTGATTCTTAATGAATACAAAGGCTGTGAAAAAAAGTTGCCCCACAGACGGTGGGGCAAATCTTTAATTTATAAGCAAGTCAGTAGAATTACGGCAATACTGAAATGTACAGTTTCTTTTTTGCTTAAAGAAATCCACCACCAGACCATCATGATAAACCAGGGACATTACTCATAGATCCAGACACCAGGACTGTGGTAATCTTCTTATACTTGTTATCCATGGCCTCTTCCTTCCAAGATCAACTTTTAAAATTATGCCATAGAGACAGAAAAGTCATGGGGGAATTACCAGAGCCCCTCCTGCTCTAGGCTTCACAGGCTGTTACACTGTGCAGGAGCACTTACCCATCCCACTTGTGTGAGATTACAGCAGGCAGAGAGGAAGTGCAAAGAGTTGTGGTGGGCCGCTGTACAGTGTAACAGCCTGTGAACCTGGTGACTCCATTATTCTCAGCTTAGTGGGGCAGGACAAGGCTGGAGCAGTGCATAATTGGGTAAAGAGAGAACGCCAAGCAGCGCCACAGAGACAGAGCCTATGATCATAGTTTTATAATTTTTTTGTCAGCAAAACTTCTCAGTTCAGGGAATAAACAAGATATGTTTCTGCAGCAGTAACGCTACAGCATTCTCAATATATGTTTGGTTCATAATGCATGAAAACAAATGGTAGATTCCTTTAAGCTAGGACACCTGTGCTGCACCTTTCGACAAAGGCACAGTGGGGGGATTATTGTGCCTGTTCTTGATGACCGTTCCCTTAATCTCCTCTGTGCCTTTAATGTTGACTCACAGATTAAAAAAAGCCGCATCATCAAATTACGAGACACAGAAATCTTCACGCTTGCTATATAAAGACCAAACGTGATAAATGACACCCAGTGGAACTATTTACTGCCGAAAATGGGTAATTATTGGGTCCAATAGCCACACATATATATCATTCAGAAAAAATAAGGCTTTTCCTGCCTTTCTGTCATTAGGGGTCATCAAAATTAATTATGGACATTATACAAAATAGAAATCATCTGAATTATGGCCTAAACAAGTGCAAATGCAAATCAATGGAAGCTTCCTCAGCTCTACACCGTGTATGAGAACGCAAAACCGAGACAAAGAGAAAGAAAGATACAAATATGCAAAATAACCGTGAGAAGAAGTCACTTAAGCAGGAAGATGAGAAGAATGAATATGATAAAGACACTACAACATGCTGCCTGCAGTAGGACACTATGTACATCTGCTCAGCACCTCCTGCTCTATAATATGCTGCCTGTAGATAGGACACTAGTCAATCTGCTCGCTACCCCTGCTGCTCTATAACATGTTACCTGCAGATATGACAAAATGTACAATATACTCAGCTCCTCGGCCTCTATAACATGCTGCCTGCAGATAGGAACTATGCATGATCTGCTCAGCTCCTCTGCCTTATATGATCTGCCTCAAATAGGAAAACTATGTATAATCAGCTCAACTCCCCCTGCTCTATAACATGCTGCCTGCAGATAAGTCACTATGTACAATCTGCTTAGCTACTTCTACTTTATATCATGCTGTCTGCAGATAGGACACTACGTACAATCTGCTCAGCTCCTAATGTTCTATAACATGCTGCCTGCAGATATTACACTTTGTACAATCTGGTCAGCTCCTCCTGCTCTACAACATGCTGCCTGCAGCTAAAGCACTAAAAATAATCTGCTCAGCACCACCTGCTCTATGAGATGCTGTATTGGAGACTATGTACAATCTGTTTCGCTCCTCCTGTTCCATAATATGCTGTCTGCGGATATGGCACTATGTATAATCTGCTCAGCTCCTCTTGCTCTATAAGATACTGCGTGCAGATTGGACAAGATGTACAATCTGCTTGGGTCCTCCTGCTCTGTAACATGCCGCCTGCAGATATTACAATGTGTACTCAGTGCTCTATAACATGCTGCCTCACGATTACCAGGGCTGCCATCAGGTGGGTTTAGTTTGACTGTGTTCAGGGGCCCCGAGGAGAGAAGGGTCCCAAGACACGAAAAGATAAAAAAATAAAGGAAGGTAGAAAAAAAGTGAAAAGAAAGACAATGAAAATAAAAGAGATAAAGAAAGTGATAGAGAGTAAAGAGGACCGCAATAAGATAAAAGGGAAGATAATAAAGAGGCACAAAAAAATATATGAAAGAACAAAGACTATATAGGAAAGAGCTGGAGAAGATAATTCTATAAAGGAATAAACACTAAAACAATGAGATGAAGCCAAAAGAAAACGAGAATGTGTGTAATAGAGGACAGCGAAGACAGAGTGAGGATGAGAAATGAGTTGGAAGATAACAGAGATAGAGGCATGGACCGTAAGGAGAAGAATGAGCTGAGAAAGAATGAAGCAGGCGGAGAAAGAGAAAAGATGTGAAACAGAGAGAGGTCAAAGAACGAGAGAAAAGGAGTGAAGAGGAACTGCAAATGGAGAAGAATGATTTAAAGGGCCAGTAACCTAACACGCTGAAATAGAACAAGAAGAACTAAGAATTCACACTAATGCTAAATGATCTAAATGATCAATTACCAGAAATAATTATTCACAATTATGTGGACAGAAACTGAATGGAGCTAATTACAGGCGCAGAGAGACGCGATGACTAGAAGAGACGAAAACAAGAGTAACATGTCAGCAACAACAAGTAACCACAACCACAGAGGACAAGCCACAGACAAGGAGAAGGAATCCGAGACATGGCTGGAACCTGGGCTGTCTGCAGGCGGCAGGGAAGGTTAAGCAGAGCCTTTAAAGGAAGCCCGTTCAGCAGCACTTCCACCAAACACAAATTAGAACAACCTGGGAATCTATGAAGCACCAGTCTGTTGCCAAGGACATTAGGAATGAACTCCTCCACGCGGCTCCTAAAATCCCTGTCCTCTAGGAGGAGAGGTCTTTTATTCCAGACGATTGTCCCACCAAGTTTTTTTCACTGCTAATGAATCCTACAAATAGGTGACACCTCTGCTACATACGCTATGAGGCAGCGAGCGGCGGAGAGGGAGACGGCTCTCATATGTGGTCCCTGATGTCTCATCATATGTGGTCTCTGATGTCTCGTGAGGATCTTCTGGATGCCTGACGAGGAGAACACGACAAGCTAGAAAGGTAATCCATCTACTGGTACCTACTATATCTGCTGAATGGTCTGGGGAAGGTCTCAGAACAGGTCACCAGATATTTAACCTTCTTACATCGAAAAGCCTGTAGAGCAATTGACCCTACGACCCTATGTATTCGGAAAGCTGTAGGATCCAATGTATAGATGCCAAATATGGATGATAAAACTTCATCTTTGTCTTACTTGTGCCTTCAAGATTGTGTTATGTTGTATACGCTGTACCGCTGCCTGGATTATAATGTGGGACGAGGCAGGAGAGGTAAGCCACCACCACACATGTCAATCCAATAATGTGGAGAAAATCATTGTCCGAGGTCGTATGACTTCCATTCCTTGGGACGGTATTTGGTGACCTATATTATCGGGGATTATCTGTCAGAAGGTACAAAACACGTACAATAGTGACACGACTAAAGCGGACAGACACATCCTCACAATGACTTGGGATGGACGGATGCTAAAATTATAATCTGGGTCATCTAGAGTCTAGATTCATGGCGATCCCAGTTGAAAATGATATAATAGAAATAAAGCTTAGAATTCGAATTTTGGCAATTTGGCAATCATTTTGAACAGGGACATTTACATAGAAATCTATTGCACATAGTCCATGTGAAGGCTATTTTTTTTTATCAATGATCCAATTGTCCTGGACAAATAGAAACTATTGTAATTATCCTTATGTGAGGGACTAATAGAAAGTATGTCAGTCCTGATCCATTATAATTACGGGAGTTCAATCCCTATTTATGTCAAGGTTGTGGTTAATAGATCCAGAATCGTTTTAATAATCACTGATGAATGATCTAACAGTATTGTTGGAAGGATCGGTCTAATGGTCACCAGGGTTCATGAGAAGAGGTACTACATGTACCAGGATGACACGCACGGACATGTAAATTTCTGCTGTCCACTGACTGCTATAGAGTTGAGTTTACTGAAGACCGTTCCCGTCTACAGCAGGAAACTTAATTAATATTTCTGTATATATTCTGATAGTATGTCTGGTATAACAGGTATGAGGACAGACTCAAACCCCAAATTTGCACGACTATGCCACGTGTGTAAAGGTCTTTACCATTTGCACCAGCTCCAAATTTGGCTTTTCCATCAATACTAATGCAGTTTGTCAAATTTGACAACTTGTGGTAATGTAACATAATAGGATTTTCCTCCATAGCAGATTTTGGGAAAGCTGGGTGACAATCAAGAAGTCCAGCAGTTCCTGCAACAGTTTCAATCCAACTTCAATACTCTTTGTTGCCAGTTCTGGCGTGTAACATCCGACAGCTTTATACAGTATAGGGGCTTCTGAACTTATATATCCACCCCCCCCCCCCCCCCTAGAGTCAGTAGAGCTGACTCTACTCAGCTCATTGTCACATGACTCATTTTTTAAATAGGTAGAATTGTACATTTCTACAACACTGAGGGGGCTAATCATTTAAAGGGGTCATGTTTGATGACAGGTTCCCTTAAAAGCTACATTTTTACACATTGCGTACATTTCAACCTCATCATTGTGGATCGCTTCCCTCTCAGAGGAGTGGAGAAATCCCCTGAGAATTGCAGCCACATTGTCCCATAATCCAAATGAATCTAATCTGCATTATAGGCCCCAGGAGAGATGTTTACGGGCATCAGACAAATGGACCCACACACTGTGCCTACAAAACTCCCAGAGCTATATCTGGACTGAGTATGCGCCTCATTTAATAAGTGAGATGTAAGCGTTTCTGTATTTCCTCCTATGCAATCATACTAAAAATACATATGGGATATCTGTGTAACAGGAGGGGGCGCCACACTCGGCTGCATCGAAGAAGTGTGATTTTCATCATGGTTGATGAAGAAAGTAAAGGAAAAAAACTCCCCTACACCTATATAAAACATTCCATAAGCCAGTGAATTGAACATTTGACAGATTGATAAATATTGTAGAATATATACATTTCTAATAATTACCTGGAGGTATCAAAAGATCTATATAAACCCAAATTAAACTAAAAGGGGACTACCTACAGCAAAAAATGATCTCCTACCCTATAAGCTCTAAAATTAAAGGGGTTGTCCAGATCTTCGGGTAGGGGATAACTTTGTAAACGGTGAGGGGCCAATACAGGAGCCCACTGTTCACACTATCAGTTTATGGGAGCAAGTGGACAAATCTTGGCTATTACAGAAGAATTGAAATATTACCATAGAATGAAATATCCCACCTATTAGTGCTGGGTTCCCAGCTGTCGTACCCACAGGAATTGGGAAGTTATCCTCAATGTCTGTGGTTAGGACAACCGTAGTTAGACTAGCTCTTTAAAGGAAACCTACCATTTATTTTATGCATTATGAAGCAAACATACGGGGGCGTGCTGATGCCGACTAGGAGGACGTGCACCGCGGAGCTCCCGGGACTGGCACCCTATCACCCTTCACCAGGCAGCCATCCTTACCTGTACCCCCTCCAGTCTGCTCCCCGGTGCCGCGGGTACTTGCCCCCATACTCCGTGGCGGTATCGCGGCGGTCACCGGCTCCGTGAGGTCCCCTCCAGCACTTCACATCCTGCGGCCTTCCACGTGTCCCGCGCGGGCGGCGGGACCTAGCCGCCCGCATCGCGGCTGTATACCGGAAGGTGCTGTAATACCGGGGGAGGGAACCCCCCCCCCGTGCTGTGCCGCCGACCCGCTGTGCTGCTGACCTGGGGATCGTGGCAGCGCTCCAGCCGCCTGATCCGTCGGAGGCGCCATCTTACTGGACTCCCCTGCGCTGCCTAGGGCCTAGGCGCGCAGGGTTAACCCTGTCACTGCGACTGCAGCCAGGATAAGTAGGGAAGTAATTCCCTGCTACTGCCCCCTCTCACTGGGACCCAAGCTGTGCAGCCCACCATACTCCCAGTGACCCCCTGGCTCCTGGGTTTTTTGTTATTATAACCCTTGCAGTGCCGCTGCAATAGTCACGGGGTTGTGGACTGTATCTCTGCTAATTACTGGCGCTAGGCTCCTCGATTGTTATCACTGGACCCCTCTGTCCAACGCCATGGGTAACCGGAGAGGACGCTAAATTGCAAAAAAGCGGCGTCCGGGTGTCTGCGCCTCCATCGGATGATGAATCCATCCATGAAGTCCTCCATTCCAGTCCCTGGAACCCCTGGTGCGCAGGAATGCTCCACATCACAAGCCGTTCTTGCACAGATACAGTCAAACGCTACAAAAAAATTGGGGAATTCTCCCGCACACAGCCCTGCTCTCCTCAGGGGTCCCCAACACTCCTCTCCCCCCCTTTGAAGGCTCCCAGAGCCCGCCGCAGCTTGTAAGTTGAGGAGGGCGTCTGATCCGCCTGACGTGGCCACTGAACTGACCGCAAATTTGCGAGGTGGCGCCATTAATGGGTGCCAATCCAAACTGGTTACCAAGTGGATGAGCTGCGCAGACTTTGTTCTTTTAAGACCGATGTTCACAAGCCAAGAGCGAATACAGAAAACTGAACGCAGAATATTAAGGTGGAGGATGTCCAAGGCCTATGCCGACACAGATAAGAGAGCTTCAGCGCCAAATGTCTGCTTCCATCGACAGAGCGGATGACCTCGAAAACCGACCTGCGACGGAACAACGTCAGAGTGGTTGGCCTCCCGAAAAAGTGGAGGGGTCTGACCCGGTATCCTTTTTGAAAATTGGCTCAAAAATATGCTGCCTGCAGATCTTCTCCCCTTTCTCACAGTAGAAAAGGCCCATCGTGTGCCATTCCGCCCTGGCCCCCAGGGGGCAATCCAAGACCCTCCTGGACCGGCTGCTGCACTTTAGGGACAGGGACTCTATCCTCAGGGCTGTCCGTACCAAGGGAGAAATTCCTCTATGCCAACAGCAGAGTGTCCTTACTACCCTGATTTCTCTGCATCCGTCAGGAAACAGCGAGCACATTCACCGAGGTCCGTGCCCGTCTCCGTGACAAGTGGTATAAATACTCCATGATGTTACCCTGCCAAGCTCCGAATAGTGGATGGTCAGAAGACTCGATTCTTCACTGCCCAACCGAAGCATTCACTGGGCTGATGCAGCTCACGGGCTCCAGCTGCAAGGCCGCACCCTCTGGTGACGGACTCACATATCCTTTTGTCTGATGGCAGTGACTTTGCTGGACTTGGTCCTGATTGGTTCCAGGGTCCCAATCACTGTTACAGTATTCTAATATTTGTTTACACTTTACGTGCCTCACAAATGTACCTGTGATTGATTTGCGCATTCTTCTTGGTCATCTGACCAGTGCGCCATTTATGGCACTCCTTCTCTCCCTCCCTCCCCCCCCCCCCTTCCCACCTCCCCCTACCATTACCCTCCCCCTACCATTACCTCCTTGCGTCTTCCTCCTTCCCCCCCCCCTCCCCTATTTCCTCTTGGTTCTCTCTAAATATGGCTGCTAATAACCTCCTGATCATCTATGCATTAGGGTTAAGGTCCCGGGACAAATGTGTAGGTTTGTCTTGAGTTAGGGACCACTGTTCTACTATTTGACTGTTAGGGTATAGGTCTACACTACTGCTGTTAGGGGTGTTAGACAGGGGTTTGTATTCTTGGGATTGTTAGTTTAGTTCTGTTTATTGTTTGATGCTCACTGTTGTCTGTCTGTCTAATGTCTTTGTGGTATGAAAGGATGAATGCTTGGTTGCTCACGTCTCCTTCCCCACACCCCTTTCCCTTCCGCTAAGATGTTTCACTTAGGTAATGAGCTGGAATGTGAGGGGACTTAACTCCAATTCAAGAGGGCCCTGAGTTAGACGTCACTTAAGCGTCAGGCCCCCCATATGTATGTATCCAAAGACACACCTTACGGTCAGAAGGTCCTCTCCCTGAAGCGGGCCTGGGTGGCTAAGAGTTACATTCCTCCTACTCTGTTACGCCAGGGGAATCCATACTCAATCCAAGCGCTTCCCATAGAGGTCATACAGGTAGCACCGGATCACTTTGGCCGTATGTAGTCATATTGTGCTTGTGGGGTTTACCTTTACTATTGGGGCTCTATTTATGTCCCACCTCCCTTTGATCCAGCAGTATTGGCATCTATATCCAGTAAGTTGGCTGCTGCCTCCAAGCCCGTTACTCCTGTATTGTGATTTCAATGCCGTCCCTAATCCCTCTTGGATCGTACAAGTGGTCTGGACACAGCTCGGTCCGTCTGAACGAGTGGCTCACCTCTTAGACCTCGCCGATTTTGGCGTAGTAAACACCCTCAAGAGAGAGAATATTCATTTTATTCCTGTTCATAAGAGCTTCTCTCGGATGATCTGGCTTGTCTCCCCCCGATATGATCAGCACGTTGACCAGAATTCCTATTGCCCGCGCAGTGCGTCAACCCACTCCGCCTTGTTCATTAGTCCTATAGGCCCTCCCAGCGACTCCCGCTTATGGCGCCTGCACCCGCTGGCTCCTGTCCCCAGCGGTCCAGAGTACGTGTTAGGGCAGCGCACAACGAGTTCTGGATGTACACTCAACCCATCCTGATCCCTTCTAGTCTGGGTCGTACAAGTCCTCGGTACGGGGGCATTCATGTCGGGGTAGCTGTCCATAGGAAGTCCTTGAATGCCCAGAGGAAAGGCTGACGGCTGTACTGGTGACTGCAGAAAAGGATTATCTAGAGAACTACTCCTCGGGAATAAAAAGACTTGGGCTCAGCGCAGAGGAAACATCTAGCTGTAGTGAAGGAGCGCACCAGCAAACGCCTGCTAGCCAGGGGAAGCGTCCATCTTTGAATTGGAGATAAAAACGGGAAGCTGCTTGCGTATTTTCGCGGGCTGAACGCCCCTGTGCTTCCTTCCTCTATTGTTGATGGTAACGGAGCATTGATCACAAACCCGGGCCATTAACTGGTTATTTCATGAATACTATTCTTCTCTTTACAGCTCCAGATTGTCCGCCCTCCGTCGAGATCTCCGGATTCCTTGACAGTCTTCCACTTTGGAGGCTCTCACAGGCACAGTCATCGAGCTTGATGCTCCCTCTCTGGCAGAGAGGTGGAACTGGCCATCCATCGGTTGCCCCCCGGTAAAGGACCCTGGACTTGATGGCTGGGAGGGAGTGGTATAGGGATACTGTGGACTCTGGTCCCCCTTCTCCTCGCATATACTCCGATGCGCTTGATGTGGTTCCCTCCCCGACTCCATGCGAGAGGCCCTTATTGTAGTTTTCCTAAGCCTGGCAGGATCCCCTGCTTCCTGACTCATACCGCCCATTTCCCTCTAAATCAGATGTTAAAATACTACAAAAATTTGGCAAAGAGGCTTAACAAAGTAATACTATCATTGGTTCACCCGGACCAGACAGGCTTTATGCCTGGGAGGGGAACTGACATAAATTAACAAACTACACTGAACATTGCAGAGGCAGAGCGGTCTCCAGACCCTGGTTTATATTATCCTTAGACAATTGTAAGGCGTTGATTCTGTGGGAGGTGGCCCTATTTGTGGACCCTTTGCCTAGAATGGGTTTTGGCCCTCGATTTACAGCTTGGTTAAGCTACTGTATAACGATCCCAGCTTAGGGTGCGGACCAACCTTAACATCTCACCTACTCTCCCTAGGCCGGGCACTAGACAGGTGTTCCCCTATCTCCCCTCCTCTTCGCACTCGCCATTGAGCCCCTTGCTGTGGCGATCTCCCCACTCTGAGGGCATTAAGGGCATACTGAGGTACTATTATTGAAAATTTATCTCTCTATGCTGATGATAACACTTGTATCCTTGGGTATGTGGCCCCTCCTCTGGAATCCCTTCTGGCCCTGATAGAACGTTATGGGGGTTCTCAGCCTTCGGGTTAACTGGGACAAATCGGCCCTATTTCCTTCTTATCTGAGGTAGGGGTACACTCCCTCCCCGTCCCAGTCCGGGTGGTGTCCACCTTTAAATAGCTGGGAGTCCAGGTGTCACGCAAGGTCCAGGCATTTACGGAGTTAACATAACAACACCCCTGATAGCTGCAACGGAATCGCGCCTAAAACCTGGTCCACTCTCCCTTGTCTTTGTACGGGCGTTAATATATTTAAAAGTTTTTCTCCAAAATTTCTATACCTTTTCCATGCCTGCCCTATACTACTTCCTAAAAGTCTGTTTAAAGCGCTTGGACGGCATTCTCAGGTCCTTCTACTGGCAGAGTAGTGCCCGCGATTCAGTCTAGCGCTGCTTCAGGCTCCCAAGTCTAGGGGTGGCTGGTGCCCGGATCTGTATCTTTATACCTGCTTCCCAGCTAGTATATGCCCAGTGGTGGATAGATATACATGGGTAATGCAGCTACTGCACTGCTGGTGCCCTGGTAGGTTCTACGAGGCCCTACAAACAACCTGCGTACGGTATAAGTCCCCATCTGATACCCCACTTCCCTACGTACGGTAGCGGTGTGCTGGCGTAGGGCACAATCCCTGGTAGAACCGAGCAGCCTCCCCCCCTCTCGCCTAGGACTCCATTGTGGCTCAATCCGTGGCTCTCTCACTTCCTCTCCCTCCCAGGCGGCAATGTGGGGGGCAGCAGGGGTGAAATTTGTAGCAGCTCTTATCCCCAAGCACAGTTACATTCAGCTTTAAAACGATAAGGAGAGACATACTGTACACCCAATCGGCCAGCTTCCATTACACGCAACTGCGACAGCCATCAAAGCCCAATTCGGCTCCTTCAGCCTGACAGTGAAATTCTCCAACCTAGAGACTCTGATGAGTACCCGCCACCCCCTAAGCCCACTCACTCAGTGCTATGCTCTCCTACAAGAGCAAAAGTCCAGACCGTTTGATAGAGCCTGTGAAACGCTGGAGACAGGATATCCCTGACCTGTCAGATGATGACTGAGGGGTCGAACTGTCCTACTTCACATCTGTAGTGAGTGGAGGTGGGGACTTACCTGATCCAATCTAAATCCTCCATAGAGTAACTTCACCTCACCCTGCTAGACTATTTCCATGGAGCAATGCCTAATATATCTTTGCTTTCGCTGTCAGGCTGGTCGGATCCTTCCTGCATTGGTGTCTGGTCCTCCCTAGGTTCCATGTCTTCTGGTCCGAAGTGCTGAGTTCTTAATTTACACTTTGATTTCCCACTCTACTATCTCCTCTGTGTTGTCTCCTCGGCATCATAAATGAAGTTGTCATGGCCACTATGACAAATTTTCTTTAGGTTTGTCCTATACTACGCCCGAAAAGTGGTGGTGATGACCCTGGAAGGACCAGGAGCCCCCTCCATTAAAAGATGGATACTACTCATTAATAGTGTCATTCCTCCACTACCGTCCCTTTATACCAACAGGAAGTGTCCCCAAAAGTTTTACCGCATCTGGTCAGATGGTGCGCGACTCCCCATACTGCCTTATAATCACTTTGATTATATTCCTCTCTGATGAAGGAGACTGAGCGTGCTGGTGGTGTGTGTGTGTGACTGTTTGTCTACGGTGTCATAGTTATTTGTTGTTTATCAAATTCTGGCTGCAGTATCCTGCTTTATCTACTATGTAATATCCCTCAGGTAGTTTGAAACGCGTAAGAACCTGACTGTTACCATGGCGGTTGTATAATAATCCTGTATTGGGGAGGAAGGATATGTGACAGCCAATCTTGATTTCTGGTTTTGTTTTTATGTTTGTATAAAAATTCAAACTGCAAAAATATACTTTTAAAAAAAAAATGAAGCAAACATACCTTGAGAATGCTGTAGCTACACTGATGCAGAAACATATCCTGTTTAATCCCTGAGTGAGTGGTTTTACTGATAAACGATAACATTATGATAATGAAGCCTCTCTTCTTCTATGGCTGCTTCAGCGCTTGGTTCAGTGCTTCTCCTAGCACGTGAGTTTTTCTCTGCAGGAGAGGATGATGCAAGCACTCTTCTCCTTGCCAGACAGATAATCAATTGCTGCCCACTCACCACGCTGCTGTGTATGAGTGAGTCCGCGCAGATTGATTAGTCATGCTGTGCTAACCTCCTTTGTAATTACACTCAGTGTCTATGGGTTGATCTAGGCAGCCAGCCTGACCCAACTCTCCCACGGTCCTGAATTATTTAATTGTTTTTTTTTCAGCAAAACGACTCAGCTCAGGGATTAACCAAGTTATGATCCTGCAATCAGTGTAGCTACAGCATTCTCAAGGTATTTTGCTTCATAATGTATCAAATCAAAATAGTAGGTTCTTCCTCTAAGTGGTCATCAGGGTGATAACATGCCAAAGTATTTAAAGGGTTTGTCCCAAGTTGAAAAAGGCTGTTTCTCTTCTACAAGCAACGCCACACCTAACCATGTTTGCACAGCTACTGCAATTCATTTCTGTTCATCACTATGCGCTTGTTGCAAAACATCACAAACCAGGGGCAGGTGTGGTGCTGTTTTTGGTAGATAGTCAGCTCATTTTCCAGAAATTTGCATATACAGGGGTGTTACATGTGAATAAACACTGTTTCTGATCATTAGTGCCTGTAGCCTTCATGTTGTCTGCCGTCCGTATCTTGTGTGTGGAGACCAGCTGCTGTGACTACCTGCTCCCCTCCCCTCTCCATAGAGCTTCGTATTAGGAGGATTAGGAGGAAAGGAAGAGGATATAATAGATAAAAGTGGAGAAGGAAGGACTTTCTTTCTCTGATACATTTATTTACAAAGTTTCTTGTATCACTTGTCCTATGATTTATGTGAAGTTTGGTAAAAAGTTACTGATCATTTAAATAATTCCAACACGTCGGTCAGAACCAATATTCTAAGTGTTGGTGTTGGCACCAAGAATCATATATCCTATCCGGAAAAGCGAGTTGAGGAATAATCCCTATTACTGCATGTGTACCGTGGCCCGCTGCATATACATATCTGCCCTGAGATTAGCATGCAGCACCTCACCTCTGCTATTATCATTCTGGATACATTCACAGAGCAGGGATAGCCAGCCTGCTATCTACCAAGAGATCTGATCCTAGGAGAGGAATTTCTTTCTGCTTAATGTATGGATTTTGGCTTTTTCACTAATAGTCACGTATATATCCATTCTTTCCATTTGTGGACACATTATCATACTAGGCACGTACAGCTATTTACTATGTAAGTAGACAGGTAGGAAATTGGATTATATGGAAGGTACAATACAATATAGTGCTGTCATTGCTATGACCCCAATAGTATAATACCCCACCTGGTAATAGTCTCAGGATAGCTGTATTGTTAGTGAGAACCAGATGCAATGATATCTTCATACACTGCACATGCAATATTCTCCCACTCGGAGATGAGCTTGCGTTCGGTGTCGGGTAGGCCACCTGACCCGTACTTTTGTGCCGGATGGCGGGTGAACAGACAATCCAATTTGTCCCAATCTTAGGCCGATTTCACACACACCGTATGGGGGACGGGTTACCAGCGTCACCCTTCTCCTCTCCATCCATTGCGCCGATGTATGCCCCCGGCCAGGCATACATTCGTGTAAATTCACCCTTAGGCATGGCGGATTACTAGGCATTGATCTTCCATATAACCCTTGGCACCTGATTATGTTGTGGTAGTGGGGGCCACTTACACTTGACCATTGTAGGCAACAGTCACATGACCCTGCTCTTTCCCCATTCCACCACCGTGCAGCCCATAATGTCTAGTTTTTAGGGGTCACATCCAACTGGACTGTACACAACCGAATGGGGGGACAGCCATGGGAATAGGGCGCCGGAGAAATGCAAGTTTTTGTGGGGTTTCTCTACCCCAAGGGGTTTTTAATGTGACTGGAAACTCCTGAAAAAGTCCATTGCCCCATTCACGATGGACCATACATGTTTCTTCATACTTTTGGCTTATATTCTTGTTCTTTGCACATTTAATTGGGTCCAGAGTTTTAATGCATCATGCGCTGTCATAAACCTCATGAGAAGTTTTGCGCTTCTGCTCCCTGTCCGATTTAGAAATTCTTGCATTTTCGTGTGAATATCTTTAGCCACATCTATGCATTTTTTTTTCACGTGAATAGCACAATGCACAGGAGGGAGCCAGCTAAGGCTACACGCAACACTCAAGGCCGATTTCCTGGATTTTTTAAGCTTTGGACAGACCTAAGTGTTCTCTTCCAGCATTGTATACATTGACATCTATTCCGCAGGCATTAAGACAACTGTCGGGTGATGTCCATGTTTATTTTAAATTCCCTAAACCAAAAAAGAAAAGAACATACCAAACCCCTCCCTCCTTATAAGTGCACCAAACTTACCATGTGCCAGGTATTGTTCAACTGACAAAGTAAAGATAAGGCTTTATGCCAAACTATAGTACAGCGCCTGATGATAGAAAATTGTCCCCCTGAACCCCCAAATATATATATGCAACCAGGTTTGACTGAGATGCATGATTATGAATGGGGGGTGGGTAGAAATCTAGAGAATCTAAAGACTCCTCTCATGGGGGTTCATGTCTCTTTTGAACCAGGTTTCGGCATATCGATGGTTGACAAGTCCCATCAAAATCCATCCATGGTCCACCTCTATGGCCACCTCCATACTGTACTGTCACCTTTCACATCTCTTTCTACAGATGAGAAATAGTACTTGAGCCTTCAGGAACACCTCATTTAGGGATACAGGCACCCCAGGGTTATTACAGGAGAGGTTCTGTAGGTTTGTCTTAAGTTGAATTTGAAGTAAGTCGGAACTGTATATGTTTTTATAACGGTAACCCCAGCCAAATTTTTTATGGTCTCTGTGACAATTGTATTTTAAAAATGTTGGTTTATCAACTTTACTGGGCTATAGTACAGTAAATTAC
The DNA here is from genome assembly GCA_019512145.1 of Engystomops pustulosus. NCBI lineage: Eukaryota > Metazoa > Chordata > Amphibia > Anura > Leptodactylidae > Engystomops > Engystomops pustulosus. The sequence continues at coordinate 11,823,667 of CM033648.1, read as the reverse complement.
CAACATCCAGAGGTCATTTGTAACTAGGGTCGTCTGTAAATCAGGTGTTCTTAATTAGGGGACCTCCTGTAGTGTTGTCACGAAACTGAAATGATCTACTTTCCATACTTTAATATGGAACAACATTTTTACCTCCTGACTTCCCTGATTCAAGAGGCAGTCCTCCCAGGTATACTACAAGATGGGTTCTGGAGTTTTGTCTTAAGTTGAATTTTTCTAAGTCGAAACTTATTTTATAATTGTAGCTCCAGACAAAAAAAAATTTTTTGCCCGCGGTGACAATTGGAATTAAACATTATTTGCTGTATTGGGACCAAGGATATCAATAAGCTTCATTACACAGACACCTACAGCTCATCATTGCAGTCTGGTACTAAAGTAAAGCATCCAGAGGTCACAGTGGTCAGAGGGTTCAGTCTGTAACTAGGGTCTTCCTGTGAGTACGGTGTCCTTAAGTAGGGGACCGCCTGTATTCTGTTTGTGCATGCGTTCAGATTTAATTGCTACTCCCTGACTCTGGTGGTATTAAATCCTTCATGATACTAGGTGGGTATCACTGGGGCAATATTGTAGTGGTCAATGTTACTAGTGTGGAGATAAGGATGCAATAATTCTAATGGACACCGATACTAGGGGGGTATCACCGGGGCAATATGTAGTGGTTAAGAACTAGTGGGGTATCACAGGGGCAATATTGTAATGGTCAATGTGACTAGTGGGGTATCACAAAGGGCAAATTGTAGTGGCCAATCATACTAGTGTGATAAGGGCATATTGTCAATGTTACTACAGTATGATGATGCTCTCTTACTATAATAATAGAACTCATCTCAAAGAAGTTTTCACAGAAAATATCAATTTACGAAGACGATTCTACACTGTGTGAAGGGTTAATACAAAAGATAACAGTATAATGTTACCAATAGATGTAGATAAGCTCAATTCTTGAGCAGAGAGTGGCAATGAGTTTTAAAGATAAATGTAAGATTATATACATGGGGGACAAAAATAATGCTCACTATACCACCGAAAGGCACCATGAGTAACAGGAAAGAGTAAAGTAATAAGACGGTCACTGATACTAGTGGGGTATCACCTGGGGCAATATTGTAGTGGTCAATGTTACTAGTGGGATATCAGGATGCAATATTCTAATGGACACCGATACTAGTGGGGTATCACAGGGGGCAATACTGTAGTGGTTAAGAATACTAGTGGGGTATCACAGGGGCAATATTGTAATGGTCAATGTGACTAGTGGGGTATCACAAAGGGCAAAATTGTAGTGGCCAATCATACTAGTGTGATAAAGGGCAATATTGTCAATGTTACTACAGTATTGATGACTGCTCTCTTACTATAATAATAGAACTCATCTCAAAGAAGTTTTTCACAGTAAAATATCAATTTACGAAGACGATTCTACACTGTGTGAAGTGGTTAATACAAAGATAACAGTATAATGTTACCAATAGAAGTAGATAAGCTCAATTCTTGAGCAGAGAAGTGGCAATGAGTTTTAAGATAAATGTAAGATTATATACATGGGAACAAAAAATACATGTCACTATTACTCACCGAAAGGGACAACATTGAGTAAAAATGACATGTAAAAGTAATTATAGACAGCAGTGATGTGAACTATAGTAACCAGCGTCAGGCAGCTGCTGCTAAAGTAAACTAGATAATAAAGTGAATCATGAACTAATACAAAGGACGGGTAAATCAGTGATCAGAATCAGAAATTAATGCATGATATATGTCTGTGACAGAATAGACCTGCATCAGTCTTTAAAATGAGCCCCCCAGCGCCTATCATAGGGCTTACCCCCAGTGTATCTCTTCCACGTCCCCCAAGTGGCAGCATTACTAATTTGAAAACCAGGAGGTAAGAGCCTCTGATGTAGTACAATGCCCAGTGTAATGTATGCTGACCTCTGCTTAATATTTTACTACAAATGACAATACCTAGAAACCTAAGGGGGTTTTGATCCAGAAATAACAAAATCTTAATATATGCATCAAAGACTCAATCAGCCGCAATTAGCCATTCCCCACTGAGGTGCAATTATATTCCAGAATCTGCTGTGCGCCCGTCCTGCATGAGAGCATTGTCTGGCAGAGGCATCACAGTTGACAGTTCCGGTCCTCCGGGGGGCGCTCATTATTCTGCTGAGCGGGGTTTTACGGTAGGACGACACTGCTGCATTATAATGCGTTCTCGGTGTACGAGTATTGAGTAAACAATTCAAGAAACAATAAATCGATAAATTTGGATATTTCTAGAGTGAAGGCTCAGATTTTGTGACGAGAAGTTAGAATAATGGAATCCCGAGCAGGTTACAGCGCCATTACTTCTGCATAGTGACATCCAAAGATTGTAGGGTATCGCAGTTGCAGGATACTTTTAAAGCACAGTTTTACTACCACATGTCAATAGATCTCAGGATGCAGAACAACTTTGCCTATTATTATCTTTATTACCCATATCCAGCAGTTTCTTTGCTATCCTCTTCAGTTTAGCCAAGTCCTGAAGTAGCTGTTTCCCCTGCAGTTTCTTTGCTATCCTCCTCAGTTTAGCCCAGTCCTGAAGTAGCTCATTCCCCTGCCTGTGCTGTCAAGCCTTGTGAATAATAATAATTCTTTATTTATATAGCACACACAGATTACGCAGCGCAGTAACAGTTTTGGAGTGTGGGAGGAAACCGGAGTACCCGGAGGAAACCCACGCAAACACGGAGAGAACATACAAACTCTTTGCAGATGTTGACCTGGGTGGGATTTGAACCCAGGACTCCAGTGCTGCAAGGCAGATGTGCTACTCACTCAGCCACCGTGCCGCCCTTGTGAATCCGTCCTGTAGATAAAATCTATGGACTCACAACTAGGGAGGGGCTGCTGCTCCCTGCTCACAGATGAAGGAGCAGGAGGTCATGTGGATCACCTCTGGTGAGAAATTTTTATCAAACACGTTCAGAACAAAAAAATGTTATAACTTGGTAAAGAGAAAACCATGCTATTGTTCTGTTTGTTTTTAAAGAGGCAATCACATATGATTACATATCTTTAAAACTTCGGAGTTACACTTTAAGATATTGATGGCCAATCTGCCACCTGGACACCCAATCTGAATCTGATACTATCCAGGCAAAAATCTGAGACCCAGTGATAAGATTCAGAGGCCTAACCATTCTTTTAGATTTCTTATGTGGATACCCAATACGTAACAGGAGAAGAACCAGCGCTCCAAATCAAAACCTCTAGGAACCAGTGGTTTAAGCTCCAAAAACGTAAGGTTTTATTTCATGGAAGGTAATAAATGAGCTTAAAAGAATGGTTACAACGCGTTTCGGCTCAGTATATGAGCCTTCGTCAGGTATAAAGATACAGAGTTCAAAGACCGTTTATATGTACAAATCCCAAGACTTTGATAGGTGCACTGGGATTAGCCCGGGAAAATACATCAGATTACGTCATCAACATTTTTAAAACATTTCAGTAGGAATAATAATAAAATTACAGATTTAAAAGGGATGATTTACAATAAAAAAACAATACAGTGATAAAAAGATGTGATATTAAAAGACATACAGGTTTCTTATGTAATATTTTTTATTATTCCATTGGTGTAGAATTGATGGAGGGCTTGTTTATTGCAGGATAGCTTGTTTTTTTTTCACAGACCCCATTATGGATTCACTTTGATTCTTAATGAAATACAGAAGGCTGTGAAAAAAAGTTGCACCACAGACGGTGGGGCAAATCTTTAATTTATTTAGCAAGTCAGTAGAATTACGGCAATACCCAAAATGTACAGGTTTATTTTTTGCTTAAAGGAAATCCACCACCAGAATCCATCATGATAAACCAGGGACACTTACTCATAGATCCAGACACCAGGACTGTGGTAATCTTCTTATATTTGTTATCCATGACCTCCTTTCTTCCAAGATCAACTTTTAAAATTATGCCATAGAGACAGAAAAGCCGTGGGGGCATTACCAGAGCACCTCCATGCTCTGGCTTCACAGGCTGTTACACTGTGCAGGAGCACTTAACCCACCCCACTGTGTGAGATTACAGCAGGCAGAGGAGGAAGTGCAAAGAGTGTGTGGGGTGCCGCTGTACAGTGTAACAGCCTGTGAAGTGTGAAGCCTGGGTGACCCCATTATTCTCAGCTTAGGTTGGGCAGGACAAGGCTGGAGCAGTGCATAATTAGGGTAAGAGGAGAAGCGCCGGAGCAGCCACAGGAGCGACAGAGCCTGATGATCATAGTTTTATAATTGTTTTGTCAGCAAAACTTCTCAATTAAGGGATTAAACAAGATATGTTTCTGCAGCATTCTCAGTGTATGTTTGGTTCATAATGAATGAAAACAAATGGTAGATTCCTTTAAGCTCGGACAACTGTGCTGCACCTTTCGACAAAGGCACAGTGGGGGGATTATTGTGCCTGTTCTTGATGACAGGTTCCCTTTAATCTCCTCTGTGCCTTTAATGTTGACTCACAGATTAAAAAAAAGCCGCATCATCAAATAACAGAGACACAGAAATCTTCACGCTTGCTATATTAAAAGACCAAACGCTGATAAATGACACCCAGTGGACATATTTACGGCTGAAAATGGGTAATTATTGGGTCCAATAGCCACACATCATATATCATTCAGAAAAAACATAAGGCTTTTCCTGCCTTTCTGTCATTAGGGGTCATCAAAATTAATTATGGACATTATACAAAATAGAAATCAGTCTGAATTATGGCCTTAACAAGTGCAAATGCAAAATCAATGGAAGCTTCCTCAGCTCTACACCGTGTATGAGAGAAACGCAAAACCGAGACAAAGAGAAAGAAAGAGATAACAAATATGCAAAATACCGTGAGAAAGAAGTCACTTAAGTAAGGAAGAGGAAATGAAAGAAGGAATGAATATGGATAAAGACACTACAACATGGTGCCTGCAGATAGGACATTGTGTACAATCTGCTCAGCTCCCCCTGCTCTATAACATGCTGCCTGCAGTTAGGACACAATGTACAATCTGCTCAGCTCCTCCTGCTCTATAACATGCTGCTTGCAGACAGGACACTATGTACAATATACTCAGCTCCTCCTGCTCTATAACATGCTGCTTGCAGATAGGACACTATGTACAATATACTCAGCTCCTCCTGCTCTATTACATGCTGCCTGCAGATAGGACACCATGTACGATCTGCTCAGCTCCTCTTGCTCTAGAATATGCTGCCTGAAAATAGGAAACTATGTACAATCAGCTCATCTCCCCCTGCTCTATAACATGCTGCCTGCAGATAGGACACTATGTACAATCTGCTCAGCTCCTCCTGTTCTATAATATGCTGTCTGCAGATAGGGCACTATGTATAATCTGCTCAGCTCCTCTTGCTCTATAAGATACTGCCTGCAGATTGGACAAGATGTGCAATCTGCTTGGTTCCTCCTGCTCTGTAACATGCCGCCTGCAGATATTACAATGTGTACTCAGTGCTCTATAACATGCTGCCTACAGATTACCAGGGCTGCCATCAGGTGGGGTTTAGTTTGACTGTGTTCAGGGGCCCCGAGGAGGAGAAGGGTCCCAAGACACAGAAAAGATAAAAGAAATAAGAAGGAAGGCAGAAAAAGAAGTGAAAAGAAAGACAATGAAAATAAAAGAGTATAAAGAAAGTGATAAGAGTGTAAAAGAGGAGCCGCAATGAGATAAAAAGGGAAGATAATAAAGAGGCAGCAAAAAAATAATATGAAAGAACAAAGACTATATATGAAAGAGATGGAGAAGATAATTCTATAAAGGAATAAACCGCTAAAAACAAATGAGATGAAGCCAAGAAGGAAAAAAGGAGAATGTGGTGAATAGAGGACAGCGAAGACAGAGTGAGGATGAGGAGATGAGTTGGAAGATGAACAGAGATAGAGGCAATGGACCGTAGAGGAGAAGGAATGAGCTGAGAAGAGGAATGAGCAGGCGGAGGAGAAAGGAAAAAGATGTGAAACAGAGAGAAGGTCAAAGAACTGAGAGAAAAGGAGTGAAGAGGAAAATGCAAATGGAGAAATAATAATTTAAAGGGCCAGTAACCTAAAACGCTGAAATAGAACAAGAAGAACTAAGAATTCACACTAAATGCTAAATGATCTAAAGTGATACAATTACCAGAATTAATTATTCACAATTATGTGGACAGAAAACTGAATGGAGCTAATTACAGGCGCAGAGAGACGCGATGACTAGAAGAGACGAAAACAAGAGTAACATGTCAGCAACAACAAGTAACCCCAACCACAGAGGACAAGCCACAGACAAGGAGAAGGAATCCGAGACATGGCTGGAACCTGGGCTGTCTGCAGGCGGCAGGGGAAGGGTTAAGCAGAGCCTTTAAAGGAAGCCCGTGCAGCAGCACTTCCACCAAACACAAATTAGAACAACCCTGGGAATCTATGAAGCACCAGTCTGTTGCCAAGGACATTAGGAATGAACTCCACCACGCGGCTCCTAAAATCCCTGTCCTCTAGGAGGAGAGGTCTTTATTCCAGACGATTGTCCCACCAAGTTTTTTTTCACTGCTAATGAATCCTACAAATAGGTGACACCTCTGCTACATACGCCATGAGGCAGCGAGCGGCGGAGAGGGAGACGGCTCTGCATATGTGGTCCCTGATGTCTCATCATATGTGGTCTCTGATGTCTCGTGAGGATCTTCTGGATGCCTGACGAGGAGAACATGACAAGCTAGAAAGGTAATCCATCTACTGGTACCTACTATATCTGCTGAATGGTCTATGTAGGGATCTGGGGAAGGTCTCAGAACAGGTGACCAGATATTGAACCTTCTTGCATCGGGAAAGCCTGTAGAGCAATTGACCCTACGACCCTATGTATTCGGAAAGCTGTAGGATCCAATGTATAGGAGATGCCAAATATGGATGATAAACTTCATCTTTTGTCTTACTTTGCCTTCAAGATTGTGTTATGTTGTATATGCTGTACGCTGAATGGATTATACATGTGGGACGAGGCAGGAGAGGGTAAGCCACCAACCACACGTCAATCCAATAATGTGGAGAAAATGATTGTCCGAGGTCGATGACTTCCAATTCCTTTGGGACGGTATTTTGTGACCTATATTATCCGGGGATTATCTGTCAGAAGGTACAAAACACGTACAATAGTGACACGACTAAAGCGGACAGACACATCCTCACAATGACTTGGGATGGACGGATGCTAAAATTATAATCTTGGGTCATCTAGAGTCTAGATTCATGGCTGATCCCCAGTTGAAAGATGATATTAATATGAAATAAAGCTTAAGAATTCCGGAATTTTGGACAATTTTGGCAATCATTTTTGAACAGGGACATTTACATAGAAATCTATTGACAATAGTCCAGAAAGGTGAAGGCTATTTTTTTTTATCAATGATCCAATTGTCCTGGACAAATAGAAATCTATTGTAATTATCCTTATGTGAGGGACTAATAGAAAGTATGTCAGTCCTGATCCATTATAATTACGGGAGTTCAATCCCTATTTATGTCAAGGTTGTGGTTAATAGATCCAGAATCGTTTTAATAATCACTGATGAATGATCTAACAGTATTGTTGGAAGGATCGGTCTAATGGTCACCAGGGTTCATGAGATGAGGTACTACATGTACCAGGATGACCTGCACGGACATGTAAATTTCTGCTGTGCCACTGACTGCTATAGGTTGAGTTACTGAAGCACGTTCCCCGTCTACAGCATGAAACTTAATTTAATTTCATGTAATATATTCGTGATAGTAATGTCTGGTAATAACAGGTATGGAGGACAGACTCAAACCCCAAATTTGCACGACTATGCCACGTGTGTAAAGGTCTTTACCATTTGCACCAGCTCCAAATTTGGCTTTTTGACAACTTGTGGTAATGTAACATAATGGATTTTCCTCCATAGCAGATTTTGGGAAAGCTGGGTGACAATCAAGAAGTCCATGCAGTTCCTGCAACAGTTTCATCCAACTTCCAATACTCTTTGTTGCCAGTTCTGGCGTGTAACATCCGACAGCTTTAATACAGTATAGGGGCTTCTGAACTTATATACCCCACCCCACCCCCACGTCTCTGAGCCATTACTCATTTCAGGTAAATATGACTCTACTCAGCTCATTGTCACATGACTCATTTTTTAAATAGGCAAAATTGTACATTTCATACACTACCTGAGGGGGCTAATCATTTAAAGGGGTCACGTTTGATGACAGGTTCCCTTTAAAGCTACATTTTTACACATTGCTGTACATTTCAACCTCATCATTGTGGATCGCTCCTCTCTCAAGAGGAGTGGAGAAATCCCCTGAGAATTTGCAGCCACATTTGTCCCATAATCCAAAATGAATCTAAATCTGCATTATAGGCCCCAGGAGAGATGTTATACGGGCATCAGACAAATGGACCCTCACACTGTGCACTAAACTCACCAGAGCTATATCTGGAGACTTGAGTATGCGCCTCATTTAATAAGTGAGATGTAAAGCGTTTCTGTATTTCCTCCTATGCAATCATACTAAAAATACATATGGGATATCTGTGTAACAGGAGGGGGGCGCCACACTCGGCTGCATCTAGATATAAGTGTGATTTTCATCATGGTTGATGAAGAAAGTAAAGGAAAAAACCTCCCCTACACCTATATAAAACATTCCATAAAGCCAAGTGAATTAGACATTTGACAGATTGATAAAATATTGTAGAATATATACATTTCTAATAATTACCTGGAGGTTATCAAAAGATCTATTATAAACCCAAATTTAAACTAAAAGGGGACTACCTACAGCAAAAAATGATCTCCTACCCTATAATGCTCTAAAATTAAAGGGGTTGTCCAGATCTTCAGGGTAGGGGATAACTTTGTAAACGTGAGGTGCCAATGCAAGTATCCCACTGTTCACACTATTCATTTTAATGGGAGCAAGTGGACAAATCTTGGCTATTTACAGAAAGAATTGAATATTACCATAGAATTGAAATATCCCACCTATTAGTGCTGGGTCCCAGCTGTCGTACCCACGGAATTGGGAAGTTATCCTAATGTCTGTGGTTAGGACAACACCGTAGTTAGACTAGCTCTTTAAAGGAAACCTACCATTTGATTTTGCATTATGAAGCAAACATACGGGGGGCTCTGCTGTATGCCGACCTAGGAGGACGTGCACCGCGGAGCTCCCGGGACCTGGCACCCTATCACCCTTCCCAGGCCCATCCTTACCTGTACCCCCTCCAGTCTGCTCCCGGTGCCGCGGGTACTTGCCCCCATACGCCGGTGGCGGTAATGCGGCGGTCACCGGCTCCGTGGAGTCCCCTCCAGCACTTCACCTCCTGCGGCCTTCCACTGTTCCCGCGCGGCGGCGGGACCATAGCCGCCCGCATCGCGGCTGTGATACCGGAGGAGGGGCTGAATAACCGGGGGAGGGAACCCCCCCCCCCCCGTCTGTGCCGCCGACCGCTGTGCTGCTGACCGGGGGATCGTGGCAGCGCTCCAGCCAGCCCTGTATCCGGCAGGAGGCGCCATCTTACTGGACTCCCCTGCGCTGCCTGAGGCCTAGGGCAGCGAGGTTACCCTGTCCTGCACGACTGCACCAGGAATAAGGTAGGGAAGTAATTCCCTGCTACTGCCCTCCTCTCACTGGGGACCCAAGCTGTGCAGCCCACCATACTCCCAGTGGACCCCCTGCTCCTGGGTTTTTTTTTATATTAACCCTTGCAGTGCCGCTGCAATAGTCCAACGTGGTGTTGGTGTACTCGTATCTCTGCTAATTACTGGCGCTAGGCTCCTCGATTGTTTATCACTGGCCCCCTCTGCCCAACGCCAGGGGTAACCGGAGGAGGACGCTAACAATTGCAAAAAGCGGCGTCCGGGGTGTCTGCGCCTCCATCGGATGATGAATCCATCCATGAAGATCCTCCATTCCAGTCCCTGGAACCCCTGGATGCGCAGGAATGCTCCACATCACAAGCCGTTCTTGCACAGATACAGTCAAACGCTACAAAAAAATTGGGGAGATTCTCCCGCACACAGCCCTGCTCTCCTCAGGGGTCCCAAAACTCCTCTCCCTCCCTCTTTGAAGGCTCCCAGAGCCCGCCGCCAGCTTGTAAGTATGAGAGGGCGCTGATCCCCTGACGTGGCCACTGAACTGGACCGCAAATTTGCAGAGGTGGGCGGCCATTAATGGTGCCAACCAAACTGGTTACCAAGTGGATGAGCTGCGACAAGACTTTGTTCTTTTAACGACACGATGTTCACAAGCCAAGAGCGAATAACGAAAACTGAACGCAGAATATTGAAGTGGAGGATGTCCAGAGGCCTATGCCGACACAGATAAGAGAGCTTCACGCGCAAATGTCTGCTTCCATCGACAGAGCGGATGACCTCGAAAACCGCCTGCGACGGAACAACGTCAGAGTGGTTGGCCTCCCGAAAAAGTGAGGGGTCTGACCCGTATCCTTTTTGAAAATTGGCTCAAAAATATGCTGCCTGCAGATACCTTCTCCCCGTTCTTCCACAGTAGAAAGGGCCCATCGTGTGCCATTCCGCCCTGGCCCCCAGGGGGCAATCCAAGACCCTTCTGGACCCGGCTGCTGCACTTTGAGGGACAGGGACTCTATCCTCAGGGCTGTCCGTACCAAGGGAGAAATTCTCTATGCCAACAGCAGAGTGTCCTTCTACCCTGATTTCTCTGCATCCGTCAGGAAACAGCGAGCACAATCACCGAGGTCCGTGCCCGTCTCCGTGACAAGGGTATAAATACTCCATGATGTACCCTGCCAAGCTCCGAATAGTGGATGGTCAGAAGACTCGATTCTTCACTGCCCAACCGAAGCACTTCACTGGGCTGATGCAGCTCACGGGCTCCAGCTGCAAGGCCCGCACCTCCTGAGTGACTGGACTCACATATCCTTTTGTCTGATGGTGCAGTGACTGTGCTGGACTTGTCCTGAGTGGTTATCCAGGGGTCCCAATCATGTTACAGTATTCTAATATTTGTTTACACTTTACGTGCCTCACAAATGTACCCTGTGATTGATTTGCGTCTTCTTCTTGGTCATCTGACCAGTGCGCCATTATGGCACTCCACTTCTCTCCCTCCCTCCCCCCCCCCCCTTCCCACCCCCCCTACCATTACCCTCCCCCTACCATTACCTCCTTGCTCTCTCCTTCCCCCCCCCCCCCTCCCTCCCCTATTCCTCTTGGTTCTCTCTAAATATGGCTGCCTAATAACCTCCTGATCATCTATCATTAAGGGTTGAAGGTCCGGGACAAATGGTGTAGGTTTGTCTTGAGTTAGGGACCACTGTTCTACTATTTGACTGTTAGTGGGTATAGGTCTACACTACTGCTGTAGGGTGTTAGACAGGGGTTTGTATTCTTGGGATTGTTAGTTAGTTCTGTTATATTTGTTATGCTCACTGTTGTCTGTCTGTCTATGTCTTTGTGGTATGAAAGGATGAATGCTTGGTTGCTCACGTCTCCTTCCCCACACCCCTTTCCCTTCCGCTAAATGTCTCACTTAGGTAATGAGCTGGAATGTGAGGGGACTTAACTCCATTCAAGAGGGCCCTGATTTAGACGTCATTAAGCGTCAGGCCCCCCATATTGTATGTATCCAAGAGACACACCTTACGGTCAGAAGGTCCTCTCCCTGAAGCGGGCCTGGGTGCTAGAGTTACCATTCCTCCTACTCTGTTACGCCAGGGGAGTATCCATATCAATCCAAAGCGCTTCCCATAGAGGTCATACAGGTAGCACCGGATCACTTTGGCCGTTATGTAGTCATACATTGTGCTCTTGTGGGGTTTACCTTTACTATTGCGTCTATTTATGTCCCACCTCCCTTTGATCCAGCAGTATTGCATCTAATATCCAGTAAGCTGGCTGCTATGCCTCCAAGCCCGTTACTCTGTATTGGTGATTTCAATGCCGTCCCTATCCCTCCTTGGATCGTCAAGTGTCTGGACACAGGCTCGGTCCGTCTGAACGAGTGGCTCACCTCTCTAGACCTCGCCGATGTTTGGCGTAGTAAACACCCTCAAGAGAGAAAATTCATTTTATTCCCTGTTCATAAGAGCTTCTCTCGGATGATCTGGCTGTCTCCCCCATATGATGCAGCACGTGACCAGAATATCCTATTCCCGCGCAGTGCGTCAGACCCCTCCGCTTGTTCATTAGCTCCTATAGGCCCTCCCAGCGACTCCCGCTATGGCGCCTGCACCCGGCTGGCTCCTGTCCCCAGCGGTCCAGAGTACTGTTAGGGCAGCGCACAACGAGTTCTGGATGTACACTCAACCCATCCTGATCCCCTTCTAGTCTGGGACTCGTACAAGTCCTCGGTACGGGGGCATTCATGTCGGGGGTAGCTGGCCATAGGAAGTCCTTGAATGCCCAGGAGGAAAGGCTGACGGCTGTACTGGTGACTGCAGAAAAGGATTATCTAGAGAAACCTACTCGGGGAATAAAAGACTTGGGCTCAGGCGCAGAGGAACATCTAGCTGTAGTGAAGGACGCACCAGCAAACGCTGCTAGCCAGGAAACGTCCATCTTGAATTTGGATAAAAACGGGAAGCTGCTTGCGTATTTATCGCGGGCTGAACGCCCCTGTGCTTCCGTTCCCTCTATGTTGATGGTAACGGAGCATTGATCACAGAACCCCGGGCCATTAACTGGTATTTCATGAATACTATTCTTCTCTTTACAGCTCCAGATTGTCCGCCTCTTCCGTCGAGATCTCCGGATTCCTTGACAGTCTTCCACTTTGGAGGCTCTCACAGGCACAGTCATCGAGCTTGATGCTCCGCTCTCGGCAGAGGAGGTGGAACTGGCCATCCAATCGTGCCCCCCGGTAAGACCCTGGACTTGATGGGCTGGGGGTGAGTGTATAGGGATAACTGTGAGACTCTGGTCCCCCTTCTCCTCAGCCTATACTCCGATGCGCTTGATAGTGGTTCCCTCCCCGACTCCATGCGAGAGGCCCTATTGTAGTTCTCTAAGCCTGGCAGGATCCCTGCTTCCTGACTCATACCGCCCAATTTCCCTCCTAAATTCAGATGTTAAAATACTAGCAAAAATTCTGGCAAAGAGGCTTAACAAAGTAATACTATCATTGGTTCACCCGGACCAGACAGGCTTTAGCCTGGGAGGGGAACTGACATAAATATACAAAGACTAAACTGAACATTGCAGAGGCAGAGCGGTCTCCAGACCCTGGTTTATATTATCCTTAGACAATTGTAAGGCGTTGATTCTGTGGAGTGGCCCTATTTGTGGACCCTTTGCCTAGAATGGGTTTTGGCCCTCGATTTACAGCATTGGTTAAGCTACTGTATAACGATCCCAGGCTAGGGTGCGGACCAACCTTAACATCTCACCTACTCTCCCTATGGCAGGGGCACTAGACAGGGTTCCCACTATCTCCCCTCCTCTTCGCCACTCGCCATGAGCCCCTTGCTGTGGCGATCCGCCACTCTGAGGGCATTAAGGGCATAACTAGAGGTACTATTATTGAAAAGGTATCTCTCTATGCTGATGATACACTTGTATACCTTGGGATGTGGGCCCCTCTCTGAATCCCTACGGCCCTGATAGAAACGTTATGGGGGTTCTCAGGCTTCGGGTTAACTGGGACAAATCGCCTATTTCCCTTATCTGAGGTAGGGGTACACTCCTCCCCGTCCCAGTCCGTGGTGTCCACCTTTAAATAGCTGGGAGTCCAGGTGTCACGCAAGGTCCGGCATTTAGCGGAGTTAACATACAACACCCCTGATAGCTGCAACGGAATCGCGCCTAAAAGCCTGGTCCACTCTCCCTTGTCTTTGTACGGCGTATTACTATATTTAAAATGATTTTCTCCCAAAATTGTCTATACCTTTTCCATGCCTGCCCTATACTACTCCTAAGAGTCTGTTTAAACGCTTGGACGGCATTCTCAGGTCCTTCTACTGGCAGAGTAGTGCCCCGCGATTCAGTCTAGCGCTGCTTCAGGCTCCCAAGTCTAGGGGTGGACTGGCTGCCCGGATCTGTATCTTTATTACCTGCTTCCCAGCTAGTATATGCCAGTGGTGGATAGATATAGACATGGGTAATGCAGCTACTGCACTGGCTGGTGCCCTGGTAGGTTCTACGAGGCCTAACAAACCTGCTGTAAGGTATAAGTCCCCATCTGATACCCCACTTCCCTACGTACTGTAGCGGTGTGCTGGCGTAGGGCACAATCCCTGGTAGAACCGAGCAGCTCTCCCCCCCTCTCGCCTAGGACTCCATTGTGGCTCAATCCGTGGCTCTCTCACTTCCTCCTCCCTCCCAGGCGGACAATGTGGGGGCAGCAGGGTGAAATTTGTAGGCCCACTCTTATCCCCGGAAGCGAGTTATTCAGCTTTACGAGATAAGGAAGAGACATACTGTAACCCAATACGGCCAGCTTCCTTACACGCAACTGCGAACGCATTCAAAGCCCAATTCGGCTCCTTCGCCTGACAGTGAAATTCTCCAAACTAAGACTCTGATGAGTACCCCCGACCTCCCTAGCCACTCACTCAGTGCTATGTCTCCTACAAACAAAAGTCCAGACCGTTTGATAGAGCCTGTGGAAACGTGGAGACAGGATATCCCTGACCTGTCAGATGATGCTGAGGGAGGTCGAACGTGCCTACTTCACATCTGTATTGAGTGCGAGGTACTTCCTGATCCAATCTAAATCCCTCCATAGAGTAACTTCACCCGTGCTAGACTATTTCGCATGGACAATGCCTAATATATCTTTGCTTTCGCTGTCAGCTGGAAGTCGGATCCTTCCTGCATTGGTGTCTGGTCCTGCCCTAGGTCCATGTCTTCTGGTCCGAAGTGCTGAGTTCTTAATTTACACTTTGATTTCCCACGCTTACTATCTCCCTCGTGTGTCTCCTCTGCCATCATAAATGAAGTTGTCAATGGCCACTATGACAAAATTTCTTTAGGTTTGTCCATACTACGCCCAAAAGTGGTGGTGATGACCTGAAGGACCAGGAGCCCCCTCCATTAAAAGATGGATACAATCATAATAGTGTCATTCCCCACTCCGATCCCTGTATACCAACAGGAGTGTCCCCAGAAGTTTTGACCGCATCTGGTCAATGGTGCGCGACTCCCCATACTGCCTTATAATCACTGTGTTTATATTCCTCTCCTGATGAAGGAGACTGAGCGTGCTGGTGTGTGTGTGTGTGACTGATTGTCTACGGTCAATATTTATTTGTGTTGTATCAAGTGTCTGGCTGCAGTATCCTGCTTTATCTACTATGTAATATCCCTCAGGTAGTTTGAAACGCAGTAACCTGACTGTTCCCATGCTGTTGTATAATAATCCTGTATTGGGGGAGGAAATATGTGACAGACAATCTTGATTTCTGTTTTTGTTTTTATGTTTTATAAAAATTCAAAACTGCAAAAATAAATACTTTTAAAAAAAAAATGAAGCAAACATACCTTGGAAGTCTGTAGCTACACTGATCGTAAACAATATCCTGTTTAATCCCTGAGTGGAGTGGTTTACTGATAAAAGATATACATATGATAATGAAGCCGTTTCTCTTCTATGGCTGCTTCAGCGTTGGTTCAGTGCTTCTCCTAGCACCGTGAGTTTTTCTCTGGCGAGAGGATGATGCAAGCACTCTTCTCCTTGCCAGACAGATAATCAATTGCTGCACCATCACCCGCTGCTGTGTATGATTGATCCGGCTCAGATTGATTGTCATGCTTGACTAACCTCCTTTGTAATTACAAGCTCATGTCTAATTGTTGATCTAGGCAGCCAGCCTGACCCAACTCTCCCACGGTCCTGAATGTTATAATTGTTTTTTTTTCAGCAAAACGACTCAGCTCAGGGATTAACCAAGTTATGATCCTGCAATCAGTGTAGCTACAGCATTCTCAAGGTATGTTTGCTTCATAATGTATCAAATCAAAATAGTAGGTTTCCTCTAAGTGAGTCATCAGGGTGTATACATGACCAAAGTATATTTAGGTTTGTCCCAGGTTGAAAAAAGGCTGTTTTCTTCTACGCAAGCCGCCACACCTAACCATGTTGCACAGCTACTGCAATTCATTTCTGTTCAACACTATGCGCTTGATTGCAAACATCACAAACCATGGGCAGTTGTGGTGCTGTTTTTGTAGGATGCTCAGCCATTTTTCCAGAACTTTGCATATCCAGGTGTGTACATGGAATAAACACTGTTTCTGATCATATTGACTGTGTAGCCTTCATGTTGTCTGCAGTCCGTATCTTGTGTGGTGACCAGCTGCTGTGACTACCTGCTCCCCTCCCTCTCCATAGAGCTCTGTTTTAGGAGGATAGGAGGAAAGGAGAGAGATATAATAGATAAAATGGAGAAGTAAGGACTTTCTTTCTCTGATAATTTATTTACAAAGTTTCTTGTATCACTTGTCCTATGATTTATGTGAAGTTTGGTAAAAAGTTACTGATCATTAAATAATTCCAACACGGTCTTCAGAACCAATCTTCTAGTGTTGGGTGTTGGCACCAAGACATATAATCCTATCCAAGGAAAAGCGAGTTGAGGAATAATCCCTATTACTGCATGTGTGTACCTGGCCCACTGCATATACATATCTGCCCTGAGATGTAGCATGCACACCTCACCTCTGGCTATACATTCGGATACATTCAGCAGAGCAGGGATAGCGCAGCGGCTATCTACCAAGAGATCTGATACTAGGAGAGGAATGTCTTTCTGCTTAATGTATGGATTTTGGCTTTTACATAATAGTCACGTATATATCCATTCCTTTCCATGGCAGCACATTATTCATACTCTAGGCACGTACAGCTATACTATGTAAGTAGACAGGTAGGAAATATGGATTATATGGAAGGTACAATACATAGATAGTGCTGCATGCTATGACCCCAATGGTATATACCACACCGTTTAATAGTCTCAGGATGAGCTGTATGGTTAGTGAGAACCAGATGCATGATATCTTCATACACTGCACATGCAATATTCCCCACTCGGAGATGATTCTGCGTTCGGTGTCGGATAGGCCACCTGGCCCGTACATTTGCCGGATGGCGGGTGAACAGAACAATCCAATTTGTCCCAATCTTAGGCCGATTTCACACAACCGTATGGGGGACGGGTCAACAGCGTCACCCTTCTCCTCTCCATTGGCGCCGATGTATGCCCGCCGCCAGGCTACATTCGTGTAATTCAGCCTTAGGCATGGGCGATTACTAGGCAGTGAGCTTCCATGATAACCCTTAGGCCCTGATTATGTTGTGGTAGTGGGGGCCACTTACACCCTTGACCATTGTAGGCAACATCACTGACCCTGCTCTTTCCCCATTCCAGCACCGTGTCAGCCCATAATGTCTATTTTTTTAGGGGTCACTCCAACTGGACTGTACACACAGATGGGGGGACGAGCCATGGGAATAGGGCGCCGGAGAAATGCAAGTTTTTGTGGGGTTTCCTACCCCAAGGGGTTTTTAATGTGACTGGAAACTCCTGAAAAAGTCCATATGGCCCAGTCACGGGATGGACCATACATGTTTCTTCATATTTTTGGCTTATATTCTTGTTCTTTGCACATTTAATTGGGTCCAGAGGTTTAATGCATCATGCGCTGTCATAAACCTCATGAGAAGTTTTGCGCTTCTGCTCCCTGTCCGATTTAGAATATTCTGCATGTTACGTGTGATATCTTTAGCCACATCTATGTTTTTTCACGTGAATAGCACTGCACAGGAGGGAGCCAGCTAAGGCTAACCGCAACACTCAGGCCGATTTCCTGGATTTTTTAGCTTTGGACAGACTAAGTGTTCTCTTCCAGCATTGTATCATTGACATCTATCCCTCCACAGGCATTAAGACAACTGTCTGGATGATCCCATGTTTATTTAAATTCCCTAAACCAAAAAAGAAAAGAACAATACCAAACCCCTCCCTTCCTTTAAGTGCACCACTTACCATGTGCCAGTGTTTGTTCAACTGACAAAGTAAAGATAAGGCTTTATGCCCTAACTATAGTACAGCGCCTGATGATAGAAATTGTCCCCCGTGAACCCCCAAATATATATATGAACCTAGGGTTTGACTGAGCATGCATGTATTATGAATGGGGGGTGGGTAGAAATCTAGAGAATCTAAAGACTCCTCTCATGGGGGTTCATGTCTCTTTGAACCAAGGGTTTCGGCATATCAGATGTTGACAAGTCCCATCAAAATCCATCCATTGTCCACCTCTATGTCCACCTCCATACGGTACTGTCACCTTTCACATCTCTTTCTACAGATGAGAAAATAGTACTTGAGCCTTCAGAACTACCTCATTTAGGGATACAGGCAGCCCCAGGGTTATTACAGGAGAGGTTCTGTAGGTTTGTTCTTAAGTTGAATTTGTAGTAAGTCGGAACTGTATATTTTTATAACTGTAACCCCGCCAAATTTTTTATGGTCTCTGTGACAATTGTATTTTAAAAATGTTGGGTTACATACTTTACTGGGGCTCTAGAACTAATTACCAACATCCAGAGGTCATTTGTAACTAGGGTCGTCTGTAAATCAGTGTTCTTAAGTAGGGGACCTCCTGTAGTGTTGTACAGAACCTGAAATGATCTACTTTCCATACTTTTAATGGAACACATTTTATAACCTCCTGACTTCCCTGATTCATATAGAGGCAGTCCCCAGTTACGTACAAGATGGGTTCTGGGGTTTGTTCTTAAGTTGAATTTTATCTAAGGTCGAAACTATATTTTATAATTGTAGTCCAGACAAAAAAATTTTTTGCCCGGTGACAATTGGAATTATAACATTTATTTGCTGTATTGGGACCAAGATTATCAATAAGCTCATTAACAGACACCTACAGCTCATCATTGCAGTCTGGTACTAAAGTAAAGCATCCAGAGGTCACAGTGGTCAAGGGGTCAGTCTGTAACTAGGGTCTTCTCTGTTGAGTCGGTGTCCTTAAGTAGGGGACGCCTGTATTCTGTTTGTGCATGCGTTCAGATTTAATTGCTACTCCCTGACTCTGGTGGTATTAAATCCTTATGCTAATGTCGATATAAGATAATGCGGTTGGCTATACCAAACTGGTGGGTTCGGTTGACTTTGATTTCATCTAGATGTGCCTTAAAATTGGAAAAACAATGTTCAATTATTTTAATACTTTTAATTGAGAATAATCCAATATAAAAACATCTTGGGTCATGTAGCGGGTGAAATCTATGCACAAATACGAACGCACATTCTTCAAAGACGATCAAACATTTAGCTGTGTACAACACAGCCCCTTTCAGGTAGATGCATAACATAGAGAAACACTTCCTGCACAATGGAGCACCTGTCATCCCCATGTCACTCCGGAGACCATGATAAAAACACAGGATAACAAGTACGGTGTGAAGAGAGGTGTCATTGCCTCAATGTGCTGCAAACCCGGCTGTCAGGAGGTCAGCCATTGTTGAAGTAGTATATTTTGGGGACCCAACAGGAAATGATACTTCTTTATAGCACATTGACATAATGCCATTCCCAAATAGGTGATGGTAAATAGGTGCACATATAGGATTGGGATCTGCTGTTATAATGTAAGTAGCATTTAAAGGGGTCCTCCTGCTCGCAAACCATTGGCTACATTCACACTGCCGTTGCCGCCCTTACCTCGGAGCCGGGATCGGCATTGCACGGGGAGAGGAGGGGAGGAGAGGTGAACAGCTCACCCCCGCCCCTCAGCCATAGAATACATGATGCACCAGCGCCGTATATACGGAAAAGAAAGAAGGTCTATCTTTTCCCGGGTATGGGTAGGCGGTATCGGTGCAGCACTTATGGCGCCGTGTCGCCATTGCCGTCTATGGAGGAGAATAGGTCACCCTATATATGTAGGCCGTATAATTGCGTCGGCCGTATATCGTCCTCCCCCAATACGGCATTTGATGTAGCTTAAAGTAAAACAACATATATCCCCGGTTTTATAGCTTAAAGACCAAAACCTTTTCAATTCTCCATTGTCATTTTAGAGAAATTCTCTGGAAATCTGGAGTAAATTTATTTTCAGTATCGTATGGGGGGTGGGGGGGGTTTTGACTCAGTTGCACAAAAAGTCAAGGCACTCTTATAATGGTACCTTTCTTACCTTAGTACCTTACTGTTGGGTGGATGTGGGAGCTGAGGACAACCACCCTTTAAAGGGACCTATCGCTAGCTGAACCGTAATAACCACTGCCAGTTGTTCAAGCGCTCACACCTTCCATATATGTTGTTCTCTCATGGACCAGTGTGGTTGGCCATCATCAGAAAATAACTTGAACTAAGATGTTATTGGTTGTATAAAGGTACAAGGAGGCTGAGATTTAAAATTAAGTCAATCTCCCCTTTTTCCTTAGAAAGCCCTCCACTTTAATTGATTGACTGCATCCAGAGACATCACTAATAGAATCTCCTGAAGTCGATGCATGATGTCATCAAAAGAGTAGTGGCGTTGGAGCTCCCAACCTTAAAACTCTCCTTCTCCTGAACTTATACAACACTTTACATCTCACTACAAAGTTGATTTTCTGGATGATGCCCACCACACGGGTCATGGAAGAAACAAAATCTATAAGGTGTGTACCTGTCGACAACTATGGTGAGTGGTTTATTAGGCCAATGGCTGATGACAGTTCCCTTTAAACAACCTATATCTTTTGCGATTATATACCAAAAATGTGAACGCTATGCTATACCATCAGTAGTGATAAACATAGGCGATTAGGAAAAATCGTGGCTCGTAAAATAGGAAAAAAAAATGTTTTGCCCCATCATGTTTACAACCATCTGAGATCGCCTTAAACCAGTACCCACAACCGGTTGACTGGAACTTGTTAAATGCGATTGCAGGATTTGGCCAGGATGACCCTTTATCGCTGAACAACGACCATGTTTGAATTAACTGCAGTGATTTGGAGGTTGCTCCAGGCAACTCCCAAGCATAGAGCAAGTTTCTATAGACCAAACTGCTCAAGGGCAATGGGAGTTTAACTTTGGTGGCCTTTGGTGTCCAATGATACCATCAAATGTTGACTCTTGAGGAAAAGGGCTAAAAAAGTGTATCACAAAGCGTCACAACAATTTCTGAGGTACGAGACCGTCTTTCCGTTTGTAATGTCCTACAAAAAAACAACCAAATGTTAAATGTTTGTCAGTAAGGCCTACATTCTAGTAAGACCACATGACAGATGTAAGGGTCTGCATATAGAGGACCAGGAATACCCTGATGCCAACTAGTGCTAGCAACTGTTTTTTCCAACGTTACCTGTCAATACCATCAAGCAATAAGTAAAATTCCATGTGACTTGACCTGTATCCCACTAGAATATGCTACTCCCGGTATGCTTGACAAATTCTCATGACAGAAGAACCACTGGAAGCCAGTCTAAACAACCACCAAGACCTCCCGGGGGAAATTAGAGGTTAGGATTAAACAATAAGTTTTGTTGCGGGGATTAGAAGGGACAAAGTAGGACAAACAGGGTGACAGTGCGTCCCAGTCCAATGTAAATAAACGGAGGATGACGGCAAATAGCCACTCAACGCGCCAGTGATTTGAATCTAGAAGAACCAGAGGTCTCGTCTCAGGGCACATCTGGCTGCGCTGAGCCTTATTGAACGTATACTCACAGACAATCTGAGAATAGAGGAAAAAAGTATTTTGATAATATATTATACACTAGTGTTGAGCCACGAGGGCATGTTTTTAAATGTGATTGCAAATCCCACCCAATTTTGGACAGAGAATTTTTCCACAAAAAATTGTTATTATGAGTTTTCAAACTCATTTCCAGTTATACAAGAGTCGGTTACGTAACGGGATTAGCGTCAGTCCTTGGGTTTGACTTAAGTTGAATTGGTATGTTAAAGTTGGAACTGTTATATTTTCTTATTGTAGCTCAAGACAAAAATTTTTTTGTCCTCATGACACATTGGATTTTCTACAATTTTGCTGTAATGGATCACAGGATATCAATAAAGCTTCATTTACGACACCGTACAGCTTGATCATTGCAGCCTGGGGACCAAAGTAAAGATCCAAGAGCTTCACAGAGGTCACAGTGGGCAAGGGGTCCGTCTGACGTCAGGAGTCCTTAGTAGGTGCTGCCTGTATTCTGTATCTCTCTGTATCTGTGCATTAATTTGAGTCTTCTTTGAGGCTGGAGTGCGGAGCCAAAATATTTTAAAAAGCTATACTTTAGCTCTGATAAGATTTTTAACAAAAGTTCTTATTTTTATTTGAACTGTGAATTATTCATAGATTAAGTAAGATATTTTCACCCCAATCATTGCTTTGTATCTGTGAAAAAACTAAAAACAAAAAACATCGGCAACCAATGTATATAAGACATATATGTTCAAGTTGATCTTGCACGATGGATCTTTCAATATGTGCAGCACCAGTGACGACTTTGGAAGCAGTACCATCTTGAAACAGGTTTTGTTAAAACAGTTTCTTAGTGCTCCCAGAGATAGTGTGGACTTGCCTGTATTGTTAACCTCCCGTGTGTGGATACTGCGACTTGAATCTAGTCCTATTACATCTCTCTTTTCTGACTATCATTGCATTTCTGATTTTGTATGTGTTGCCATCCTAAAGGGGACTATGTATGCGATTTTTTTGAGTCACTTTCTTGGTCTCTGACTTGTTTGCTGACAATGTTTTGCCTCCATTTTCTCCCTGTCTTCCTTTTTTGAGTCATTTTTAAATCAACCGAGTTGGAAGCGTCATTTAGGGCAGTCATCAAGTAGGCAAAGACAGCTGGGGGTGGAAGTGAGTATCAGGGCCATTCGTATAAGGCCCCCAAACCATTACTACTCACTTGACAGTCAGCTCGTTTAAAAGGTTCTAACAATATACTTTCCATTGCTTCATCTAGCCCAGAGTAAATAACATATCAGTATTTCATCTCAAGTCACTTTATCTTAAGGCACTACCACCTATCCCGGACCAGGTCTAGTTGTATTTTACCTCCACAACCTCTATCGAAAAGATTACGTATCGTCAAGTAACTAATGTTCTGTTTTCAGATTCTGAATACCCTGAAGGACTGAAGACTCCAACAAACTTGGTTCATTTTCTCTTCAAGTCACGTAAGACAGCAGTTTTGTGAAATGATCATTGGACAGGAACATTAAAGGATGCTTCTGGCTTATTTTAATGACATCTTTTTTTTGTATTTTTTGTATCAAGCTTCCAAATTGAAAAGGATACAAGCAAAGCGCCACACCTAACCATGGTTTGCACAGCTACTGCAATTCATTTCTGTTCATCACTATGCAGCTGAGTTGCAAAACCATCACAAACCATGGGCAGGTGTGGTGCTGTTTTTGGTAGATAGCAGCCATGTTTTCCAGAAACTTTGCAATATACAGGGTGTGTACATGAGGAATAACACTGTTTCTGATCATTATGTGACTTGTAGCCTTCATGTTGTCTGCAGTCCGTATCTTGTGTGTGGAGACCTAGCTGCTGTGACTACCTGCTCCCCCTCCCCTCTCCATAGAGCTTCTGTATTAGGAGGATTAGGAGGAAAGGAGAGAGGATAATAGGATAAAAGTGGAGAAGGAAGGACTTTCTTCTGATAAATTTATTTACAAAGTTTCTTGTAGTCACTTGTCCTATGGATTTATGTGAAGTTTGGTAAAAAGTTACTGATCATTTAAATAATTCCAACACGGGTCGGTCAGAACCAATATTCTAGTGTTGGGTGTTGGCACCAAGAAATCATATATCCTATCCAAGGAAAAGCGAGTTGAGGAATAATCCCTATTACTTGCATGTGTGTACCTGGCCCAGCTGCATATACATATCTGCCCTGAGATATAGCATGCAGCACCTTCACCTCTGCGTATTATCATTCTGGATACATTCAGCAGAGCAGGGATAGCGCAGCCTGCTATCTACCAGAGAGATCTGATACTAGGAGAGGAATGTCTTTATAATTCCAACACGGGTCGGTCAGAACCAATATTCTAGTGTTGGGTGGGGGCACCAAGAAATCATATATCCTATCCAAGGAAAAGCAAGTTGAGGAATAATCCCTATTACTTGCACGTGTGTACCTGGCCCAGCTGCATATACATATCTGCCCTGAGATATAGCATGCAGCACCTTCACCTCTGCGTATTATCATTCTGGATACATTCAGCAGAGCAGGGATAGCGCAGCCTGCTATCTACCAGAGAGATCTGATACTAGGAGAGGAATGTCTTTCTGCTTAATGTATGGATTTTGGCTTTTTCAATAATAGTCACGTATATATCCAATTCTTTCCATTTTGGCAGCACATTATTCATATCTAGGCACGTACAGCTATTTACTATGTAAGTAGACAGGTAGGAAATATGGATTATATGGAAGGTACAATACATATATAGTGCTGTCATGCTATGACCCCAATAGTATAATACCACACTGTGTAATAGTCTCCAGGATGAGCTGTATTGTTAGTGAGAACCAGATGCTATGATATCTTCATACACTGCACATGGCAATATTTCTCCCACTCGGAGATGAGCTGCGTTCGGTGTCGGGTATGGCCACCTGACCCGTACATTTTGCCGGATTGGCGGGTGAACAGACAATCCAATTTGTCCCAATCTTAGGCCGATTTCACACAACCGTATGGGGGACGGGTTTACAGGCGTCACCCCTTCTCCTCTCCATTGCGCCGGATGTATGCCCGCCCGGCAGGCATACATTCGTGTAAATTCAGCCTTAGGCATGGCGTGATTACTAGGCAGTGAGCTTCCATGATAACCCTTAGGCACCTGATTATGTTGTGGTAGTGGGGGCCACTTACACCTTGACCATTGTAGGCAACAGTCACATGACCCTGCTCTTCCCCATTCCAGCACCGGTGTCAGCCCATAATGTCTATGTTTTTAGGGGTCACATCCAACTGGGACTGTACACAAACCAGCTGGGGGGGGGAGCCAGCCCTTGGGCTAGAGGCGCGGAGGCGCGAAAGAAGCGGCGCAAGGAAGAACGAGCGCAGGAATCGGAGAAAGCGCGAGGGACGGGCGCGGAGAGGAGGAGAGAAAGAAAGAAGCAGAAAGACCTGCACGTTTTTTTGGGGTTTCTACCCCAAGGGGTTTTAATGTGACCTGGAAAACCTCCTGAAAAAGTCCATATGGCCCAGTCACGGATGGACCATACATGTTGCTTCATACTTTTGGCTTATATTCTTGTTCTTTGCACATTTAATTGGGGTCCAGAGGTTTAATGCATCATGCGCTGTCATAAACCTCATGAGAAGTTTGCTTCTGCTCCATGTCCGATTTAGAAATGTCTGCAATGTTCTGTGTGATATCTTTAGCCACATCTATGTCATTTTTCACGTGAATAGCACAATGCACAGGAGGGAGGCCAGCTAAGGCTACACGCAACACTCAAGGGCCGATTTCCTGGATTTTTAAGCTTTGGACAGAACCTTAAGTGTTCTCTTCCAGCATTGTATACATGTACATCTATCCGCAGGCATTAAGACAACTGTCTGGATGACTCCCATGTTTATTTTTAAATTCCCTAAACCAAAAAAGAAAAGAACAATACCAAACCCCTCCCTTCCTTATAAAGTGCACCCAACTTACCATGTGCCAGGTTATTGTTCAACTTGACAAAAGTAAAGATAAGACTTTATGCCCATGACTGTAGTACAGCGCCTGATGATAGAAAATTGTCCCCCTGAACCCCCAAATATATATATATGCAACCTAGGTTTGACTGAGCATGCATGTATTATGAATGGGGGATGGGTAGAAATCTAGAGAATCTAAAGACTCCTCTCATGGGGGTTCATGTCTCTTTTGAACCAAGGGTTTCGGCATATCAGATGGTTGACAAGTCCCATCAAAATCCATCCGTTGGTCCACCTCTATGGCCACCTCCATACTGTACTGTCACCTTTCACATCTCTTTCTACAGATGAGAAAATAGTACTTTGAGCCTTCAGGAACTACCTTCATTTAGGGATACAGGCAGCCCCAGGGTTATGTACAGGAGAGGTTCTGTAGGTTTGTTCTTAAGTTGAATTTGTAAGTAAGTCGGAACTGTATATTTTATAACTGTAACCCCAGCCAAATTTTTTATGGTCTCTGTGACAATTGTATTTTAAAAATGTTGGGTTATCATACTTTACTGGGGCTAAAGTACAGTAAATTACCAACATCCAGAGGTCCATTTGTAACTAGGGGTCGTCTGTAAGTCAGGTGTTCTTAAGTAGGGGATCTCCTGTAGTGTTGTACAGGACTGAAATGATCTACTTTCCATAACTTTTAATGAAACAACATTTATACCTCCTGACTCCCTGATTCATATAGAGGCAGTCCCCAGGTTACGTACAAGATAGGTTCTGGAGGTTTGTTCTTAAGTTGAATTTGTATGTAAATCGAAACTGTATATTTTATAATTGTAGATCCAGACAAAAAATTTCTTTGCCCCGGTGACAATTGGAGTTTAACATTTATTTGCTGTATTGGGACCAAGGATCATCAATAAAGCTTCATTACAGACACCTTACAGCTGGTCATTGCAGTCTGGGACTAAAGTAAAGCATCACCAGAGGTCACAGTGGTCAGAGGGGTCAGTCTGTAACTAGGGGTCTTCTGTGAGTCGGGTGTCCTTAAGTAGGGGACCGCCTGTATTCTGTTTGTGCATGCGTTCAGATTTAATTGGCTACTCCCTGACACCTCTGGTGGTATTGAATCCATATGCTAATGGCGATATAAGATAATGGGTTGGCTATACCAAAACCGGTGGGTTCGGTTGACTTTGATTTCATCTATATGTGCCTTAAAATTGGAAATAAATGTTCAATTATTTTAATAATTTTTAATTGAGAATAATCCAATATAAAAACATCTTGTGTCATTAGCAGGTGAAAACTATGCACAAATACTGAACGCACATCTTCAAAGGACGATCAAACATTTAGCTGTGTACACACAGCCCCTTTCAGGTAGATGCATATACATAGAGAAACACTTACCTGCACAATGGAGCACCTGGCATCCCACATTCACTCAGGAGACCATGATAAAAACACAGGATAAACAAGACGGTGTGAAGAGAGGTGTCATTGCCTCAATGTGCTGAAAACCCGGCTGTCAGGAGGTCAGCCATTGTCGAAGTAGTATATTTTGGGCCCAACAAGGAATGATACATTCTTTATAGCACATGGACATAATGCCTTTCCCAAATAGGTGATGCTAAAAGGGGTACAGATCAGGATTAGATCTGCTGTTATAATGTAGTAGCATTTAAAGGGGGTCCCCCTGCTCGCAAACCACTTAGGCTACATTCACACTGCCGTTGCCCGACCGTACCGTACCGTAGCGGGCAACGACAGTGCACGGGGAGAGGAGGAGGAGGTGAGCGCAGCTCACCCCCGCCCCTCTCCATAGAGATACATGGCGCACGGCGCCGTATTACAGGAAAAGATAGGACAGGTCCTATCTTTTTCCCGGGTACGGAGCGCTATGGTGCCGCACCGTACCACTCCCGTAGGGCGCCGTGCGCCCATTGCCATCTATGGAGGACGTATATCGGCCGTATATACGTCCTCCATACGGTAGTGTGAATGTAGCCTTACAAGTAAAACCAACAATATGTATCCCCGGTTTTTAAGCTTAAAAGACAAACCTTTCCAATTTCTCCAATTGTCATTTTAGAGAAAATTCTGGAAAATTCTGGAGTAAATTGACTTTTCAGTATAATGGGGGGGGGGGGGGGGGAATTGGCACTAAAGTTGCACAAAAAGTCAAGGCCACTCTTATATATGGTACCTTTCTCTACCTTAGTACCTTACTTGTTGGGTGATGTGGGAGCTGGACAAAGGGAACCTATCAGCAGAAATTGACCTAATAAACCACTGCCAGTATGTTGCCAAGCAGCTCCATACCTTCCAGATAATGTTTCTCTCATGGTCCAGTGTGGTGGCATCATCCAGAAAATCAACTTTGAAATAAGATGTTAATTGGTTGTATAAAGTCAAGGAGGCGGAGATTTTAACAATGAAGTCAATCTCCCTTTTCCTTAGAAAGCCCCCTCACTGTTATTGATGGACCTGCATCCAGAGACATCACTAACTAGATCTCCTGAAGTCCGATGCATGATGTCAATCACAGAGGAGGTGGCGTTAGGAGCTCCCAACCTTAAACTCACCTTCTCCTTGACATTATACAACCAATTTACATCTCACTTCAAAGTTGATTTTCTGGATGATGCCACCGCACTGGGTCATGGAAGAAACAAAAACTAGAAGGTGTTACGCTGTTTGACAACATACTGGTAGTGGTTTATTAGACCAATTGCCGATGACCGGTTCCCTTCAAACACCTATATCTTTTGCAGATCTGTTGAACCAAAAATGTTGAACTCCATGCTCCACTATATTCAGTAGAAGGTGATTTGAAAATCGTGGCCACAAAATGGAAGAAAAAACTTGATCATGTTACAACCATCTGAGATCAGCCTTAAACTAGTGGCCCACAAGTGAGTTTGGGTTGAGAAACTTAATACATGCGCTTCAAGGATTTGCCAGGACCAATCTTTAATTGCTGAACCAACGAACATGTTGAATTCAGTTTAATGATTTGAGGTTCGGTCCAGGCAATCCACAACAATAAAGCAAGTTTCTTAGACCAAACTGGCTCAAGGGCAATGGGGTTCAGTCTTTGGATGGCCTTTGTGTCGAACAGCATATCATCTTGCCATCAAATGTTGACTCTTGAAGGAAAAGGGCTAAAAAAAAAAAAGTTTTACAAGCAGTCCCGGAAATTTTCTGAGCTACGAGACCTCTTCCGCCAAAAAAAAACAACCAAAATTGTAAATGTTGTCAGTAATGGCCTTCCTAGGCCTACATCAATAAGACCAGTGTGTAAGGGTCTGCATATAGGAGTGTCAGGGGTACCAGGAATACCCTAATGCCACTAGATGATAGCAACTGTTTTTCCAACGTTTACCTGTAAAATACGATCAAGCAATAAGAAAATTCCATGTCACTTGAATGTATCCCAATAGAATATGCTACTCCCGGTTATGCTTGACAAATCTCATGACAGAAGACCACTGGAAGCCAGTCTAAACAAACCACCAAGACCTCCCGGGGGAAATTAGAGGTTAGAGATTAAACAATAAGTTTTGTTGCGTTGGGATTTAAGAAGGGACAAAATAGGACAAACAGGGTGAAGTGCGTCCCAGTCCAATGTAAATAAACTGAGGATGACGGCAAATAGGCCACTTCAACGCAGCCAATTGATTTGGAATCTAGAAGAACCAGAGGTCTCGTTCTCAGGGCACATTGGCTGCAGCTGAAGCTTTATTGAACTGTATCTCACAGACAATCTGAGAATTAAGAGGAAAAAAGTATTTTATGAAATATATATACACTAGTGTTGAGCCACAGAGGAATTGTTTTTAAATGTGATTGCGAAATCCACCCAATTTTGGACAGAGAATATTTTCCACAAAAATTGTTAAGAACACCAAACAAGGCCTGAGTGTTCAACTCATTTCCAGTTATACAGGCAGTCCCGGGGTTACGTACAGGATAGGTTCCTTGGGTTTGCACCTAAGTGGAATTTGTATGCAAGTCGGAACTGTATATTTTCTAATTGTACCTCAAGACAAAAATTTTTTTTTGTCTCAGTGACAATTGGATTTTCTACATTTTTGCTGTAATGGGATCAAGGATTATCAATAAAGCTTCATTACAGACACCTTACAGCTGATCATTGCAGCCTGGGACCAAAGTAAAGCATCCATAGAGCTTCACAAGAGGTCACAGTGGGCAGAGGGGTCCGTCTGTAAGTCAGGTGTCCTTAAGTAGGGGGCTGCCTGTATCTGTATCTCTCTGTAATCTGTGCATGTGAATTTGAAGTCTTCTTTGAGCTGGGAGGCAGAGCCAAAATGTCTCAAAAAGCTGATACTTTGCTCTGATAAGATATTTTACAAAGTTTCTTATGTTTATTTGAACTGTTGAATTATTCATAGATTAAGTAAGATAATTTCCCCCCAATCATTGCCTTGTTTCTGTGATAAAAACTAAAACAAAAACATGGCAACCAATGTCATATATGACATATATGTTCAAAAGTTGATCTTGCACGATGGATCTTTTCAATATTGTCAGCACAATGGACGACTTTGGAGAGCATTACCATCTTGAAAGGTTTTGTTAAACAGTTTCTTAGTTGCCTCCCAGAGACTAGTGTGGACTGCCTGTTATTGGTTAACCTCCAAGTGTGTGGATACTGCCTGATCTTGAATCTAGTCCTATTACATCTGCTCTGTTTTCTGACTATCATTGGCATTTCTGATTTTGTATTGTGTTGCCATCCTAAAGGTGACTACTGTATGCGAGTTTGTTTTGAGTCACTTTCTTGGTCTTGACTTGGTTTGCTGACAACTGTTTTGCCTCCACTTTTTTCCCTTCTTCATTTTTTGAAGTGTAGTTAACATCACCCAGTTGGGAAGCGTCATTTAGGGCAGTCATCAAGTAGGCAAAGACAGCTGGGGGTGGGGGTGAGTATCAGGGCCCACCAACCATTACTACTCACGTGACAGTCAGATTCCAATGTAGCCCAGAGTAAACAACACATCAAATCAGTCTTTGATCTGAATTTTCACTTTATCTTAAGGCATTACCACCTATCCCGGATCTAGGTCCAGTTATATTTGATACCTCCACTACCTACCTTTAAAAGATAAAGTATTGTCAAGTAACTAATGATTCTGTTTTTCAGATTCTGAATAACCTGAAGACTGAAGAATCCAACAATCTTGGTACATTTTCTCTCAAGTCAACGTAAGACAGCAGTTTTGTGGAAATGATCTTGGTAAAGGAACATAAAGGATGCTTTCTGGCTTATTTTTATATGACATTTTTATTTGTGTATCAAGCTTCCAATGTGATAAAGGAAGGAAGCTCTCGAGAAATGATCTCTCGTAATTGACTCCTTCACGGAGGTCACAGCCAAGCCATTATTGCTGACCACAGTATGGATCTTAACCTGTCAAATTTTGTTTTATTGCACATATTTCCCTTTAATTAAAGTCTCAGTATGGATGTATACAGCACAGCAAAGCCATCCATCACTTGCAATTTCTCATTACTAGACCTCAATGAATCATACTATTGCAATGAAAACTTGACCAACAGTGGCCTTCTGGGCACCAACAGGCATTATTTCATTGGGCTCCTCTTATCCTGCCTCTACACAGTTTTGCTTTTTCCTATCGGATTCATCGGAAACATCATGATTTTGGTCGTAAACATCCGTTTTCGAGAAAAGATGACCATCCCGGATTTGTACTTCATCAACTTAGCGGCTGCAGATCTTATCCTGGTGGCAGACTCTCTAATCGAGGTTTTCAACCTCAACGAGAAATATTATGATATTACCATACTTTGCACCTTCATGTCCCTGTTTCTCCAGATCAATATGTACAGCAGCATATTCTTTCTTACATGGATGAGCTTTGACAGATACATTGCACTGACGAAAGTGATGAAATCCAATATTTTCCGGACTAAAGAGCATGCACGCTTGAGTTGTGGATTGATCTGGATGGCCTCTATATCGGCCACGTTGTTGCCGTTCACGGCGGTACAAGTCCAGCATACGGAAGACGGCCATTTCTGCTTTGCAGATGTCAAAGAAATCCAATGGTTGGAAATCACACTTGGGTTCATCATTCCTTTCGCAATTATTGGCCTCTGCTATTCCTTGATTATTCGTGTTCTCATCAGGGCACATAAGCACCGAAACCTAAGACCAAGGAGGCAGAAAGCTCTGAGAATGATTGTGGTGGTAGTCTTGGTGTTTTTTATCTGTTGGCTACCAGAAAATGTATTTATTAGCATCGGACTACTGCAAAGCTCTGATGGCCAGCAGGACAATGAGTCTTTTAGGCACAGCCACCCTCTTACAGGACACATTGTCAACCTGGCAGCATTCTCCAATAGCTGCCTTAACCCTCTGATTTACAGTTTTCTGGGTGAAACTTTTCGAGACAAGCTTCGATTGTACATCAAGGACAAGAGGAACATGTCTGCCTTAAATAGGTTCTGCCAAGCATCACTCAAGTCAGTCATTCCGGACAGCTCGGAACATTCCGAAGTCAAATATAACAGCGGAGTGTAAATAATCTCAACTATATAATGGTTTCAGGATCCGTTCACATCTATGTTCCGGTTGCCATTTATAACGGAATTCAAGACACAGCTAGCAACTCTGTCATCAATGGATTGCAAGGTTGCCCAATTGACTACATAGTACACATAACTCTAATTTTTCCCATCTAATACTCCGGAAAATGTGATTTATAGCGCGCATCACCTTAACAAACTTTGAATAAATAAGTAGTCCAGTGTGTGTTCATAAGGAAAAATAATGTTTTTAGGAATTCTTCATTTTCCAGTTCCTTTCCTCTCTGTTATCTGTACTTGCAGTCTTCTCTGAGCTGGGAGGAGACGTAGCTGCTGTGACTCATTACTCCCAGAGCGCCCATGTAATCTGACACCTAACTGAGCCTCTGTCCGACTTGCTAGACATAATTCAGCAAAAATTTTACAGAGAAACTTATTTTAGGAGGGAAATTTAGACAAGTGGAGAAGGAAGCACTTTGTCCGATACAACGTATTAAAAAATTCCTTGCATTCACTTGTACTATTGATTTGTGCAAGGTTTGATGGAAAGTTACAGACCATACAGCTATGATACAATCTTTGTAGACATTCTACAGTTGAGTTCTGGTTTATGTTACAGAGATGGAATGACATTAGATGTACGGAAACTGTTAAAATGGTTTATCAGGGTAATGTACATTTATGGATATAATGTATCACCATATAATTCCAACGTCTGACATATCCGTGAAGAGTAAAAGAACTGATTATATGTCACCTGCTTCTTTTACGTGTTACAGAGAGCAATTTGTTAAGCAACTTTTGCAGTGAGCAGGCAGCTCCGGGGAAGAAGACTACTGTATGCCCCCAGTATCCGCTACAGACCTGCTTTTATGTCCCGTTCTTCTAGAAATCGAGCTCGGCGCAATCACGTAGTCTGCAAATGAGCAGTAGATCCCCAGAAGTAGGCTCGTCGCTGGCAGCTACAGCACGGCCGAAACTCGGAGATGCGGGTCTGTAGTGGCTTCTGGAGACGTGGAGTTGACTTTGCCCCTCGAGTTGTCCGAGGCTACTCCACGCCCCCAGTAGCCTCTAAAATTAATTAGCATATTTAAGGATTAAACTTTATTTCTGCAGCATCTGCACCCAAGAATTAGTGAAAAATGAGATGCAGCTGCTGCAGGGAGGAGGAATCCCATGGGGAATCGTTCCAAAAATAGATTCCCCATGGTAGGTTTCCTTTAAGAAAGGAGGAGGCCATGGATAACAAATATTAGATGTTTACTCCAGTCACGGCGCCTGGATTAATGAAGTAGTGTCCCTGGTTTATCATGTTTCATTTAGACGGCAGATTTCCAGTAAAGGAGCTTTCTAGGAATTCTAGAAGTATTTTGATGCAATTTCTGGTCTTTGACTATAGCATCCCTGGCGGAAATGTCTTGGGGACCCGATCTGCCATTGCCTGGACTCCTCAGTCTAGGAACATATGAGAAAGTGATTTCCTGAGGTCAGAGGGGGAAGTCCCCTTAAATTTTTTGTTGCGCTTTTATGAAGCAGAATGCACTTTTTCATTTGTGTATAGTGGCTATAGTATTACTTGCCAAAATCAGTTCTCAATTTCAGTGAATGCCGCTCTGGATCACAGTAAAGGCTTACAATGACAAACTTACTCAACTTCTAAGGTAGGAAAAATGCACGTGTCTGACGGAGTTGTCCCAAGTTTATATATTACCACCACCACCCCTTCCGGAGGACAGGAAATAACATTGTGATTAATATGAGTCTAATCCATGGGGCCACCACCAATGACAAGGTGGGAGTCCTATTCCCCTTATTGCACAGACCTTCTTTTTTATTTTATATTTTTTTGTTCTTTGAAACTCGATTCTTCATCCTATGTGTGTGTGTTGGGGCCAGGGTATGGCAATTAATTGATCCTTTGTTCTCAGCAATCGAGAAGAGTGTTCGCCATCTCAAAAGTTAAACAACATAAGGGAAATAAGGTTTCAATGGCCAAAAACTCAGCATGCTAGGAAACAAAAACATTGCAAACACCAACGATAGTCTGCAAGATGCTTATAAAAGGTTTCATTAGTATCTTGCTGGCAGATCCCTTATAGCTTGGCAGGACCGTGATCACACCCACTAATGTGCACAAATAACACATGGCCTATTGAACTCATTCTCTTAATAAGATAAAGCCAGTGATGTAATTAAAAAGTAAAAACAGGAAACTTTTTACAAAGGGCAGAAAGATGCCATTAAAATCTACGTAAGAAAAAAGAAATCACCAACATTCCAAGCAGTTGGAGATGTGTATGAGAAAAAACATTACATATGATCTCTATTAGCCAGGAAACACAAGTGAGGGAACCCATCAAGTCCAATGTGCAGCCAATCACAATCTACATACAAAGTACGTCACTGCTGAGGCCACTGTGATTGTCTCCAAAAGTGATCTTAAGTTAAGTATCAGGATTTTAGTATCAATAAAAGCCCCTTTAAATTTAAGGTAGTAATTGCCTTTAAAAACTACGTCTTGGCTCATTTGGTGATATGAGGGGTGAGCGCTAATCTCATGGTATGAGTATATGGGCAAGCATTCCTAGTAAAATCAGCTTCCGATTAACTACTCTCAAAAGTATTTTCTAACCATTTTGAAAAACACCTTTGGGGCTCGGTAGCGAAGGCATTCAAAACAAAAGGATTGTGCTAACCCTTCTCTGGCTCCTAGTTCCTGCGTTACAACAGTACTTTCAGTCTTCGGCAAACTGTGCTTTCATGGGACCCACTTTGGCCAATCTGCAGCCTCCTCGGACAAAGGAACAACACTTGTCATTACAAGTGTTGCTTGTGATTGGCAGTATCGTCCCATGATCCAAGGAGACCACACCTTGGCCAATGCAGGGCCTGTAAACCCTGACACTTTCGCTGAGCAAAGTTCAAGAAGAAAAAAAGTACAACTCCAACACAGGAATCAAGTACCATGATCATAAAGAAAAATTAAACGACATTCGCCAATTGTCCTCTTAATGTGATCCCCACGCTGGTCTTCTATAATCTTGACATTCCGGAATCGCATGAAAAAAAAAGAGTTATAAAAAAAACAGCTACAAAGCAAGAGGATGCAATATCCGGTGCTCCGGACTGCTAATTATTCACGCCTCTCACATGACGTCACCCTATGCTGGGAGAGGGAGGTGATGTTAAGCGAGAGGTGTGAATTCATGCCTCTTGTGTGATAGATAACTCCCTGTCCCATGTTGGAGAGGGAGGTGATGACACACAGGAGACATGAATAATTAGCAGCACGAAGCACTGGATGCCGCATCCGGCGCACTGTAGTTACTTTTTATAAGTCTTTTTTTCCAGCGTGTCATGATTAAAAAAGACAAGCACCGGAAGTCGAGATGAAGAGGACAATAGTTGAATTTAAATTTCCTTTGCGTTAGTGGAAGATTTCCTTTAACATCTTTAAACCAATACATTATAATGAACAAATAAAATACAAGTATTGATATTAAAAAAAAAAAAACTGTTATGCAAGTGTGTGCTGTAGACTACAAGGGTATGTATGCCACAATACAGAAAGTGGCTGTCCAGTCACATGTTTATCCTACTCCTTCCTGTCTGGCAATGGTACAGCACTCCCAGTGCCAAAATGGAGGGTCCGGGTGTTGGCCACTCTGTAGGGGGAAGATTAAAGAGCAGATGAATGCATTCCAGTGACATAATATAGCATTCCAAAAACATCCTACCCCGACCACTCCAATATCCGGAAAATGTAAAATGTAAATAAGATGGTATCAGCCTCTGGGAGAATGAGAATGAAAAAGGAAGAGCACTTTCCGGCTACATTGGGAAAATAGCACAGTAAATAAACTGGTCTCATCACATTGTCACTGGTGGAGGAATATGCAAATAAGTTTTCCAGGAAGGGAAAATAAAAAATAAACCCCTAGTGCTACCTTAAATAGATCATGTTAAGAAAGAGGTTAAGTATGAGGATTTTAGTATCATTAAAAGCCCCTTTAAATTTAAGGTAGTCACTGCCTTTAAAGACTACTTTAAAGGCAAGCATCCTAGTAAAATCAGCTTTCGATTAACTACTAAGTATTATCTAACCATCTTGAAAAACAGCTTTGGGGCTCGGTAGCAAAAGCATTGAAAACATAAGGAGTGTACTAACCCTTCTCTGGATCCTAGTTCCTGCGTTGCAACAGTACTTTCAGTCTTCGGCAACTGTGCTTTCATGGGACCCACTTTGGCCAATCTGCAGCCTCCTCGGACAAAGGAACAACACTTGTCATTACAAGTGTTGCTTGTGATTGGCAGTATCGTCCCATGATCCAAGGAGACCACACCTTGGCCAATGCAGGGCCTGTAAACCCTGACACTTTCGCTGAGCAAAGTTCAAGAAGAAAAAAAAGTACAACTCCAACACAGGAATAAAGAACCATGATCATAAAGCAAAATTAAACGACATTCGCCTATTGTCCTCTTAATGTGATCCCCACGCCGGTCTTCTAGCATGAAAAAAAAAGAGTTATAAAAAAAACAGCTACAAAGCAAAAGGATGCAATATCCGGTGCTCCGGACTGCTAATTATTCACGCCTCTCACATGACATCACCCTGTGTTGGGAGAGGGAGGTGATGTTAAGCGAGAGGTGCGAATTCACGCTTCTGTGTGATAGATAACTCCCTGTCCCATGTTGGAGAGGGAGGTGAAGTCACACAGGAGGCATGAATAATTAGCAGTCCGGAGCACTGGATATCGCGTCCGGCTTCTCGGTAACTACTTTATATAAGTCTTTTTTCCAGCGTGTCACGATTAAAAAAGACAATAGTTGAATTTAAATTTCCTTTGCATTGGTGGAAGACTTCCTTTAACACCTTTAAACCAATACATTATAATGAACATGTACATCTTCATAAAATGATTACGTAGCAACAAATAAAATACAAGTATTGATATAAAAAAAAAAAAAAACCTGTTATGCAAGTGTGTGCTGTAGACTACAAGGGTATGTATGCCACAATATAGAAAGTGGCTGTCCAGTCACATGTTTATCCTACTCCTTCCTGTCTGGCAATGGTACAGCACTCCTAGTGCCAAAATGGAGGGTCCGGGTGTTGGCCACTCTGTAGGGGGAGGATTAAAGAGCAGATGAATGCATTCCAGTGACATAATATAGCATTCCAAAAACATCCTACCCCGACCACTCCAATATCCAGAAAATGTAAAATGTAAATAAGATGGTATCAGCCTCTGGGAGAATGAGAATGAAAAAGGAAGAGCACTTTCCGGCTACATTGGGAAAATAGCACAGTAAATAAACTGGTCTCATCACATTGTCACTGGTGGAGGAATATGCAAATAAGTTTTCCAGGAAGGGAAAATAAAAAATAAACCCCTAGTGCTACCTTAAATAAGGCAGCTCCTTCGTGATAAAAGTTCAACTTCCAAGAAGCTTTGGGTCATGACTTGTGAAGATAAACCAGTAAGTATCTTCCGGAAGGAAATAAAAGACACCCAACTGCAGAGTGAAGGATAGACGTAACGATAATTCGCTTCAAGATAATTTGTTTTTATACATTCTTAGAACCTGGAGCTGACAAGAGGAACAGTGATTTCACGGGGGACATCTGTCTCTAAGGATGGTCTCAATCTGCAAAATCTGGAGGTCTTGAAACTAATTTTTTTTAGGTAAATGTTGACCCTCAACTTTCTTCAATCATACAAATTAGTTTTACGCATCTGAAAGAGATAATCTAAAAGGTTTCATTGAGTCCCAATAATCTATATACCAGGGCTGTAAATTCAGGTCGAGTTGAAGGGAAAAAGCTACCAAGCACAACTCAATACATAATTATTATATATAATGCTCTAACAATCCGAGGGCCCCTATTTATTAAAATTCAGTCGGTCATCTTAGAAGGATTTGGTGGTGGAGTCCAGGTTGGCTTACCTACTGAAGAGGGCATCAGCCAGGGTGGTGCTGCTCAAAAAGACTAAATCCAAGGAGTACCTGTATAGTCTAGGTCAGAGTTTCTCAACCCATATGTTTAAACATTAGTATCAGGTAATAATACCTTGGAATAGTACTTATCCTTAATACAACACTAACGAAAACCTGGGTTGCGAGACCTCAGGTGTTGAGTGTATTTCTAAGTCAGAAAATAAATCTCTGACCCAACCTCACAGTATTGAAACTTTTGATGCTGTTTACCTTTTTGTGAGTTTAATGTCCCATATTCAAATGATGTCCTGAGTACAGAATGTTATTTCCATTCATGAGCGTTTCTGCCCATGATAAACAACACTAGTACTTCTTAAAATCTGAGGTGGACTCTCTGGTGGGAAAACCTTCTCAGGGTTCCTCTGAATTAAGAACATAATTGACTGAATGTTACATGTAAAATAAATTAAGAAATCTTTTAGCTCCTTTAGTCCTTTAGCAAGGACTTTGTCCACTGGTGAATCCAAGAATAACAAAAACTAAGGAAGACATGGTCTACAAAAAGTCCCGCAATGTTTAAAAATGGCGCCCAGTGTAAGTTAACTTGCCCAGCAGAATTTCAGAAATCCAAAAATGTTAAAACCATACAGAGCTTTTTCTTCCCCAGAGACTGATTTCATAAGAGATTGCTTAAGGCTTTCTGACCAGTGATGTAATTAACACGTTGGGAATCTGCAAGTTAGAAACTAGACTCACATTTTTGCCGAAAGGGAATGAGGTGGATAACACATTAAGACTTAGTGGTACATCAAAGTGTGAAAACTGTTATATAATAAGAAATGGCAGTCGAGGAAATGTGCCAACTGTGAACCAATGATCTGAAAGTGTAGTATAGAGTAGCAAATACAAAATAATCTTACTCTGTAAACCTATCCATCTTTAGCTATCAGGGTCATTGGACTCCGACAAACAAATTGGCCAAGACAAACTTCCAAAAGACGCAGCCCAACTGCACATTGTTGGAATCCAATAAATACCGACAAAGAAACTACATGCAGACCTTTTCATACAAA
This sequence comes from Engystomops pustulosus, assembly GCA_019512145.1. Lineage (NCBI taxonomy): Eukaryota > Metazoa > Chordata > Amphibia > Anura > Leptodactylidae > Engystomops > Engystomops pustulosus. The sequence goes on along the minus strand of CM033648.1, from coordinate 11,784,407 downwards.
AAGTCCCAGCAATGCTTTAAAATTAGGCGTCCCTCCAAGTGTAAAGTTAACTCTGGCCCACTCAGAATTTCATAAATCCCCATGTTAAAACCATCCAGAGCTTTTTCTTCCCCCAGAGACTGATTTTCATAAGATTGTGCTTAAGGAACCTACCATTTCCAATGTTAGTTTTAAGAGCTGTAAACAACACCGGAGCCAAAAACAACACCATCTCGGGTGATGCTGGGGCCGGTGCTTAGTTTCGTAGTGGTTAAAACACCCAGCGGTATGTTTTTTTTGCGATTTTACCACGTTTTAAGCAACACTTTTTAAACTTTATAGCATAAACTGCTTCGGCGCTGCGTGCGCACGTTCGTGCGCGCGTCTACATGGGAAATGCCGCAGGCGTTGCGCGCGCACGGTCGCGCGCAGCGCCGAAGCGGCTTCTGCTATAAAGTTTAAAAAGTGTTAAAACCGCGATACCGCGGTTTTAACACTAACAAAACTAAGCACCGGCACCAGCTCACCCTGAGCTGGTGCTCGGTGTTTACAGCCTAAACCTACCATTTGAAATGGTAGGTTTCCTTTAAGGCTTTCTGACCAGTGGTGTAATTAACACGTTTGGAATCTGCAAGTTAGAAACTAGACATTTTTGCCGAAAGGGAATGAGGTGGATAACACATTAAGACTTAGTGGTACATCGAAGTGTGAAAACTGTTATACAATAAGAAATGGCAGTCGAGGAAATGTGCCAACTGTGAACCAATGATCTGAAAGTGTAGTATAGTGTTGCAAATACAAAATAATCTTACTCTGTAAACCTATCCATCTTTAGCTATCAGGGTCAATGGACTCAGACAAACAAATTGGCCAAGACAAACTTCCAAAAGACGCAGCCCAACTCGGCAACAGCACAGAGTAGAGACCTGGCTATATAATTGGTAACTTTAATCTAAGAAAAGGCTTTAAAGGGAACCTGTCACCAGAGTCACTAATAAAACTAATAACAAGTTTACTAACTTGAGTTCACATTGCTTTTAGCTAAAAAAAAAAAAATGCATAGTTCCTATATGCATGAAATGAAGTTTGTAATCCTACATGGTACCCTACAGGAAGAAGCAAGGTGTCCCAAGGGCTTGTGCTATTTATTCAAGGCAGTGTGTCTCATGTCTGCCCCATGAATGCTGGCAATTCCCCCCTCCGCTTCCCTCAGGCTGATGAGTCATCCTCTGCTCTGCACTGCAGGAGGGTGGGGGTAGAGTAGACATGAGGCAAGAGACACACTGCCTAGCATGGTAGCACAAGCCCTAGGAATACCCTGATCCTTCAGGCAGTTACACTTACTTTATTTTCTGGGGATAGGAACTATATTTTAACTAAAACAGTGTGGGTACAAGTTAGTATAGTGCTATGGAAACTTGTTATTAGGCTTATTAGTAAAAATCTGGTTACCGGTTCACTTTAAAAAAAAAAAAAAACTGTAAATGCCATGTAAGAGCAATTTATTTTATGATTTTCTCCCCCATGTCTCAACTTTTCCTGTTAAACTGGAAAACTTCTTTAATAGGTAATGATTGGGATTGTCTTGGCAGTTGTTGTAACATTGTTCCAGCATAAGAAGTATTTCACATAGTCACTGGGTGTAGAAGTGACCAATCTATAAAATGACTGATTAGTCCTCCGCAAAAAGCAGAACACATTGACTATGAACTTTTCAACCTCTCATATTCTCAGGTTATTCCTGTCCAATTATAACAAACATGAATTAAGCAATACTCTTTATCTCCGAGTTCATAATTGGTTCCAGAGACCAGGACTTAAAATAGAGATCTGGATGTCCATGGCAACTATAATTTCTCATGTAAAGATTTGAACTGACAAAAATGTCCTCGGTTACCAAATATAAAATGTTCTCTGCGAAAAATAAACGCCGTATATCTTGACGCGTGATGGGCTGAGAAATATATTTACATTAGAAAATACACATTTACTAAAAATAATAATACAATACAATTGTTCCATTTAAAAGTAGCTCTCCAGTCCAAAAAAAATAAAAAAATATTAAAAAATGGCTGCTGGGTTTTTTTCCTATTGAAATACAATGCTCAACATGGTATCAATGCACACCCCGTACAGCGAAAATGACAACAAACAAAGCTCTGTAATCACTAGTATAAAAAAGTTATGGGTGTCAGAAAACAGACACTTTTTTTCTTGCTTTTTTTTTTTTAAACGAACAGTAGGTCTGCTCGCATGATTTTATCATGCCAGCAGTGGTAGGTTTCCTTTAACCGTTAATAAGACATAAAAAAGTTTTATCAATTTTGAATTTACATGATAGTACTGACCTAAAGGATGAAGTGGATGTGTAATTGGGAACGCACAGGGAAAACCGTAAAAAATAAACACTGGGGTTTTTTTTTTTTATAAATTTCACAACATTTTGGAATTTTTTCCAGCTCTGCAGTACATTGTATGTTACACAAAATACAAGACTCCTGCACTTAGAGTATACAATAATAGATCACTACGTCTGGCATCTTATTTCCTTTGAAAATACAGTCGATATCGCTATGTCCTGCATGACGTGAGAATCCTGAGGAAGGCCTCAGTTCTCATCACAGAACACACACACACAGCAATTATTCTGTCCTTTTGGTCCTGCTTATTTTTCTCTACAATGTAGGCCTAGACCCCTGGGAATATCTATATCTGACATCCACAGTTAATATGTCAGTGCTGTTGATTAGCTGTGCATTAATACATATGTACACAAGAAAAACATTCCCATGACTACAGGACCTAGATTTGTGAACTATGCCGAAATTTATTCAGGCGTTTACAGGAAAATTAATATTACAAAGGTCTGACAGAAATTGTGTATGAATCTTCAGGAATATAGTGGTAAAATGTGGTATAATGAAAGACATTTCTTTTTTTTTCCCGGGAGGGGGACAGTATTAAATCCTGATGTGAAAATTTGTAAAGGAAGTAGGTCTGATGGCTCCGCCTTCTCCCTGGCCAAGCAATGCCCCTTTTTCGTGAAAGTAGCGAGGGCAGTAAAAATCTCATTTTGCGTGAAATTTTTTAGTTGTTGATAAATGCCCATCAATGAGTTTTCATACCTATTACACCCCATATAAAACATGGACAATATGCTGGTTGTATTTCCCAGAGACATTGCCCCAGGGTCTGGACTCATGGCATCATAGTCATATGTTGACCCATGTGACTCCAAGGTCATACTAAAAAAATGTTTACAGGGGTGGTAGGGATCCTAAACGTCATAGGTGTCTATACTGCTGGGAAAAGGCAGGATATGTCCATTGAAGTCTATGGAAAACACAACGGGTTACATTTATCAAAAGAGAGCAGTACTGTTCTAGTTGCCTATGGCAACCAATCAGTGCTCAGCTTTCATTTTCCAACAGCTGTTTATAAAATTATAGCTGAGCTGTGATTGGTTTCCATGGGCAACTAGGACAGTTTTACCTCAAACACCTCTGTTAAATCTCTCCCAATGAATGGAAAGTCCAAATGTAGATGTGAACCAAGCCTTGGGCTGCATTCACATGAACGCTTATGGGTCCGTGAGCTAGCCCCACAACGTGTTGCGAGCTTGTGGCCCCCACAGAGGAATATTGTGCCCGGTTACAGTGCGGTGAATCTACCATGCCTCGCCGCACCATGACTGGGTGGCCGCACTGTGAATTATAGAGCAGGTCCTATTCCTGCCCATATTGTGCCGTGGCCACTAAGCTCCTATGAGCACTGCTCACCCCTCCCAAAACGGGCCGCAAGCAGGGTACTGTTATAGAGCACGGAAATGTACACGTAGCCTAAGGCGATCTGCACTTGAATGTATTTTCCCCAAGTCAGCAATCTCCGGCTTTTGAAGCTTGCTCACGCCTCAGGTCTTTCTATGGGCTTATACACACAGAAACACAAAGTTCACAGCCCCGAGTATAAGACCGGCGTTTTTGAAATCTGAAATTTTTCTGAAATGTTGCTAGGCAACCAACTGGGCAAGTAGATTAGAAAAAAAAAAAACACAAAAAAAAATAAAAATGGATCACATAGGGTTGCGAAAAAACAGATGCAGATAAAATATGGACTAAACACAAATATCACAGGATGGTCTCAGTAGTCAGAACGTCTACCAGCCGTCACCAGACGACTTTCAATATTTTCCAGGACAGGCATTCAAGTTTGTGAAATGTTGAGGTATGAAAAATTAAAATACTAAAAAAAAACGCCTACTCCATGCCCTTTTTGTGGAGAGTGCAATAAAAATCTCATTTTGTGCGAAACTTTTTGATTTGTGCCTTTTTCTACATCAAAAAGTTGTTAAATGCCCCCCCAATGAGTGTACATAACTTTTACACCCTAAGACATGGACAATATGCTGTTCCTGGCATCATAATCATATGGTGCCCCATGTGACGTCGAGGTCATACGCAAAAAGTTTACAGGGGAGATCCCAAACATCAAAGGTGACTATATTGCTGGGAAAACCCTGGATGTCTCCATTGAAGTCTATGGAAAACACAGCGCGTTACATTCATCAAAAGAAAGAAACCAATCAATGCCCAGCTTTCATATTCCAATAGCTGTTTATAAAATTACAGCTAAGCTCTGATTGGTTTCCATGGGCAACTAAAACAGTTTTACCTCAAACGCTTCTGTGAAATCTCTCCCAATGAACAGAAAGCCAAGATGTAATGTGAACTAAGCCTTGGGCTGCATTCACATGAACACATATGGGACCGTGAGCTAGCCGCACAACCTGTTGCGAGCTTGCGGCCCCCACAGAGGTGTATTGGGCCCGGTTACAGTGCGGTGAACCTACCATGCCTCACCGCACCATGACCGGGTGGCCGCACTGTGACGTATTGTGCCATGGCCGCTCAGCTCCTATGAGCGCTGCTCACCCCTCCCAAAACAGGCCGCAAGCAGGGGACAATTTTAGCGCACGGACACATACACATAGCCTAAAGCGACCTGCACTCTAATGTATTTTCCTCAAGTCAGCAATCTGTGGCTTTTGAAGCTTGCTCACGCCTCAGGTCTTTTTATGGGTTGATACGCACCGCTTATAATGTATCAAATCAAAATCGTAGGTTCCTCTAAGTGAGTATCAGGGTGTATACATGACCACAAGTAATTTAAAGGGTTTGTCAGCAGGTTGAAAAAAGGCTGTCTTCTTCTAAAGCAAAGCCGCCACACCTAACCATGGTGTTGCACAGCTACTGCAATTCATTTCTGTTCATCACGATGCAGCTGAGTTGCAAACATCCACAAACCATGGGCAGGTGTGGTGCTGTTTTGGTAGTAGCAGCCATATTTTCCAGAACTTTGCATTACAGGGTGTGATAATGAGGAATAAACACTGTTCTATCATTAGTGACTGTAGGCCTCAGTTGTTGCAGTCCGTATCTGTGTGTGGAGACTAGCGCTGTGACTACCTGTCCCTCCCCTCTCCATAGAGCTTCTGTATTAGGAGGATTAGGAGGAAAGGAGAGAGGATAAATAGGATAAAGTGGAGAAGGAAGGACTTTCTTCTGATAATTTATTTACAAAGTTTCTTGTAGTCATTGTCCTAGTGATTTATGTGAAGTTGGTAAAAAGTTACTGATCATTAAATAATTCCAACACGGTCGGTCAGAAACAATCTTTAGTGTTGGGTGTTGGCACCAAGAAATCAGTATATCCTATCCAAGGAAAAGCGAGTTGAGGAATAATCCCTATTATTGCATGTGTGTACCGGCCCAGCTGATATACATATCTGCCCTGAGATTAGCATGCAGCACCTCACCTCTGCGATTATCTATGGATACATTCAGCAGAGCAGATGGAAGCGCAGCTGCTATTACCAGAGAGATCTGATACTAGGAGAGGAATGTTTTACTGTTAATGTATGGATTTGCTTTTCAATAATAGTCACGTATATATCCACTTCCTTTCCATTTGGCCGCACATTATTCATATCTAGGCCGTACAGCTATTTCTATGTAAGTAGACAGGTAGGAAATATGGATTATATGGAAGGTACATACATATATAGTGCTGTCATGCTATGACCCCAATAGTAAATTACCACACTGTGTAATAGTCTCAGGTGAGCTGTATTGGTTAGTGAGAACCAGATGCTATGATATCTTCATACACTGCACATGGCAATATTCCCCACTCGGAGATGAGCGTTCGGCTTCGGTGTGCGGTATGGCCACCTGACCCGTACATTTTGCGGATGGCGGGTGAACAGACACTCCAATTTGTCCAATCTTAGGCCGATTTCACCACAACCGTATGGGGGACGGGGTTAAGGCGTCACCCTTCTCTCTCATTGGCGATGTATGCCCGCCGGCCAGGATCCATTCGTGGAAATTCAGCCTTAGGCATGGCGTGATACTAGGCAGTGAAGTTCCATGATAACCCTAGGCAGCTGATTATGTTGTGGTAGTGGGGGCCACTACACCTTGACCATTGTAGGAAACGTCACCATGACCCTGCTCTTCCCCATTCCAGCACGTGTCAGCCCATAATGTCTATGTTTTTAGGGGTCACATCCAACTGGGACTGTACACAACCAGATGGGGGGACAAACCATGGGAATAGGGCGCCGGAGAAATGCAAGTTTTTTGGGGTTTCTACCCCAAGGGGTTTTAATGTGACCTGGAAAACCTCATGAAAAAGTCCATATGGCCCAGTCACGGATGGGCCATACATGTTGCTTCATACTTTTGGCTTATATTCTTGTTCTTTGACATTTAATTGGGTCCAGAGGTTTAATGCATCATGCGTGTCATAAACCTATGAGAAGTTTTGCGCTTCTGCTCATGTCCGATTTAGAAATGTCTGCAATGTTATGTGTGAATTCTTAGCCACATCTATGTCATTTTTCACGTGAATAGCACAATGCCCAGGAGGGAGCCAGCTAAGGCTACACCGCAAAACTCAAAGGCCGATTTCCTGGATTTTTTAGCTTTGGACAGGACTTAAGTGTTCCTTCCAGCATTGTATACATTGAATCTATCCGCAGGCATTAAGACAAATGTCTGGATGATCCCATGTTTATTTTTAAATTCCCTAAACCAAAAAAGAAAAGAAACAATACCAAACCCTCCCTTCCTTATAAAGTGCACCAACTATACCATGTGCCAGGGTATGTTCAACTTGACAAAAGTAAAGTAAGCTTTATGCCCATAACTAAGTACAGGACTGATGATGAAAATTGTCCCCCGAACCCCAAATATATATATGAACCTAGGTTTGACTGAGCATGCATGTATTAATGAATGGGGGGTGGGTAGAAAATCTAGAGAATCTAAAGACTCCTCTCATGCGGGGTTCATGTCTCTTTGAACCAAGGGTTTCGGCATATCAGATGGTTGACAAGTCCCATCAAAATCCCATTCATTGGTCCACCTCTATGGCCACCTCCATACTGTACTGTCCACCTCACATCTCTTTCTACAGATGAGAAAATAGTACTTTGAGCCTTCAGGAACTACCTCATTTAGGGATACAGGCAGCCCGGGTTATGTACAGGAGAGGTTTGTAGGTTTGTTCTTAAGTTGAATTGTAAGTAAGTCGGACTGTATATTTATAACTGTAACCCAGCCAAATTTTTTATGGTCTTGTGACAATTGTATTTTAAAAAGTTGGGTATCATACTTTACTGGGGCATGTACAGTAAATTACCAACATCCAGAGGTCATTTGTAACTGGGTCCGTCGTAAATCAGGTGTTCTTAAGTAGGGGACCTCCTGTAGTGTTGTACAGAACCTGAAATGATCTACTTTCCAAACTTTTAATGGAAAAACATTTATACCTCCTGACTCCTGATTCATATAGAGGCATTCCCAGGTTAGTACAAGAGGGCTGGAGGTTTGTTCTTAAGTTGAATTTTACTAAGTCGGGAACGTATATTTTATAATTGTAGTCCAGACAAAAAAATTTTTTGCCCCGGTGACAATTGGAATTTAACATTTATTTGCTGTATTGGGACCAAGGATTATCAATAAAGCTTCATTACAGACACCTTACAGCTCATCATTGCAGTCTGGTACTAAAGTAAAGCATCCGAGAGGTCACAGTGGTAAGAGGGGTCAGTCTGTAACTAGGGTCTTCTGTTGAGTGGTGTCCTTAAGTAGGGGACGCCGTATTTGTTTGTGCATGCGTTCAGATTTAATGGCTACTCCCCGACTCTGGTGGTATTAAATCATTATGCTAATGGCGATATAAGATAATGGGTTGGCTATACCAAAACTGGTGGGTTCGGTTGACTTTGATTTCATCTATATGTGCCTTAAAATTGGAAAAAAATGTTCAATTATTTTAATACTTTTAATTGAGAATAATCCAATATAAAAACATCTTGGTCATGAGCGGGTGAAATCTATGCACAAATACTGAACGCAATCTTCAAAGGACGATCAAACATTTAGCTGTGACACACAGCCCCTTTCAGGTAGATGGCATACATAGAGAAACACTTCCTGCACAATGGAGCACCTGGCATCCCACATCACCTCAGGAGACCATGATAAAAACACAGGATAACAAGACGGTGTGAAGAGAGGTGTCATTGCCTCAATGTGCTGAAACCCGGCTGTCAGGAGGTCAGCCATTGTTGAAGTAGTATATTTGGGGCCCAACAAGGAATGATACTTCTTATAGCACATGGACATAATGCCATTCCCAAATAGGTGATGGTAATAAAGGTGCACAGATAGGATTGGATCTGCGTTATAAATGTCAGTAGCATTAAAGGGGGTCCCCTGCTCGCAAACCATTAGGCTACATTCACATCCGTTGCACGCCCGTACACTCGGGTAGCGGGCAAGGCAGTGCAGGGGAGAGGAGGGGAGGTGAGTGAGTCACCCCCGCCCTACCATTAGAGATACATGATGCACTCAGCGCCGATTACGGGAAAAGAAAGACAGGTCCTATCTTTTCCCGGGTATGGTAGGCGTAGGTGCAGCACGTTAGGGCGCCGTGTCACCATTGCCGTCTATGGAGGACGATGTCAGCCGTATATATGTGGCCGTATAACGTCGGCCGTATATACGCTCCTCCAATACGGCAGTTGTGAATGTAGACTTAAAGTAAAACAACATATATCCCCGGTTTTAAGCTTAAAGACCAAAACTTTTCAAATTCTCCAATTGTCATTTTAGAGAAAGTTCTGGAAAATCTGGAGTAAATTTACTTTTCAGTATGTTAGGGGGGGGGGGGGGTTTTGACTACAGTTGCACAAAAAGTCAAGGCCACTCTTATATATGGTACCTTTCTCTACCTTAGTACCTTACTTGTTGGGTGGATGTGGGAGCTGGACAACACCCTTTAAAGGGAACCTATCGCAGCAATGACCATAATAAACCACTGCCAGTATGTTGCAAGCGCTCACACCTTCCGATAATGTTTCTCTCATGGACCAGTGTGGTGGCATCATCCAGAAAATAACTTGAATAAGATGTTAATTGGTTGTATAAAGTAAGGAGGCGGAGATTTAATAATTAAGTTCAATCTCCCTTTTCTTAGAAAAGCCCCTCACGGTTATGATGACCTGCATCCAGAGACATCACTAAATAGATCTCCTGAAGTCGATGCATGATGTCAATCAAAGAGGAGGTGGCGTTAGGAGCTCCCAACCTTAAAACTCTCCTTCTCCGTGACTTATACAACAATTTACATCTCACTCAAAGTTGATTTTCTGGATGATGCCCCCACACTGGGTCATGGAAGAAACAAAATTAGAAGGTGTTACGCTGTCGACAACTAATGGTAGTGGTTTATTAGGCCAATTGCTGATGACAGGTTCCCTTTAAACACCTATATCTTTTGCAGATCTATATAACCAAAAATGTTGAACTCTATGCTATACTACACTCAGTAGTGATAAACCATAGGCGATTAGGAAATCGTGGCCGTAAAATGGAAGAAAAAAATGTGATCATGTTACAACCATCTGAGATCAGCCTTAAACCAGTAACCCACAACCGAGTTTGACTTGAGAAACTTGTTAAATGCGATTGCAGGATTTGGCAGGATGACCCTTTAATCGCTGAACCAACGACCATGTTGAATTTACTGCAGTGATTTGAGGTTCGGTCCAGGCAATCCACAAGCATAGAGCAAGTTTCTTAGACCAAACTGGCTCAAGGGCAATGGAGTTTAGACTTTGGGTGGCCTTTGGTGTCCAATAGCATACCATCAAATGTTGACTCTTGAAGGAAAAGGGCTAAAAAAAGTTTAACAAGCAGTCACAAAAATTTTCTGAGGTACGAGACCTCTTCCGTTGTGAAATGTCCTACAAAAAAACAACCAAAATTGTAAATGTTGTCAGTAATGGCCTACATTAGTAAGACCACTGACCAGTATGTAAGGGTCTGCATATAAGAGTACCAGGAATACCCTGATGCCACTAGATGTAGCCACTTTTTTCCAACGTTTACTGTAAAATACCATCAAGCAATAAGTAAAATTCCATGTGACTTGATGTATCCCAATAGAATAGCTACTCCCGGTTATGCTGACAAATTCTCATGACAGAAGAACCACTGGAAGCCAGTCTAAACAAACCACCAAGACCTCCCGGGGGAATTAGAGGTTGAGATTAAACAATAAGTTTTGTTGCGGGGATTAAGAAGGGACAAAAGGACAACAGGGTGAGTGCGTCCCAGTCCAAGTAAATAAAATGGAGGATGACGGGCAAATAGGCCACTCAACGCAGCCAATGATTGAATCTAGAAGAACCAGAGGTCTCGTCTCAGGCGCCATTGCTGCAGCTGAAGCCTTATTGAACGTATTCACAGACAATCTGAGAATTAGAGGAAAAAAGTATTTTGAAATATATATACACTAGTGTTGAGCCAACAGAGGGATTGTTTTTTAATGTGATTGCAAATCCACCAATTTTGGACAGAGAATTTTTCCCAAAAATTGTTATTAATGAGTGTTCAAACTCATTTTCAGTTATCAAGGTAGTCCCGGTTAAGTACAGGATAGGTTCCTTGGGTTTGTACTTAAGTTGAATTTGTATGTTAAGTTGGAACTGTATATTTTCTTATTGAGCTCAAGACAAAAATTTTTTGTCCAGTGACATTGGATTTTCTACATTTTGCTGTAATGGGATCAAGGATTATCAATAAAGCTTCATTACGACACCTACGCTGATCATTGCAGCCTGGGACCAAAGTAAAGCATCCAAGAGATTCACAGAGGTCACAGTGGGCAGAGGGGTCCGTCTGAGTCAGGAGTCCTTAAGTAGGTGCTGCCTGTATCTGTATCTCTCTGTAATTGTGCATGTGAATTTGAAGTCTTCTTTGAGTGCGGAGGCGGAGCCAAAATATTTTAAAAAGCTGATACTTTGCTCTGATAAGATATTTTACTAAAGTTTCTTATGTTTATTTGAACTGTGAATTATTCATAGATTAAGTAAGATAATTTTCCCCAATCATTGCTTTGTATCTGTGTAAAAACTAAAAAAAAAAACATGGCAACCAATGTCATATATGACATATATGTTCAAAAGTTGATCTTGCACGAGATCTTTCATATGTCCAGCACCAAGGTGACGACTTTGGAGAGCAGTACCATCTTGAAGGTTTTGTTAACAGTTTCTTAGTGCTCCCAGAGACTAGTGGGACTGCCGTTATTGGTTAACCTCCAAGTGTGTGGATACTGCTGATCTTGAATCTAGTCCTATTACATCTTCTTTTTCTGACTATCATTGGCATTTCTGATTTTGTATTGTGTTGCATCCTAAAGGGGACTACTGTGTGACGAGTTTTTTTTGAGTCACTTTCTTGGTCTTGACTTGGTTTGCTGACAATGTTTTGCCTCCACTTTTCTCCCTCTTCCTTTTTTAAGTCTTTTTAACATCAACCAGTTGGAAGCGTCCATTTAGGGCCAGTCATCAAGTAGGCAAAGACAGCTGGGGGTGGAGTGAGTATCAGGGCCATTAGTATAGGGCCCACCAACCATTACTACTCACTTGACAGTCAGTCGTTTTAAAAGTGTCTACACATATACTTCCATTGCTTCAATCTAGCCCAGAGTAAATAACATATCAGTCTTTCATCTCAATGATCACTTATCTTAAGGCACTACCGACCTATCCCGGACCGTAGGTCTAGTTGTATTATTACCTCCACAACCTCTATCGAAAAGATTAGTATCGTCAAGTAACTAATGATTGTTTTCAGATTCTGAATACCTCGAAGAACTGAAGAATCAACAAACTTGGTTCATTTTCTCTTCAAGTCCACGTAAGACAGCAGTTTTTTTGAAAATGATCTGGCACAGGAACATTAAAGGATGCTTTCGGCTTATTTTATGACATTTTTTTTGTATTGTATCAAGCTATCCAATTGAAAAGGAAGGCTGTCTTTTTCTACAAGCAAAGCGCCACACCTAACCATGGTTTGCACAGCTACTGCAATTCATTTCTGTTCATCACTATGCAGCTGAGTTGCAAAACCATCACAAACGGATCGGTGGCATCAACGGGACGGGTAAGTAAATGTGCCCCATTGATTTCAATAGGTCTGGGTTTTTTTCACTGGCTGGGTGAAAAAAAATTGCAGTATGCACTATGTTTTTCTCACATGACCTCCTTTTCAGTCAATGGATCTGCAAAAAAACGGAGGACATCCCTAGGCCGTAATTTTTTCTCAAATATTGCTAGGCAACCAACTGGATAAACTGGATCACATAGGGTTGTGAAAAAAAAAACCCTAAAAAAAGATGCAGATAAAATATGGACTAAACACAAACATCACAGGATGGTCTCAGTAGTCAGAGCGTCTACCAGACATCATCGTAATATTTCCTATTCTGTGGAGTCTTTCACTCTTTTCCAGGACCGGCATTCAAGTTTAAGAAATGTTGAGGTATGAAAACCTAAAATACTAAAAATACTTTTTCCGGGGAGGTAATAGCGCACCCGCCGTGGAGAAGTCGCCTTAGCAACAGGAGAGGTCTCCTAAGTCGTAACCACTTCAACATCAATTTGGCCATAGAAGCGCCAGCTCTACATGATGCAGGATTTAGTATGGATTTTCCTCAGCTTCTCCACACATCACCGCCTATAATTATGAGATGTTCTTAAAGAAGTCTGCGTTTTTTATGCGAAGTAAGGTAAATGTTGCGGGGGGGGGGGGGGCATGAAATCTGACAACCTGTAATGCATCAACTATTTTATATAGATATACATCTTATATATTATATATATATAAATCATAGATATATATCTATATATATATATTATACATTGTCTCACGGGATCCCAACTGTGCCCGATTCTAGCTAAACAATGGAAGCGCCCCTAGATAACATAGCTTTCTTTTTGGGAGATCATACACTCTTCGGGGCAGATTTATAACCTTATTTTCGGGAAGATAAGGCGCACACCGGATTTTTAAAAGCGCACCACAATAATGCCTGCTAAAACGTCTAGATTCCATATATAAGGTACTGGATATAAAGGTGAATGACCAGGCAGGTCACTGTGCAACAGTTCAGGGCGCTGTTGTCTGTAATATGGTTCATAAATTAAGGCGCCTGGCTAAATTTCTGAGAAAATTCAAAGGTTTTTTTAGTGCACTTATAGTAGTCCCGAAAATACCGGTAAATAAGTTTCTGAGGTAAACTGCTCTAGTTGTCATGGACACCCTATCACAGGTCACTTTAATTTATAAACAATCTGTGGGGAATGAAGCTGAGCTCTGATGGTTTTATCATGCAATTTACTGGAACGCTTGAAAAAATTCCAATGCGGTGAATTGAGAAAAAGAAAAGCTCTGTATTTACTGCTTTCATTCTGTGTTCCAATGGCACTTCCTCATGTTCTTTGGGGTTCGATAAGATCACAGGACACACCAATTTACAGACGTTTTATTATGTTGACTAGATTTTTACAAATTTTGATCTTTTGTATCCAAAAATACTGCCATTTTATTTAAAACATTTACTTAACACATTTAAAATTACTATTATTTCAGACCCTCAGGGTACTTTAAACCCAGCAGGGTCCTGATTGCTCTACTATAATGTATACTACTTATAAGGTGCATGTCACCAGTTTTCTGTACGTATTCCAATAAAATACAGTGGATGGAAAATGATTGCGGCTGAAAGATAATTTACACTTATCGTACTACCAACAAAAGTGGTGTGATCCAACCGTTATGCTATAAATCACACAGTGTAACGGAGAGGACGATGAGGAGGTGAGCGCGCGCCCCCCGCCCCTCTCCATAGGAATTATTGCGCACAGCGCCGTATTACGGGCAAAAGATGGAAGGTCCTAGCTTTTGTCTGGGTACTGAGCGTACGTGTCCGCACCGTACCCCGCTCCCGTGGGGCGCCGTGCCTCCCCATTGCCGTCTATGTGGACGTGTATCCGCCGTATAAATACGGCGCCGTATATACGGCGGCTGTATATACATCCCCCTACGGCATGTGTGAATGTAGCCTAAGTCTGTACTGTACACGTAAAAAGTATCAAAAGATAAGGAAAGGGGGGAGACAATATCAACATGTATATACATAATTAGCAATCACCTCCGTAAAGAAAAAACCCTAAGCGCCATAATGTTAATGGACATCACATGGGGATAAACATACAAAGAAGGGTTAAAGGGTCTGTCAAAAACCAAGCAAACTTCACACATCAAAAATAGAATAATACTAAGTATCTTCCATAAGGTTATGTACAACCACTGCTCGGTGGTGGTTTCCAACTGCAAGAGCCATTCTAAAATTGCATGCAGAAAAGCAAACAGTATAAAAGGATCCCAAAGGACCCCCTCACATAAACAGGGGGTACCTCATGATCACAGAAAGAAGTGACCTAGCTCTAAGCTCGAGCTTGTTAACATGTAAAGCATTTCGCGAATTTGACCATTTTTGATACAGGAGTCCACTACTAGGCCCCTTTCACACTTGGCGTTTTTCAATCACGCGCGTTTTCTGCGCAATGCTTTTGACTTGTCATAACTTGCTCTTTGTTTCTGTACTGACATCGCAAGTCCCAAGGGAGGGCAATTCTTTTGCGCCTACATACACGAAATGTTTAGAGGATAGTAGCACCCAGACTCCGCTCCGCGGCTGTGCCTAGGTGACTCACCACCCCTTTCTCTCTATGCCTCGTCTAAGGCGTACTTACTGAACTATAAGGTGATTGAACCAGCAGGTCAACGTGCACAGTTCAGGGCAGCTTTGTCTGTAATATGGTTCCTTATAAGGCGCACCGGCTTATATTTCTGAGAAAATCAAAGGTTTTTTTTGTGCACCTTATATTCCGAAAAATACAGGTAATAAGTTTCTGATGTAACTGCTCTAGTTGTCCATGACCCTATCACAGGTCATCTTTCCTTTTAGAAACATCTGTGGGAAATGAAAGCTGAGCTCTGAAATTGGTTTTTATTCCATGCATTTTTACTGGAAAATATGAAAAAATTCCAAATGCGGTGACATTGAGAAAAAGAAGCTCTGTATTACGGCTTCATTCGTTGTTCCAATTGTCACTTCCCAATGTCTTTGGGGTCTATAAGATCACAGGGACACCAATTTAATAGAACGTTTTTATTTGTTGTACTAGATTTTTACAAATTTTGATCGTTTTGTCCAAAAAAATATCTTGCTGCCATTTTGATTTAAACATTTACTTTAACAAAATTTAAAAAATTACTATTATTTCAGACCCTCTAGGGTACTTTAACCCAGCAGGGTCTGATTGCTCATACTATATAATGTAATACTACTATATAATGTGCATGTCACAGTTTCTGTAACGTATCCATATAAAATACAGTGGGATGGAAAATGATGGCTGGCTGAAAGATATATTTACACTTATCGTATACCAAAAAAAGTGGTGTGATCCCAACCTTAGGCTATATTCACACAGTGTACGGGGAGAGGAGGAGGAGGAGGTGAGCGCAGCGCACCCCCGCCCCTCTCCATAGGAATTAATTGCGCACGGCGCCGTATTACGGCAAAAGATAGGACAGGTCCTATCTTTTTCTGGGTACGGAGCGGTACGGTGCCGCACCTTACCGCTCCCGTAGGGCGCCGTGCGCCCATTGCCGTCTATGGGGGACGTGTATCGGCCGTATATACGGCGGCCGTATATACGGCGGCTGTATATACATCCCCCATACGGCAGTGTGAATGTAGCCTAAGTCTGTACTGTACAGATAAAAAGTATCAAAAGAGGTAAGGAAAGGGGGGAGACAATATCAACAATGTATATACATAATTAGCAATCACTGCTTGAAAAAGAAAAAACCCTAAAGAGCCATAAGTGTATAATGACATCACATGGGAATAAAACATACAAAGACGGGTATAAGGGTCATGTCAAAAACCAAGCAAACTATCACACATCAAAATAGATATATACTAGTATATCCATAAGGTTATGTAAACATCTGCATCGGTGGGTGGTTTCCACTGCAAAGCCATTCTATGTAAACATCTGCATCGGTGGGTGGTTTCCACTGCAAAGCCATTCTAAAATTGCATGTAGAAAAGCAAACAGTATAAAAGATACCCAAAGGACCCCATCACATAAACAGGGGGTACCTCAGGATCACAGAAGGAGTGACATAGCTACTAAGCTCGATACAGGTGGTCCCCTACTTAAGAACACTCGACTTACATACGACCCCTAGTTACAAACGGACCTCTGGATATTGGTAATTTACTGTACTTTAGTCCTAAGCTACAATGATCAGCTGTAACAGTTATCACTGGTGTCAGTAATGAAGCTTTATTGTTAACCTTGATTCTTATGACAACCCAACATTTTTAAAATCCAATTGTCACAGAGACCAAAAAAGTTCTGGCTGGGGTTACAATGATAAAATATACAGTTCTGACTTACATACAAACTCAACTTAAGAACAAACCTACAGACCCTATCTTGTATGTAACCCGGGGACTGCCTGTAGTCCCTGGCTGCAATGATCAGCTGTAAGGTGTCTGTAATGAAGCTTTATTGATAATCCTTGGTCCTATTACAGCAAAAAATGTTTCAATTCCAATTTTCACTGGGGCAAAAAAAAAAAAAGTCTGTACTTACTATGACCCCAGTAACCAGTATACTCACTTTGTAAAAAGTAAATAATTTATCTACAACGTACATATATTTTATGGACTTGAGAAGATCCCATTAAGCCTTTTAACTATAGGCAATCATAAAGACTCTCCACCAACCTACAGAAAATGAGACCTTCAAGAGCTTCGAGAGAAAAGTCTTCCTCGTAGGAGAGGAATAATAACGATGTTTTTTTTACATAATGAGTTCTAAGAAGACCTCCCTTATTATATTGTAAGTACACAGCTTCAGAAAAATAAAAAATACATTTCCTTGAAAGGGTCGTCATCTCCTGAAAACCAATAGAAGCTTTGTCATTCTCCGTTATAAAATTCAAAATAAAAGTTCCACATTTCACAGAACTGTTCTTAGAAGATTGAGGATGTCCCTGACTGCAATGATCAGCTGTAAGGTGTCTGTAATGAAGATTTATTGATAATCCTTGGTCCCATTACAGCAAAAAATGTTTCAACTCCAATTTTCACTGGGGCAAAAAAAAAAAAAGTCTGTACTTACTATGACCCCCAGTAACCAGTTTACTCACTTTGTAAAAAGTAAATAATTTATCTACAACGTATATATATTTTATGGACTTGAGAAGATCCCATTAAGCCTTTTAACTATAGGCAATCATAAAGACTCTCCAGCAACCTACAGAAAATGAGAGCTTCAAGAGAAAAGTCTTCCTCATAGGAGAGGAATAATAACGATGTTTTTTTTACATAATGAGTTCTAAGAAGACCTCCCTAATTATAATGTAAGTACACAGCTTCAGAAAAGTAAAGAATACATTTCCTTGAAAGGGTCGTCATCTCCTGAAAACCAATAGAAGCTTTGTCATTCTCCATTATAAAATTCAAAATAAATTTCCACATTTCACAGAACTGTTCTTAGAAGATTGAGGATGTCCCTGATCTTTGTTTCTGTACTGACATCGCAAGTCCCAAGGGAGGGCAATTCTTTTGCGCCTACATACACGAAATGTTTAGAGGATAGTAGCACCCAGACTCCGCTCCGCGGCTGTGCCTAGGTGACTCACCACCCCTTTCTCTCTATGCCTCGTCTAAGGCGTACTTACTGAACTATAAGGTGATTGAACCAGCAGGTCAACGTGCACAGTTCAGGGCAGCTTTGTCTGTAATATGGTTCCTTATAAGGCGCACCGGCTTATATTTCTGAGAAAATCAAAGGTTTTTTTTGTGCACCTTATATTCCGAAAAATACAGGTAATAAGTTTCTGATGTAACTGCTCTAGTTGTCCATGACCCTATCACAGGTCATCTTTCCTTTTAGAAACATCTGTGGGAAATGAAAGCTGAGCTCTGAAATTGGTTTTTATTCCATGCATTTTTACTGGAAAATATGAAAAAATTCCAAATGCGGTGACATTGAGAAAAAGAAGCTCTGTATTACGGCTTCATTCGTTGTTCCAATTGTCACTTCCCAATGTCTTTGGGGTCTATAAGATCACAGGGACACCAATTTAATAGAACGTTTTTATTTGTTGTACTAGATTTTTACAAATTTTGATCGTTTTGTCCAAAAAAATATCTTGCTGCCATTTGATTTAAAAAAAAACTTTACTTTAACAAATTTAAAAATTAACTAGGATTTCAGACCCCTCTAGGGACTTTAACTCCAGCAGGGTCCTGATTGCTCATACTATATAATGTAATACTACGATTAATGTGCACTGCAACAGTTTTCACTTCTGTAACTATCCATATAAAATACAGTTGGATGGAAAATGATGGCTGGCGAAAGATATATTTACAACTGGTTACCAAAAAAAGGGGTGTGATCCCAACCTACTATATTCACAAGGGTCGAGAGGAGGAGGAGGAGGTGAGCGCAATCGCACCCCCCGCCCCTCTCCATAGGAATTAATTGGCGCACGGCGCGTATTACGGCAAAGATAGGAAGGTCATATCTTTTTCTGTTAACGGAGCGGTACGTGCCGCACCCTTCACGCTCCGTGGGCGCCGTGCGCCCATTTGTGCCGTCTATGGGGGACTTGTAATCGGGCCGTAGTACTATACGGCTGCCGTATATACGGCGGGGCTGTATATACCTCCTCCATCACGGCAGTGTTAATGTAGCCTAAGTCTGTACGGTAAGATAAAAAGTATCAAACGAGTAAGGCAAGGGGGGACCATATCAACCCTGTATAATTACATAATTAGCAATCACTGCTTGGAAAAAAAAAAACTACTAAGAGTGCCTAAGTTGTATAATGACAATACAATGGGAATAACAACTACACAGACGGTAAAAGGTCATTCACAAACCAAGCAAAACCTAATCACACACAAAATAGATTATATAACTAGTATAATCCATAGTTATGTAAATCTGCATCTGTGGTTTGTTTCCACCTGCAAAGCCATTCTCAATTGCATGCGAAAAGCACACAGTTATAACAGATACCCAAGGACCCCCATCACATAACAAGGGGGTACATCAGTCACCGAAGAAGTGGACATAGCTACTTAAGCTCGAGCTTGTACCATGTAAGCTTTCGAATGAATTTGACCATTTTTGATACAGGAGGGTCCCCCTCATAGTCCCCTTTCACACTGGCGTTTTTCCACGCTCGTTTTCTTCTCCTCTGCTCATACCTTTTGACTTGCAGAACTTCATTGCAACGCTGACCCCTTGTAATCAATGGGTCTTTTCCAGGCTTTGCATTTTTTTTTCCGTGCACTTTTTTAACGTGCATTTAATCTCGACTGCCTTAACGCCTTTTGCAAGTCAACGCGCGTGAAACGCACCATACAATCCCTAGTGTAGACGCATCAACAAACGCATTGCAACTCTGAAACCCATGCAAGGCAATGCAAGTGCAATGCCAATTTTTTCACGCATCAATTGGGCAAGAAAGAAAAAAACTGAGACACTGAACAAACTGACTGAAAACTGATTGCACTCTAATGCAAATTTTGCGTTTTTCACTGACCAACCACTGATCGCACACTGATCAACTCTGACAGTGATCTTCAACGCAAGTGGTGGAAGGGCCTTAAGGCACCTGATTTACAGACGATCCCTGTTACAGACACCACCTTGACCTCTGGTATGAAAGCTCTCTGAATGCTTTACTTATAGTCCCAGACCGCAATGATCAGTCGTAGGTGTCTGCTAATGAGATTTATTGATAATCCTGGTCCCATATACAGCAAAATAAGTTTTCAACTCCAATGGTTCACTCTGGTCTAGGCATAAAAAAAAACAGTCTTGTCACTTACTATGACCCACGCATACCATTTATATCACTTTGTAAAAAGTAAATAAGTTTTATCTACAACGTAATATAATTTATGTGACTGAGAAATCCCATTAAGCCTTTAACTATAGCAATCATAAAGACTCTCCAGAACCTACAGAAAAAGCCTCAACTCCCACGCCCATCACCCCCCCCCCCCCCCCCTCCCCCCCCCCCCCACATGAGAAAAGTCTTCCCATAGGGATAGTAGATATAACGATGTGTTTTTTTTACAATAATGAGTCTAATAAGGACCCCGCATAATTATAATGATAAGTACACAAACGCTTCAGCAAAAGTAAGAATACATTTCCGTGAAAGGGGTCGTCATCTCTGAAAACCAATAGAACTTGTCATTCTCCATTATCAATCATTCAATAAATTTCCACATTTCACAGAACTGTTCTTAGAAGATTGAGGATGTCCCTGATGTTGTGTCTATTGATGTTACATTGCCAGATGTAAATTTCTATTCATCGATGACACAGGGTCAGGTCATTGAAACTCTTTCAAGTCTTTCAAGAAAAAGACACCCAACAGACCCCCATGACCGGTTCTAAACTCCATATTACAAAACCAAGGAAAGCTATCCAATCACAAAATGTATTGCCGTAACAAAGTCATCATATGTATAGCTTAGGATGGGCGCCAACTATGACCTTCACAAAGTACATGTAGAGAAAAACTTTGTATGGTCATTGTTAAACATTTTGACCTTTTGCCAGAATATGGGCTGTACCATAAAATAATCATAAAATCTATTAAATCCACCGCCAAAATAATACAAGTGAAAATACCCCAACAAAAAACAAGCCGTCATACAGCTGTGTGAACAATCAAATTTTAATTTTATGGATCTTAGAAAAAGTGTTGAAAAAGTGAGAAAAATTATTTAAAAAACAAGGGTTTTATATAGGCTTTTAGAACTCAAATTTTCATACAGCACAGAAACCCACCCCTGAATGAAATAAAACAGTTATCAAGTACAGGCAGTCCCCGGGTTACATACAAGATAGGGTCTGTAGGTTTGTTCTTAAGTTGAATTTGTATGTACGTCTGAAACTATATTTTTATCATTGTACACCCATACAGAACTTTTTTGGTCTCGTGACCATGAGTTTGAACAATTTGGATTGCATAAGAACCAGTAACACTACTTCCTACGACACCTGTGAAACTGTTCAGGCTATTATTGTGGCCTAGGACTAAAGTACAATAAATTACCAATCTCCAGAGGTCCGTTTGTAACTATGGGGTCGTATGTAAGTCGAGTGTTCTCAAGTAGGGGACTGCCTGTATGTGTAAAATCACCTATAGTCCTCCGAGGACCGGATCTTACAAAAAAGAAAAAACAAACACAGAATTTATCAGTTTCAATAAAAATAAGAAACTGCAGAGGGGATACACTCAGGACGGTCCCTAGTGATATTACAGTCCATACGAAATTGGCTGCCAATCACTGGCTCCTATTTTCACTACTCCTTTGATCTTCAGGGGGAGGGAAGGGAGCAGGAAAAAGTATCAATAGGATCTGTCCTAAGGCAACATTCACACGTACATATGTGAGACGTATATATGGCCAACGTATGTATGGGGTATAAGGCATTAAACGAGGTGTGAAACCGAGCCCTACACCCATTCATAATTAAAAATAATAATTCTTTTATTTACATAGTACACACAGATTACCAAGCCCTGCGCAGAGTTTGCCAAATCATTCACTGTTCCCCCATGGGGCTCACAATCTAATCAACCTACCAGTATGTTTTGGAGTGAGGATGGAAACCGGAGGAAACCCACGCAAACACAGAGAGAACATACAAACTCTTTGTAGATTTTGCCCTGGATGGGACTTGAACTCAGGACCCCAACACTGCAAGGCTGTAGTGCTAACCACAGAGATGCCCGTATGTTCAAGGTTATAATGTTCCATATACGATTATACAATCATAACCGTGTAATCATAGCCTAATATTTTTATTAATGACCTTGTAGTGGGTTTACACAGTCAAGTTTTCAATATTTGCAGATGATCTAAGCTGTTAAAGTAATAAATACTGAAGTCGAGTTTCATTACAGAGGGATTTGTGGAAGCTTGAGGAGTGGGCAGAAAATGGTGGATTGGTTTAATGTAGATAAATGTAAAGTTATGCACTTGGCCATGGAAACAAAAAGTAATTAGTTCTAACGTCAATTTCTTGGTAAAACTGGAGCTGAAAAGGACTTGGGGGTATTGGTGGATGAAACTTAATTTTAAGTGACCAGAGCCAGGCGGCTTGCTGCTAAGCAAATAAAATAATGGGATGTATCAAGAGAGAATAGATTCTCATGATAAAGACTAGTTTTGCCCTTATACAAATCCCTGGTCAGACCACACATGGAATATTTGTACAGTTTTGGGCACCGGTGTTATAAAAAGTATAGTAGCTGGAACGGGTGCAGAGGAGCACACCAGGATTATTAGGGGAATGGTGGGATTAGAATACAATGACAGATTACAAAATTTGGATTATTCAGTTTTAGAAAAAAGACGACTGAGGGAGACCTCATTACAATGTACAAATACCTGAACGGACTGTAAGGATCTCTCCAAAGATCTTTTATACCTAGGCCTGTGACCAGGACAAGGGGCATCCTCTACGCCTAGAGGAGAGGCGATTCTACCATCACCATAGACACGGTTCTTTACTGTAAGAGCAGTGAGACTATGGAACTCTCCACCGCAGGAGTTGTTATGGCCGACTCTATGTACATGTTCAAGAGAGGCCCGGATGCCTTTCTGGAAAAAAATATCACGGTTATGGGGATAAACATTTATTTAATTCTTAAAGGTTGGACTTGATGGATTTGTGTCTTTTTCCAGCCTTATATACTATACTATTTTGTGCCCGGTGACAGGTCCTCTTTAAGACCAATCCATAGCATACAACCAAATGTTCAAGTCGATAGATATACGGTAATAAACAAATTACTTTCATTAACGTTACACAGCCTTGGGTCTTTTTATGGAACGCCGTCTGCCGCTTTGTGAATTTTCACCAAAACTTGTGAAACGTTTCCCCAGCGAGAGGCAGCACATGAGAAGAACAGTCTGCTTCCATCACTACTAAGCCCTACACTCCTGCTGAGACATTTACATAATTTGCTATTCCTGTTGCAAAAAATGTCGTGGCTTTGAAAGCAGCTGAGCAAATATTTTATATTAAAGGACAAATAAGACTCACAAAGCCGAGCGACGGAAATTCCTTGTGGTTCATTTGTGCTCGGCCGAGGTACCACATCCTTGGCGACACCAGGCACAAGTGCTGTGCCCAGATTGCGGGTTACGTGCAGCTCTTCATCCGGGATAATTACGGGTCCTTTCTTGATAATATTACACCTGGTCCACCTTTCAATGAAGTTGAAGACCTGGCGTCTTCAGAGCACTTCAAGAACGAGCGTTTACGGAATGAAAAGAAGCGATCAGGAAATCAATAGGGGCTCATTACTCCAGACAGATGTTCCCACTTCAGGTTCTGACGGAAAGGTCCAATGAAGTCTATCAGATAATTATGGAGGAGATTTTTAAGGAAGAGGTTTCTTCAAGTTGATGAGTGCATACAGGGAGCTCCCGTATTCTAGGCTGTTACCATATATACTCGAGTATAAGCCTAGTTTTTCAGCACAAAAAAATGTGCTGAAACCCCAAACTCAGCTTATACTCGAGTAAAAAAATTATAGGTTTTACCAGGTTTTAGTGGTAAAATTAGGGGCCTCAGCTTATACTTGGGTCAGCTTAAACTCGAGTATAAGCAAAATGGATGAGCTTTAATGTTATCTCCTTATATATATTTCTAGTTCTGGAATTTTACTATTCATAACCATGAAACAATAAAAGGTTTTCATGGACTTAGATCATGATAATCTATTCTAACACATTGATCCCCCCCACTGCTCAACTGTTGAGAAGCAGCAATGTTCAGAAGACTCACAAACCACAGCGCCGTACACTGTATAGTGGCTGTTCTCGGTACTGCAGCTCAAACCCATTCACTTGATGCCAGACCATGTGACTGATACAGGTGACATCACAAACCTGGGAAGAAGAGCTCATGGTAAAATCTCCCTGCAAGCAGCTGATTGGTGGGGACACCTGGGGTTGTACTTTCATTAATCTAATGAGCAGTAGCCTGGGGCCCAAGCCCTCTAGGGAGCCCAAAACCACCCACCAAATTTTAGACCAAGAAAGACCTACGCCCATGAAATCCTTATACATTTGTTCCTGCTCTCAATACACATGAACACAAGAGCCATTTCAGGACCTTTGAAGGTCCTCCAAAGGTCCTGAAACCGCAGATTGAAAGCAGACATAAGGGACGCATCTTCCATTTCTTCCAAGTAGCTGATTCTAGTAACAGATGTAGGAAGTGAGTACTACTAAAACATTTAGGAATCTTGATTATTAGACAATTATTATATTATATAATATTTAATCTATTTTTATTATTAAACTTATTATATTTAATATAGAATTAATATAGAATTATAATTAGACAATTACAAAAAGTAAATTGAAAGTGCTTCCTACATTAATTTTGCCATATTAATACACAGAGACCAGATTTTACCCTGAACGGCAAACGCATGGGTGCAAGTGAGCAAGTCCCGGGAGTTGAAGAGTTAACTCTTTCCCTTTAGAAAATGTAATGGATACAAATTGGCAGTGAAAAAAATGGTCTCCGAAAACCTCATATTGAACTGGGGCCGTAGCAATTTTTGTCTGTTTGCTGGGGTTTAAAACAGCGAAGGACTATGGGAAATATGTCAGGGAATTAGTTTTAAAGGGGCGGCCACTTATATCAAAATCTAAACTCTGATAGGGTCACCCATATTATAATTACCCTGATAAAGTTTCCTGTTCACAGTCGGGAGCCATGGACAGGTCACATGACCCGTGGGTAGCAGGGCATCCTGTGACATTCTGTGTCCTGCTGGCTTCTTGAGGATGGAGGAGGCCGCGCAGTCATTACTGTATGCCATGGCACATCCCCCTCCATCATAATCGCTCCCATATCAGTGGTAGGAGGAGTATGGCAAAGACATCTATACACCCTCCAACCACTGATATGGGAGTGGTTAACTTAAAGTGGACAAACCCTTTAAGTGAAAAGCTCTAAAAGTAGGGGGAAAATTGCTTAGGGGCTCGGATGGCCTTTTTTTTTTTAACCACACAACATTCAATACATACATTAACATAGGGCACCCATTATGGAAGTGGGCACATCCTGGCACTGCGCACAGCATTCACGGCTGGCATAGCTGGGTAAATATCATCAGCTGGGTATTTGCTTAGCGAGTGACACTTTACTTGGCATAAATGTTGCATCAAGCATTTGTGGGACAAATTGTAGTTTCAAGTGGCACCGTTTAATATTCTGTGCCATGTACTGGGAAGCTGGAAAAACATTTTTCTGATGGGTTTGTTTTTACAGCTTTCACTGTGCGATGCAGATGACGCGTCCCCTTTATAACTTGGGTTACTAGGATCATGGATTTATATTCAATTTATATAGATTTTTTAATGACATGACACAATTTTGTTGTTGCATTGTGTTGTCATATTCTGATACCCTTAACTTTTTCATACCATACTTCAGTGTACGTAACTTGGTAAAATCGTTTTTATATTTAGAAAGATCGGACATTTTGGCATGCAGGCATACCACCCTTTATATGCATTCTAAGGAAAGGGGGAAAAATTAAACTTTTTTAAATTTATATTTTACAATTATAGGCTACTTGAACCCTAAAGGGTCTGATCACTACACAATATACTGCAATCAGAGAATTTGTTAACACCTGTACAAGTGTCAAAGACACTTTTACAGACAGGTTTATTCTGTAAGAAATGTATCATGCGTATAAGTACACATGGTTCTTTTCGCCTACGTATGAGGATGGAGCCAACATTTGTCTCCTTAGTTTGTTAGGCTGCACATGAAGCAGGCAGGCAGAAATCACAATAACTGTACAAGCGTCTATTAGGTTTGTACAGGAAGATTTACTCATTAAGTATTCACTGCAGTACTGCACGAGCTGATGTATCTCCAGCCACATGACCTCCTGCACTTCTGCACACAGCCCGATCCTGTACTGTGAGAGGGGGCCAATATCATACTGCACGCTGTGTCTGCCAGGGGAACCCATGATTTGAACGAGATTCCTGGATCACAGGGGGTTAATAGACATACAGAGAAGATGCAACGTGCAGCCTCTCTGCATGTCTGTATATAGAGATCACTGGTAACAGTGATCCTATGGGATGTTGCCATTATAACCCTGTTATCTGTGATCTGTAAATAATAGCAGGTGACACATATACAATACAATATTTATAAAAATAATACAATATAATAAAAAATTCCAATTAAAAGTTTGAAAAAATCCCCCCACCCCCAAAAGTAAATAAAACAAATAATTTAAGTAAAATATTTCATATTGGAGGCCAATAGAGATGTGTGGACCTGACTTACACATTCAAGATTCGTGTACAGCCACGCGAACCGGACATAATGACGTAACTTTGTTTTGGTTTTACACCAAATTCCAGGTCAACTGGAACAACATCGTTTCGGATTGCTCAGATTCAGACATGAACCACAAAATTGTGAAAAAATTTGGGGAGGCTTCTAAAAAAAGAGGAACTTTTATGATCTCCCCAACACTTAACAATGAGACGTCAAACAAGGTGCAATGAAATGGACACGGTTCATGAACAGACCAGCAATGGTCAATGATGCAGGAAGGAAGAAATACCTTCAACTAGAATACAGGTGGACACCAGACCCCTAGTTAAAGACGGACCCCTCTGCCCTGCCCTCTGTGACCTACCGTGAAGCTCTTTGAATACTTAACTGTAGTCCCAGGCTGCAATGATCAGCTGTAAGGTGTCTGTTATGAAGCTTTATTGATAATTCCTGGTCCCATTACAAGAAATAGTTTAGAAAATCCAATTGTCAGTGGGGCAAAAATATTTTTTGTCTGGAACTACAATTCTAAAATATACAGTTTTGACTTACATACAGATTCAACTTAAGAACAAACTGATGGAACCTATCTTGTACGTAACCCGGGGACTGCCTGTATATGAAATGCAGAAGAAGGACGTTACCAGTATCACCTCACTGGGACCCATTTATGTTTTGGAGAGGTATTATAGAAGACAACTGCAGAAAAGGACCAGGGGCTGATCCATTCACAAAAATAATGAAGTTTGAGACACCGTAGAGTAACTGAGACATTGAAATTACATTTCAGGACTCTCCCAAGAGCTGCCCCTTCCTGCTCGCCTGTTTGTGCACCTCCCTTGCCACTGAAGTTCGGGCCTGACAAGTTCTCTCATGCCAAAACTATTTTTAAGAAAAGAGAAGTCTATCTGCCGCTTGTCCTGTAGAAGTGATGTGTAATGAGTGAAAGACATGGACGGCTCGCTACAACCCAAACACAATGTCAGAGCTGTAGTAACCAATCCATTATTATGATAAGTAAAGCTCTGCTCCCAGTCTACATCCATTTTAAGTAATTGTGTGACTACTAAGGAGGGTTGGGCTCCTTGTACTTAAGGTTTTAAAAGGAACACTCTACTTTTCAACCCTATTATGAAAATGCGGAGAGGCTTTTTAAAAGCTTTACTAATAATCGCAGCCTGACAAACTGCACTTAAGACAAACACCCCCTCTGTAAACCTTATTCAAAAAGGTCTTGTGACCCCAGATGAACTCTCAGAACCAGCTCCTTCAGGTGAAAATAGAAGCAACAAAAAGCCGTCTTTATTAAACTTATGATGGATGACAATGGACGCTGCAACCTTAATGCACTTTCACCACATTTTACCCCAATTATCTACTAGGGTAAGACAATTCTAGAATCACCCTCTTTACCTATTAAAAAAAAATTGTGATTAAATGAACTTTCTTTATCCCTCAATGGGAAATTATTTCTCCAAAGTCATGTGAAAATGAGCAGGAAAGAGTCAGATTCTTTCTGAGATGAGTCAAGTTAAGTGGCTGTAGGTAGAGGGTCTCTTCAAAATGCTGGTGACATATTAAAGGAAACCTACCACCACAGATCTACCTATTAAGGTAGATCGGGTGGTAAGTGCCTCTATTGTACGTGAGGATAACCCTTTTAAGGGCTAATCCTCAGATCACCTGTATCTTTTTCAAACTTTTGTGTTAATATGCAAATTTTCTAAAGAGGCTACTGGGGCGTGGAGTAGCCGGAGAGGAGGCTACATGGCGCAGCTACTCCACGCCCCACTAGCCTCTTTGATCCTCCTACCCCATATCTTCGGCGCGCTGCCAGTCTCCGGCTTCTGAGCAGTGACTGTGCAGCTGCAGGACTGCGTTCTGTAGCTCCGGCTACTCCACACCCCAGTAGCCTCTTTAGAAAATTAGCATATTAACACAATAAAGGTTTGAAAAGATACAGGAGACATGAGGATTAGCCCTTAAAAGGACTATCCTCACGTACAATAGAGGCACCGACCACCCGATCTACCTTAATAGGTGGATCCATGGTGGTAGGTTTCCTTTAAAGATAAGTATCTCATCGTTTGAATCACATTGTCGTTCTGTTTGCTGAAGAACCAGAGATACACGCAGTTAAAGACATAGCTGTAAACGTGAGCTGCAGATCCAGATATTTCTTTAACTGTCTGTATCTCCCATTCTGTATCTCATAGAAGCACAAGCTTATATGAGATTCAAATGTTTAATATGACACTAAGGACTGTTTCTAGGTACTTACAAATGAAGATTGAAGCTTCTAAAATGACCCTCTCCTTGTAGCCTCGACCTAAAATAAACTTGACTCATCTCAGTTAAAAAGTGATTCTTCTCTGCTCATTTTCAGACGACTTTGGAAGAGATTTTTTTATAGTTTTAAATTTCCCATAAAAGAGGGAATTCTAAAAATTACATTTCCTACACTACCTACTAGTAGTTTAGTTGGTAATAACTGGTGACAGAGTTAAGGGTTAGTTAGGGTCAAAGCAATAATCTCTCCCCACCTACGGGTCTTGGTGATGGATGTATGGAATTGCTATGAATATAAATGGATGGAATAGCCTTAACTGGCATCCGCAGGTCCCACCTAAATCACAGTCTTCAGCCCCCACTCCATCCATGTCTAGGCACATGATTGCAGTAGGACGAGTTAGGGATGGCACCGAAGTGCCAGACCCCAACATCGTCTACAGAAGGACAGCCCATTTATATGGAATTATACCTGGGGGGCGGGACAATAAACAAAAAGAAAATATACTTTTGTTACAGTATCGGCAGTCACAAAACCGATGCCACCAATCAGTGACCTCGGTGACTTGTCTGCTGCCCAGAGTTCAGCTCACAAGGCAACCAGTACAAGTAGTTACATGTAGCATCCCCATTCTATAGGGAATATAGGATGTGATGTATATACCGATTTACTCATCTACAAATCATGGGATGGCGACAATCACAGAACGCCAATAACATCCATCAATCCTTTAAGTTAATAGTCTTTGATCTGTGATAAAATGCTAAAAACTGTTTGTACATAAAACAGTAAAAGGTAGCCCCCAATTTGTTGACTTAGAGAACAGTTGGGGGTGGAATCTTGTTTCTTTCCTGGGAAAACCGATCTTCAAAGTTGTGGCTATTTTCCCAGCTGCAAATACTTTGTCCTGGGAAATCTGCTCAGGCGGCAGCATCAGTCCGTGGGGCGAGAGGCACCGCGCTATAGTGCAATAACTCATACAAGTCCCAGGCAGGAGCCATCTTTACACTACCAGCAAAGGCAAAACCATAAAAGGTGAAAAAAAATGTGTGTACACTGGATAGTGATAGTCTAGGCTTAAGATGTATCTCTGTTCGCTGTGAAGTGGCTGAACCAAGTGACTGCAGCTAAGCTCCCATTCAATCTGCAGTAACCTGGCCTGACCACTACACAGAGGACGGCGCTTTCCTTTTCCTGGTACACTGTCCATGGATTAGCGGATCTTGTGCAAGCACAAAGGCCTCTTTATTGTTTGCCTGGGTTAGCCACATGTCTACCATGCACTTTGTAACTAAAATGTATAATTTTATATCCCTTGTCATGTGTTGTCACACAGATGCACGGCTCATTATATCCCTGGTCATGTGATGTCACACAGGTGCACGGCTCGTTATATCCCTGGTCATGTGATGTCACACAGGTGAATAGCTTGTTATATCCCTGGTCATGTGATGTCACACAGGTGCACGTCTAGTTATATCCCTTGTCATGTGATGTCACACAGATGCACGGCTCATTATATCCCTGGTCATGTGATGTCACACAGGTGCACGGCTCGTTATATCCCTGGTCATGTGATGTCACACAGGTGAATAGCTTGTTATATCCCTGGTCATGTGATGTCATATAGGTGAACAGCTCATTATGTCACAGAGCTGTGTGTTATACTGAATCGCTCACCTCTTAGACATCACATGAACATTGATATAACCAGCTGTGCGCAACCATGGTCGGAAACAATGAAGCTTTCTATTGAATGACAGCAAGCAGAGATCTGGAAAACCGTGAGGATTTGATACAGTAGTTATCTTTGTAAATTGTATAACTTTTCATTACACAAACAATATAATTATTTGCTCAAAGTGGACAACCCCTCTAACATATTTAGTATCATCACATCTGTGAATGTAAATGTTAACAGATGTGGGATGTTTTTGGGAAAAAAAAAGATACCAGAATTGCTATTTTGGTCATTTCTCATATCATTGGTACCAACAAGAACTACAGCAGGGCCTGCAAGGAGAATCTAGCAATGTCCTGAGCAAAAAAAAAAGGACTTTTTTTTCTATAATTAACTTTTTTACTTAAAAAAGAAGGACATAATAGCAAAGTGCTAGCAATATTGTGCCTATAAGGCTGCACTCCATCTAAGCTGTTTGCGACTGAGGTGAGAATTACCATCTCTCTACTGGCTGTTCTACACTGTTTCCTTAACTTCCATTGATATGATTAGAAGGCACAGAAATAAAATACTTCTTAAGGAGATACATGGGTTTTTAAAGAATTCTAGGGGTGTCAAAAGTGCCCAAAGTGTACTTTCCTTGCTCTGACTCCAAGTTCCCACATTGCACCAGTACTTACACAGTACCCGCTATGACCGATCAGTGGGACTAGCTCTGACATAGCAACTGAAGTCCAGTGGTGGTCAGGGAATTGCCGAAGGGGCTTCCATGACCACCTGCACTTGTGACCAGATGAAGGTGCCAAAGATCGGGACAAAACGAGAATCGGGAACTTAAGCAAACTAAGGTTGAGGCTATAATTGGTCCCTGCTGGTGCTGTGCTGCAACTACAGTTTTCTCCATGTGATGCTGCTCCCATTAGCGCAAGGATCCACTAGAACTAGATCACCGTGAAGAGGATAGCAGCTTGTACAATTTTACCTAAATGTAACTAAGAACCTCAGGTTGGTTTTGTTAATGTAGAGGCAATAGATCATTGTATAATGTGTGGATGTGCGGTCCCGATCTTTTTCTCTCCAAATGTTAGTATCCATAGACACATACTCGCAGGTGGGGGCATCTTATTTTGCCTCTGAATGTCACATCCAGCAGGAAAAACTGGAAGAAAAAAAGCACTTTATCATAACGCTTCCCATTGGAAGGAGCAGAATTCGCCTGGTCAGACGGATGCTATTGTATGGCATCCATTACCGGCCTCCGCTGAGCATATACTGTGGTTGTTTCCTTGCCAAATATGAACTGTTCCATCACAAAGGTGACACTCAGAACATTGATAACTGCAACTCTCTGGTTCCTGCCGGGTTCTTCCCCTTCTTCCACTTTTAGGGGAAGCAGCTGAACCAGAGAACATAGCCTCTAGTGGCACATGCTGCTGCCCTCTGTTGTAAGAATGCATTGAGAATTCTCCAGGCGTATCCAGGGGGTATAAAACTAGAAGTGTATCTAGTCTTAGTACACTTTGTTGTTTTTGCCACCCTTGCTCGAATCCCCAAGGAGTTTTCCAGAATTCCTGGAAAACCCCTTTAAGTAAATAGTTTAAGGGCCTTACCTGGTGGACGGAGCAGCGATGATGTATTTCCATCTTTCAGCAGAGACGGGAATATCCCTTTATATAGTTATCACAATTAAAAATAAAAGCAATGATCGGCAACCAATATTTTTTTTGTAGGTGCAGAAAAAAAATTGTTGCTTGCTTCCTACAGATTATTATAGGATTTCCAGGTTTTTTAGCACTAGGGAATAAAACTAATCCTAAAGATCCACAGTGATGACATCCAAAGTGCGTATAATTACCCCGCAGAATGTCATAAAGGTCTCCAAGACAACAGAGACATTAAAATCAGATTTGTCAAAGCAAGTAAACAGCCCTGCCGTTAAAGGTAATATTTCCATATTTTCAGCTAATTGAAGGTTCTTAAGAGGATTTAAAGGTCAGGAGCAACTAATCACAAAAAAAGTATAGACCCTTATGTATAGAAAGCACCTGTGCAGCGTAGGGAGGTCTTACGGGAGTTGCTCAAATAGCAATTATTCAGACATTATCATAATCAGATTTCCACCAAAAGAACCTTGTCTGCCAACACCTTCTGAGCTTCAATGAAAAACACTCCAAATAAACAGTAAAAGAATGTCATTTTTAGCTGGTGACAGGTTCCAATAGCCTATACTACGCCGATTTTAAAAATGCCTTTGTCAGCATTCTGAATACTGCCACTAATTTATAAAACTTTATTTCACATTACCTGGATCCCTGTCAACAGCGTGTGGAGAGTCCGGTATTGTGAAAGAAACTTTTATAAAGTTGAGGAGGTATTCAAAATGCTGGCAAAGGCATTTTTAAAATCCGCATAGCACAGGCTATTAGAACCTGTTACCAGCTAAAAATGACATTCCTGGTAGCCGATACGCTTTAAAGGAAACCTACCATCACTGATCTACCTATTAATGTAGGCTAATCCTTCAGGCCCCTGTAACTTTTTTAATCTTTTAAGACCCTAATATAAAAATTTCCTTAAGAAGCTACCAGGGTGGTGGAGTTACCAAGAGCTGATGCTACACGGCACAGATACTCCACGCCCCAGCAGCCTCTTTCGATCCTCCTACCGATACATCTTCAGCACTCGTCTGCTAAGCCGGAGTTCTGCGCATGTGCCGTAGCTCTGGCACCAAGACCATGCAGCCTGCGCTCTGTATAGACTGTCTACGCAGAGCGCAGGCAGCACGGTCTTGCCTCTGGAGCATTTGCAGAACTCTTCACGGACAAGTGTGCACAACTACAATGAGCGTATAGCATCAGGTCCGGCCTTAGTAGCCTTCTAAGTAAATTTGCATATTAGTGTCATAAAAGCTTGAAACATTTATGGGGGACTAAAGGATTAGCCCTAAAAAGGGCTCGGATGCTATGCATTAGATAAACCCTCCATCGGATCTACTTTAATAGGTAGATCCGTGATAATAGATTTCACTTTCCCCAGTTCCCATTGGGTTTATAAGGATTCCTGGAAAACCCCTTAAATAGTTTTGACTGGGGAAGCTGAAGAGGAGTGTCCCCTGTATAACTGGCCACATACAGAATATTCGGAGCTGAAACGCCTACATTCACCCCTTTGGGTACCATGATGTACATATACAGCCAAGAATATTTAGGGTATTCAGGATCAAACACTGCTCAGTTGTTTTAAGCACAAATTATTTTTAATCATATGTCACACACACATAAAGGCAAAAAAAAAAAAAGGACGACTGCCCGGGGGGAAAGTATGTACGGCCGCAATACGTCCCCCATATACGGCAATGCCGGCACGGAGCAATACGTACCGCTTCATACATGGGGAAAAGAGAAAAGAGAATTTCTTTGATCACTCCGGCATGGCATTGATGCCATGACTAAGGGTGTAGTACACAACTGAAACGCGTGGGCTCGGCTATTTCCACACGAATTGTACTTGGTGATGCAATAATGGATGTCTGTAACAGTTTTTTATACATTTTCCGATTTTTGGATAAATAAAGACTAGAAGTTTTAAAGAAATTCTCTGTGCCGGAGTGATCAAAGAAATTCTCTTTTCTCTATGCCCACGTCAAGGTCCAGACGTACTCCTGGAGCACGCGTAAGGATGCAGGTGAGTGGCTAACATTTTTACTTTTTGATGGGGAAAAGATAGTACAAGTCCTACCTTTTCCCGTGCATCTCTATGGCGCCGAACATGTGCCCACTCGGCTATGGCCAGGCAGTCATACGTTAGTGTGCATGTAGCCTAAGATAGACTCTACATTTGTCATAGGCTATAGTTAGTGTGGCAATATTACAAGTAGCTTTCAAGATAACTGGGATACAACCATACTCTGTATGAGGGTGGTCTGTTGTGGGATGACATGTTTTATTCATTTTAATTGTTTTATATTTAATTGTTTCTTTTTCTTGTAATTCTCTCTTTCCCACCAAAACAGGATTAAGAATGTATATGTATCTGTATACTTTAACACTATACTTTCCCCCTGTGATTAGCCAATGTATTAGCCAATGTATATACAGAAGGATTAGCCAATGTATATACAGAAGTCTGTACATGGTATAAAGTGACAGGATGGAGGGGGGCTAATAGAGTAATCTCCCAATAACAAACCACTGCCGGAAAGTTAAGATTTAAAATTGATATAAAAACCCAAGAACTAACCCAAAGAGGATGCCGGAAATTAGAGAACCACATGTAAACATTGGTGGCTTCTCCAAGGAACACTGGTAGGGAAATCACATTAACTTGCATAGTTGACATTTTTATAATGTGAAAGGGGTTGATACATAGGAAGCCGACAGGGACGGAGGGGGTCTCTAACTTCTTAAGGGGGTCACACATGGACCCTTCCTAGCATTGCCATCTGGATAGTATTCTAACTCCTACTTTTCTTTATAGGGCATCTACCACCAGGATGAAGGACATAGGTTTTAATGGACCCTGGAGCCCCTCAGGCTCATTTACATAGTGTCTTTCATCCTGGTGGTAGATGACCTTTAATTATGGGGCAGGCACAATGACAAAATGACAGGGGACCTTTTGCAGTCACTACTTTTGAGTTGCAATGATGGGAATCCTTAGCGCTGATTCACACTGCCCTGGTCGGTTCGAGACCTACTTCACGGACAAGTTACTGAGTCAAGGATGGGAGTCCTTGCATCATAGAGATAAATGATACAAAAGGATTCTCTTCTTCCCAGGACATCATGACTTTGGTGTAGCTGGTGGTTGCTGTACACAGAAAAACAGGGTCTCCTTGTAGCATATATCACATGGTATGATCTGTTTTTCCCTTAACTGCAGCCTAAACCCTCTTTAACAGGACCCATCAATTTCATAGGGTCATTTACTCTTCCTGTACAATTTTTACGCATATTATGAAGAGAATCATTCCCTACTATCACTTTCAGGAGCCTGGGAATGCTGGGTAACCACCACTCTGGAAGAAAGTGTCCATATTAGCCGTCACCCAGCTTTCCTAGAAACACAATACTACACCAACAAAAAGTTTTTATTTTTTTTGACAAATTCCTACTGCAGACCAGAACTGACCTCAGCAATGTGCTTCTTCTTTTTTGACACAGGGGGATCGCAATTGTCTTCAGATGACCTTTGCTTTTTCTCTCTCTTTTCGTTTTTCTTGTCCTTTGCCATTCTACATTACAAAGGAGAATCATGCATGTTACAAATGGGGTACACACAGACTTGTATACAGAAGATATCACTAGACCCCAACACTAGAGATGAACGGACATGATGGTTGCATTCCGGTTTGGCTTTGCAACCCACACATATTGCGGATTGGTGACCGAACAGTCAATCTGGTGTATTGGAGCCCCTATCTATTAGCTATTGCTATGATTGGTCAGGGTGTCAATTTGCCGTATTAACTGTTCAACCGCCAATTCAGCAATATGAACCAAACCCGAACGCAATCATCAGGTCCGATGATCTCTACCCAATACATTAATGTAATTGACGTAGATGTGCACAAGTTTTTGATCTGGGAAACTATCTGCAGAACACGTGGGTGAGATCATTATATGGAATTACACTTATACTCTATATCTGATATCGGGGATCCTATTGCCTGACCCCCCCCACCCCACCTAATCTCCACGCTGATTCCATACATTGGAAGGACTGAAAACCTGATGATGATTTTAAAGGTCTATTCAGAATAAGACAACATATCCCCTATTCCCAGTATTAAACTGTACACAGGGGGGTTCTGACCACGGCCACCCAAACTGTTAACCCCAACTAAATGGATTATCAGTTCTGCCCTATTCATCTTAGATCTCTATTGTCATAATCAGTGGTGGTCCAAGCAGTCAAACCCCCTCCAATTAACGTGTACTGATGGGTAGAGATAAATGGACATGTAGCTTTAGTTCTGGTTCAACCAGGCAACCCGGACGTATTGCCAGATTAGTAGCCGGATAGCCAATCCAGCAATTTGATACCTCTTGCTACTACAAACATACTAGATGTATGGAAAACGTATGTCTGATCCAGTGATACACGATCAGAACCACAGTTGCCCCAAATTACAAGTCATAGACAATATACACAGAGATAATGGCTTATTAGAAGCAAATGACTTGTTACAGCTGAGGGTTTGCTTCAGTTGTATCCAGTATAGGAAACCCAATGCAGGGTTTGTACACTGATACATTGTAGCGAACCTCCCAGCAGAGAACAGCAGGGATTTTACAGAACCGGAGAAGGAGACAGAAACATAAGCAAGAAATGTGCTCCATATCAGCAGCACGTGTAATATCTCACACACATGTGTACACCCGCTCTGTGACCCACGTTGTCTTACTGTGTGCCGGTACTTCCGCCTCCTCCACGCTGCTGAACTCCGCCTATTCCAGTGCGTGGCCGCTAGGGGCGCAGCAGGCGAGAATCTCGGGCATGCGCATGCGCGGTCTGTAGTATGCGGCGGCGTCGGTTGCTAGGCAGCACAGGCCTAGTGATCTGCACCTAAGCTGTGTGATATGTAATACTAGAATTACACTTGATATCTATATCCCATATGAGGAGACATCCCATAATTATCAACCCCAACTTTTTTTTTCCACATAAAAATGTAGTTCTACTGATGTATAATAATAAATTGGATAATAAAAGTGAAGCAGCTAATTGGTCCTCCTAATGTCATCCAATTTTGTGCTCCCATAAGGAACAGCCTCCCCCCATAGAAAAAAAATTCCAAATCTTAATACTACAATCACCCCCACCTTGTCCCCAAATAATATACAGTTCCCTTCTTTGTGTCCATATAGGTAATAATGCCCCCACATTTCCCCCCAATTAGTTACTCTGCCCTTCTTTGTACTCCTATAAGTGTGCCACATAAGATACAGTATTCTCCTTTGTACCCCTATAGTGTCCAGACTTTTCCCCCAATTACAGTGCCCTTGCTTGTTCCCCTATTAGGTTAATGTGCCCCCATTTTATATAGTGCCCTTCTCTGTACCCCTATATAAAATATTGGCCCCACTTTTCACCATAAAACAGAGAACGTCCTTTTTTGTACCTGTATAAGTATTAATTCTCCCACTTGTGCCCCCACAAGATAAAGTGCCCTCCATTTTACATTTATTGGTAATAGTGTCCCCCCTTGTAACCCCATGAAATGACAGTGCCCCTCTGACAGAGTAATGCTATCAGCACCATTTTGTACTAAAGTTATCTTACTCTATGACAGTGATGGCGAACCCTCTAGAGACCGAGTGCCCAAACTACAACCAAAATCCACGTATTGACCATGAAGTGCCAACATGGCATTTTAAGCAGTAACTTATTGCTACTCATCTTTCAATTGTATCGACCCCCTAAGGCCACCAATACAGTTAAAAGAAGGAGGGCAAATTCAGACTCGTGTGGTAGCTTCTCTCCAGAGTCTCTCTGTAGAAGAATGGTTCTTCATAGCTTTTACACCGTTTTATACTGATGTCCACATAAATTTTAAAATCTGAAGATCATTGTTTCT
This sequence comes from Engystomops pustulosus, assembly GCA_019512145.1. Classification (NCBI taxonomy): domain Eukaryota; kingdom Metazoa; phylum Chordata; class Amphibia; order Anura; family Leptodactylidae; genus Engystomops; species Engystomops pustulosus. The sequence continues at coordinate 11,746,000 of CM033648.1, read as the reverse complement.
ACAACTGTAACTTTGAAATCCCAGCGGATCATCTACATGCCAATCTATTCGGAACATCTGCTACAAACCACAAATATATTGCATGCACAAAATATTCTGAGGACTAGGACTAGAGTAACTGTAATCAATGTGCGCTCGGCGTGGAAACATTTCACATGCAAATGGACGTGATCTGTGGATTCACAAAAATCTCTCAATGGGAGAAGCGAAATACTTTGGGGGAATCCATAGATAAATCTTAAAGGGTTTTTTCCCATAAAGAAAAGTTAGGCCCTATCCACCTAACCTGTTGATCAGTGGCGGTCTTAGTGCTGATATTCCCACAGATCAGTAAAACAAGGGGTCCGATGGGGTCCGTCAGACTAATGGAGCAAATGGCCGCGCATGACTATTCTGCACCTATAATCTAGATGGAGCTGATGGAAACTGACGAGTGCTGCGCAGCACTGACACCCCCACCCGTGGATAGGGCCTAACTTTACTTCGTGGGGAAAACCCCTTTCATTTCAATCCCCTAGTGATGTTAACGGAACAAAGATCATTTTTAATCCCCTACTTCACAATTTTACTCAGTTTTATTACTGTGTTAGCTCCTATCACTCAGTAATGGTTAGTGCAGCTCTCCTACATCTCTGCTATTCCACAACACACTGCTACATCTGCTCTGCCTTCCTGCTGTACCTCCCCAGATAAAGAACTTATCTGTCTGTAGCTTGTAGTTCTCCTCACGCTGCTGCTGGCAGGATGTCAGTGTATGTGTCAGTGTAAGCTCCGTCCTGGACTGCAGGGGGGTGGGGTTAGAGGCAGTGAGAGACAGAAACCCAGCTCCACAGCCTCACACAGAAAACCAAGATGGTGTCCCTGACCGTAAGTTAGAAGTTACAGGGTCTTGTCTAGGGGCAACTGAAATTGTGTACACCAGAACTGATGGAGACAGGTTGGACTTATATCTGTGAAGTGCTGTATTTTTGTAAATACCCCTTAAGGGATTAAGAAATGAGACTCCAGGACATACAGAATCATAAGGCAGGATCAATAACAGTGTGCTGGCAGCCTCCGACACACTGTTATAGATTCATAGCAAATTCTACATACATTACAATACTGTAGGAAAGATGATAATGACATTATTGAAAATAAACATTTCGAAGTCCACCTATTCCCTAGAACTGATATAAAAATAAATTAAAGGAAAGCAACCAGATGAAAAAAACACCTACAAATACTCACCTCCGCTCAACATACTTAAATCACCTAGAGAAGAAACTTATAATTAGCAGCCAGGAGCAGGGGGACAAGATGTCCGAAGATTCAGGCTGCTAATTATGGACGCCCCCCGCATCTCCCTATCCCATGCTGAATTCACGCCTCTTGTGTGAAGTCACCTCCCTCTCCCTTGCAGAGGACAGCGCCGGGATCAAGATAGAGAGGAATAGAGGTGAGTATTTCTAAGTGTTTTTCTGTTTTTTTTCAACTGGTTGATTTCCTTTAACAAATAAAATCCTAAACATTTTAAAAATCCACAGGTCACAAAAGTCCCAATCTATCCACATATAAAATGGTTATTCCCAGCGGTGAACTCCATATGGAAAATAGCGCCCACATTTCCAAAACGTCACTGTTTCGCCATTTTGCAATAAATAAAAATGTAAAAAAAAGTGATCAAATGGCCACAGTCATCAAAATGGTAGCAATGAAAACGCCATCATACAAGAAATGGGTGCAAATGCATTATTTTTACATTTTCATCACATTTGTAGGCAGAAAACAAGCCCCCCCTACAGCTCTGAAAACAGAAAAAGAAAAAGTTATTTTTTTTTTTAAAGATGGGGAGTGAAAAATGAAAAATACACAAAACAAAAATGCAGTGATCCCTAAGGGGTCAAATGCAATGAAAAAGCTGTAAGAACCCCAAATGTGAACTAATAAAAAAACTACAGATCTTTATGCAGATCTTGACGGAAAGCGCTTGGAAGGCAAAGGGGGGTTTTTTTGTAACCAAAAGAATTTTGTTAATTAAATTCATAAAAAAATACTTTTGTATTGCTGTGTTTGTATTGATCCAGAGGTATTTTTTAAATGTTATTTAGGTTACACAATAAAAGCCGAATTTTTTTTTAGATTTCCATTCTATGATGGCCAGAAAAAGAAAAAAGTAATAGCTTGTTGAAGGCATTATCAAAAAATAGAATGAAAAATAGCCTGGGCATTAATGTGGAAAAAAGGTGGGGAGATAAGGGGTTAAACCCCCTGCCAGTTTCCTAGAGTGAACCTAATAGGAAAACATTGCTGTAACAATTTATAGTTCACAGTCTCCCTCTAGAGGACGATACAGGTTCTGCAGGTATAAATATGTCCCGTCATTACAGCGATTCACCACAAGAGAGCGGTGGTAGCGTCACGGCGCTGACAGAGGCAGAATGTCACAATGTAATATTCCTCTATAAAATATCAGACCGACCAATTTACTACAAATTTCCGTCGAACGACCGCATTTCAGTCTATGAATATTGTTCCGCTATTCTCTAATGATTTTGCCCAAAGTCAAAATGGCGGCGTGCTGCTCTGATATAAGCATCTCTAAACAGAGTCACTTCCGCTTCCGGCGACCTTCAGAGCATGTGTAGTTAGGGTGGCGGTTCGTGGAGGGATGCTCTAAGCACTGACCGCCCGAGCCATGCACCGGAGCCTGTGCCTTGTGACTGTGCGCAGGTAACACCCCTGTAATTCTGGGAGAGTTGGTTTATTCCGGGGTGCCAGAGGGCGGCATTGGGCATTGTTGTGGTGGGTGCTGCACTCATATGGAAGTGCTGGGGTTGGTACTCCTCTAGAAGAGATACTGTAGTTGTCAAACTGGCATGGGCTCTGGGCTGCTGGTCTGGGCTGCGGGCGCCCTGGCATGGGCTCTGGGTTGCTGGCCCTGGGCTGCGGGGGCCCTGTCGCGGCGCTCTGGGCTGCAGCAATGGTGAACTGAATGTGGCAAGAAGGGAGTTTTTTCGGTGGTGTCATAGGGATCAGGTGATGACTATAGGTCCATCTGACCTCAGGTTCTGATATATTCTGGGGGCCCAGTGCTTACAAACCAATAAATTATTCAATTTATTTTTATATTTCAGACTCTTGCGGCCGTCCCCTGCAGTTCCCGGCTCTCGGACTTTTCACCTTAAGAACCATCCGGATTATACAGAAGAGAAGGACGACCAGAAGCCCATCCGGTTCTCCACCAGTAGAGGCAGCCACAAGAGATGGACTGTGGCCCAGTCTTTTGGGAGTGACTACCAACGGCCCTGGTGGAAGGTGCTGCCGGTGAGCCTGTTTCTCGGCGCCGTGCTCGTATGGGCCTACTTCAGGGAAGAGACTGAGATTGACCAAATCTTATATAGACCCGTGTCTGAGCTGCTGGAGGAGATAGAGAAAAGTAAGAAGAATGACAAAGGAAAGTGAACTGGATCTTACTACAGGAAACCTAATAATGGCGTAATGTCCGGCGCTGGTTCTGGCTGAGCACGGATCCTCCTGCTGGGATATAGGGCAAAGCCTCTGTGGGGTATTAAAGTGGAATCTCCACCTGGAAAGCCTTAGACATTGTACCAACACTTCACCTGGGACAGGAACCGTCCGTGGACTGGAGGAGGATCAGAGTTGTTCCACTTGTGTCCTTACTATAAGAGGAAATAAAATTTTCTACAGGACAGTAATGGATTTCATTCTTTATTACTGATGTTTGCAGGAAAATCTGAATATTGTTAGTGTCGAGGAGATCACAGAGTACAATCAGCGCTGGTTTCAGTCCATGTACCAGACTAGATGATGTCTGTTTCCTAATCGGAACGCGGCTCTTGATCTGGGATTATTGGATATTGTAAATCGCAGCATAAATGAACTGGAAAGAGAAGCATAGGGGGCGCTAGCGCTGCATACAGGATGGTAAAGCACATTGCTGGTTCCTGTAGAGATACAGTAAGCTTTCTGCACCAGAATTGTCTGACTTGTGCCACATTGATAGAGGGTCTTAGACTTTTCTGACTTGTATGAATGTGGGGGTGGGAGAGTATGTGCTCCCCAAAACAAATTGTGGCACAGGATACCAGACCAATTACTAGGCGTAAAGTATGACTTTAGTCTTGGACTGTTCTGTGCCAGATTATTCTAGCGTAGCATTGTGAAGGCTCAACTATTTTCACCCCCTCCTCTCCCACATGCTGGGGTCAGTGTGCATGAGCCCTAAGACTGTGCATGAACAGACGGTAAACTTCCCTTTTTCAGTCGGCTGGAGAGGAGCGGTTGCGTCGCAAATCTCGAGTTGTAAGACCTGCATTTTAAAACGCATCTGTTTTTTACGGTTTACCATGAGTTTGGCTGTTTTGAACCTGTTAATTTATTAAGATAAATTAAGCCAACACACATAGTAAATGGTGAAAAATGGATGTTTTAACCCCTTAGTGCCAAAACTGGTTTGTTTTCACTCCACCTTCAAAAATAATTACTTAGTTTTTTCATGTAGAGCTGGTTGATGGTTAAATCCAAATGCAGTGAAATTGGTTAAAAAAGTTTTGCTGTTTTCTTGTGGGCTTGGATTTACTGACAGGTCTACATTCTTTGGTTATAACATTTGTTTGGTTTTCTTTTGAGATTTACAAAAAAAAAAAATTGCCATCTTTTGGTGCTAATAACTTTACTTGTGTATGGAGCTGTGGGTGGTGTCATTTTTAGGCCTGACTATTTTTTAAAATGGCAAAAAATTTAATTTGACTTTGGGTACTATTTTCCATTACAGGGTTAAACCCAATGAAAACCCATATTTTGGTTAGGTGTTTTCAGACAAAGCAATACCTAATGTTTAATTTGTACAGTCTCAGTTCTAGGTCCTATTTACAAATTACATTTTTTTGAAAATAGGTTTTTCAAACTCCCTAGGGTATTTTAACCCTAAGCAATCTGATCTCATCATACACTGCTATAATTTAGTATATGGGGATTTTAGAGCCTCATGTCTGTCAGGCTGTCATGGTGATGGATGGCTGCTCCCTGATGAAATCCATGCACTGCCATGGGTGTTAATGCTAAGCCTTTGCAATATGCAGCAGACTTAAGAGCTATGGAGAGTGCTCAGCCTGTAGTATGATGTACTATTGTTACACCAATAAGGGGTTAAACAGACTGAAATGCATGCTTAAAGGACACCTGTCATCAGGTCTGTGTCACTACTACCTGTTGGAGCAGCTCACAAGAATCCCATCCCAGCCTTTATCTAGTTATTTCATACATTATTCATTGTAAAATCATATTTATCATGTAAATGAGGCTGGTCACATGGTCAGAGGCAGTGATTTCACCCCTGTTACCCCTCCCCTCATGTCTGTGTGCAATGTATAGGAAAGCATGGCTAGTGTGTGTATGTCATCTGCTGACATGCTGCATCCTCTTAATATACAGGTGAGAGACACAGACATCAGCTACACATGAATCTGACATGTTCTGCTGTAACATGGCTGCAGCCTGGAGCTGCTGTATCTCTCCTATACACACACACAGGCTGCAGGGGGCGTGGCCACCAGCACCAGGAAGCACATCATTATACAGCCTCACATCATTATACAGGCTGTCAGTCAAGCACTGGGGGTGTGGCTGTGCCTCCCACTCATGAATAGAGTGGACAGCTTGAATATGCTAATGCTTAATTGGATATTTCACAGGTCATTTGCATACAGCTTTAGGACCTCATTGCTTAGGTTTACAGGCATGTAGAGGGACAATGAAGGGATAGAGACAATGCTAATGGCAGTTTATGAAAATATATTTAGTTTAGGGGGTTATTTTGCATGACGGGTTCTCTTTAACACCATGAGGCATCACCCCATGTTAGATCATTAGAACTCAAAGGATGCAAGTTTTAAACTTTTGGGCTGCCTACATCCAGAGGTCACTGTGGAAAGGCATTTTCCCCACTAGTGGCTGTAAAGTTGCAGACTGCTAGTAATTGGAAAACTGCCATTTCAGGCCTGAGATTGTTACTTGCACAAGCCCACGGTGCAATTAATGTCCACCATACATTGATCCCAAGGGAATATAGGCGCTGTTAACAGCAATTCAGCACAAGGTTTTTATAGTACCGTTTGCAGTTTCAGGGAGATGCAGCAATGTGTCACAAACCAGTTCCTGCTGCAGTTCCATCGGTATTTGCTGCAGTGATGATCTAGCACCGCATAAGGCCCCGTGCACACAACTGTATGGAGGTTTCAAAATCCAGCCACAGAGCAAATACCAGTGGTGGCAAACCTATGGCACTGAAGCAAGAGTTGGCACTCAGCCATTTCTGTGGGCACTCCACTAAATAGGACAAAATCCAACTGCAGTCCCAGGCAACTTAAGAGTGTTCTGACCTCAAAGCACTATTTTAAACACTTTATTGCCCGTTTGGAACTGTGGAAAGTGAGAGGGAGTTTACAGAACTGCATTATCTTTGGAGATCACCCTGCTAGACCTTCCTGTACTGAAGAGAAGCTACAGCAAGAGTCTGAATTTGCCCCCTTCTTTCAACTGTATTGGTTGCCTCAGGTGGCTGATATAAATGATAGAGGAAGGAACAGGTAGCAATAAGTTGCTGCTTAAAATGTCATGTTGGCACTTCACGGTAAATAAGTGGATTTGGGTTGTGGTTTGGGCACATTGTCTAAAAAGATTGCCATCACTGAAATACACCGTCTTACCATAATGCAGGCTGCTTTTTCACAGGAGAGGGAAGGTGTTAGAAGTGTTCACCTTATCCAGCCATCTGCAGCACATGGGATCTGGTCAAGAAGACCTGAGACTGTCAAGTCAATTTAATATCTTACTGTGGTGCTGAAAGCTAGTCTTATTTCCCTGCTGCCACACACACACACTTCCATTTGAGTTGAAAAAGTGCCTGAAACCCTCAATGGTGCACAATGCATGTTTTTAGCAAACTTGCTGCACCAGAATTCTGGCAAACTTTGCCAATCCTGTGTGTAGGTACCCTACTTTGATCAGACAAGCCTTATTAGGCACATGCTGAACAGCTTTGAGGACATGAATACTTTAATGCCCATCTAACTTTAGCTTCTGAATGGTAGCACAGGTTGTCAGCACTTAGTCTTCAATTTGTTGTCAGTACCCATCAGGCACTAGGAGCTGCCTACAGTAAGCAGCTTCTACAGATGCAGCATTGATACCCTTCTAGTTATCAGAAACTACAGATAACACAGCATGTACAACAGGAAGCCAGATCATACTGTTTCTGCCCTGGACCCTCCCACTCCATAGGCCAGCAATCACTGCCAGGCTTGATGCAGCAGTCACCACCTTGTCCTGCCCCCTCATGAATATGCTGGACTGCTTTAAGAGCATTCCTGTTGTACAGCACAGCAGTGTGTGCTAGCTTTAGAGAACACCAATTACACTCAGCAGCTCAAATTGCTACAAGGAATGTAGCGGTGTCTAGTAAAAAGCTCCTAGTTTTTATTGGTGACCTGTTCTCTTTAAGCTTTTTGGACAGCATGTGGAAAGCACAATGATTCAGGTTTGATCTCTATAATCATTCAGTTTAGTAAAATAAAAAGGTGAAGATTTAGGCAAGCAGATTTATTTTAAGTAAAAACTTTGAGAACATTTTTAAAGTAGTGAAAACAGGTTGCAGGTCACTTTGCACATCACTTAAGTCTATAGAGTAACAGATCTTAATGTGTTGGCATTTACTCCATTTGCCTATAATTATGTATAGGAAAACAGATTGATAATCCCCAGATTACCCAACCCTTTAACTGCTGGCAAGAAAAATAAAGGTCTGCACACACCATAGATGATCATTAATTGCAATGCCTGATATTCTCCAAATCACTGATGGCAATGATAACCCCAGGTACAGAACACTTTGATACTACTCTATATGCTGCCTCCCACACACATGTACTACTCAGATCAGACCAAGTACAACATTTGTCATCTTGCCTTAACACAAGACATGTTCTCTATTGTAAACCACACTACTACCTTGCCACGATGGCCATTCCCACATTAATGAGCCAAAATGCCTCAGGTCCTGATAACATTAATGGACTGCTGGACATGTATATTTTTGCTCTGACCCATTTTTCAATCTAAAGACAGCAAGACCATTGAGGTAGTGGAAAGTTTATTTACAATGGAGTTACACTTAAGATACCAAAGTATGGAGAGAATTGAGCTGAGGCATGCAAATGCTGAAGTGGGAGGGGTCACAAGACTAGCTGTAGATACAAATTTTTCTGAAAAACCTGAGGATTAAGGGAATGTCATATAAAATGTGTACTACCCATTTACTGTCAACTACTCTACAGTTAACAAACCCTTTATAAAATAAAGAGACATCACACTTATGTACATTTTGTAAAAAAAAAAAAATCTAAGATCAAAAACAAATTTCCCGCAAAAATTAAGCACGTTCTCCACGGATTCTTCTTGCTAGCTGAATGTCCTTGGGCATGATGGTTACTCTTTTTGCATGGATGGCACACAGGTTGGTGTCCTCAAAGAGACCCACCAAGTAGGCCTCACTTGCTTCCTAAAAAGCATTAAAAGAAAATAGTCAGTACATGAAATCTACTTAGTTAAAAATAAACACTGGCAAAATTGCTAAAGTTGCTTGCTGTCCACTTGAGTTTTAAGTTATGTCCCCTCTGCCAACACGTGTATTATCGGATATATTTAACTTTCTTAACTTTGTTAATGTTTTTCAACTCCTTTAACCTTGACATGAACTCACCTGCAGAGCACCAATGGCTGCACTCTGGAACCTCAGATCAGTCTTGAAATCTTGGGCAATCTCCCTCACAAGACGCTGGAACGGAAGCTTACGAATAAGCAACTCAGTGGATTTCTGATACCTTCTGATCTCTCTCAAAGCAACAGTTCCAGGCCTGAAATTACAAATTATTTCTTGTTATAACTTTGTAAACAAAAGGAATTTGTAAATCTACTTCACAAGTGAAGTTCCACCAACCGCTCTGCCCATCTGAAGCTATACATTTCTAGAGGTTATAGCACAACCCACCAGCAAACTTCATTTCATACATATAAAAGAAACCCAGAATAACTCATGTACCTGTTACATCAAGTAGAGATTATACTCTGCATCAATGGCAAATTCTTACTACTTATCCTGCAACCTACCACAGGTTGCCTGTTACCTCAACTAGCTCATTACTGGAAACCCAAGTTGGAGTATATATACACACACACACACATTACCTGTATCTGTGAGGCTTCTTCACACCTCCAGTTGATGGGGCACTTTTCCTTGCAGCTTTGGTGGCCAGCTGCTTCCTGGGAGCCTTTCCTCCAGTTGACTTACGGGCAGTCTGCTTTGTACGGGCCATTTTTTAGGAATGTACACTGCAAAAAAGTTTAAATGTGAGTTTATATGCCCACAAACAAGTTGCACTGTACACTCCAGTATAGTATCTAGAATTTTTTTAATTACAAAAACCCTACAGTATGAACTGCTGCAAGTTAAACTATTTATCTTCACTGCCTTGAAGTAGAAAGAGCTCTGGTCAACCATCTTTAAGTACAAGGTGCCCAGCAGCTGAGGCTCTGACACTTGTGACTAACCAAGGACAAGCATGAACAGCTGCACGACTGACCTGAAGAGCCCTCTGCAGGAGAAGTGTGGCATTACATGGGCATCTCCATTTATATTGAGCACCAGTGTACATGCTAAGCAGAAGCTACTGCCGTCCCAAGCAGCCTATATGCATGATTTCATTGAATGTTAATGCCAAGGCCACATGTATCCATGGGGAAAAAAAGACTGGTAACACTGAGCATCAGATACAAGAGGACCCAATCTCCATATGTAAAGCACACCTAAAATTAAGCCATAACTTGAATCAGGATTAAGGCACCAGATCTAGCAAATCCATCTTGTCAAGTGTTTCAAAGGGGTAAGATGTTCTAGCCTGTTCATGCCTTTTATACTGAAAATAGGGCACAATAAGTGACCCCCACCATTTACAGACCACACTTTAAAGGTTGGACTACTCAGTTCTGCCTGAAGACTACTCAATCCCATGGTCACCTAAACTGACATTTATTCCATAGGAAGGAAGAAGTCTAGGTATTCAGTCTATGTAAACCTAAGAGACACATTACTACAACTTCTACCATTCTACAATATAACAGAATGTGGCCAAGACTGACTGAAAAGAGTAAAATATCCTTAAGATGCTCCACTAAAGATGTATCAATGACTGGTTGCCATCCTAGCGGTCTGATACTTATACACGATAAAAAAGAAACTTTACAGGCAGTCCCCGAGTTACGTACAAGATAAGGTCCGGAGGTTTGTTCTTAATTTGAATGCAAGTTGAAACTGTATACTTTATAATTTAGATCCAGACAAAAAGATTTTTGGCCCCAGTGACAATTGGAGTTTAAACATTTTTTTGCTGTAATGGGGCCAAGGATTATCAAAGCTTTATTACAGACACCTTACAGCTGATCATTGCAATCTGGGACTATAGTAAAGCATCCAGAGAGCATCACCAGAGGTCAGGGGTTTGTCTGTAAGTCAGGTGTCCTTAAGTAGGGGACTGCAGGTATTGCCATTCACCCCATAAGAGTAATTTGCCTCCAATGCAAAAATAGAATGTTTAGTAGCCAATTCCACATACCATGTATCAATTTATGGAGTAAGATTCTGATTGTGGACTACAATACTGCAAGTCCACATAGTTAATGTGGTCTAAACTGCAGAAGAAGGTTTTACCAATGACAACAAAAACCAATACAGCATAAACATGGATGGAGACATCTAAATCTAGGCAAAAGGAGATGATGCAGGTTCCTTGACCGATATGCAATCCCTATATGAACTGTATAAAGAGAAAAATAATGCAACTACAGGAAACTAAGAGTAATACAGCCCAAGCTCAATCCATCCACAACTCCAAAATCAGTAAGTAAAATTAGTGCTCTGGGCCCCATCACATCCTGCTCATGCATCGGCTCAGCAGCGCCAGGCTCCTCTACAGCGCCTGCTCTTTACTGCCCCCAGCGGCCGCTCCGGCGCACTGCAGCCTAGCAGACACCCGCCATTATGTGATCTTTATCATCCAGCACAAAACAAATGAACAAAATGTAAAAGGGAAAAAAAATTCAAACATTTCACTTCTCACAAGAAATTCTCACATTTAGTCAAAACTTCATATTTTTCTAAAGAGGAAAATAAAAACGGAATGGTCCCGAGTTTATTGTGAGGGGTTCAGCGGCAGGAGGGAGGGAGAAATGCGGGAGCCATGATAATGTGAGAAGCTGCTGCTCTTGTGGTCGTTTCGGGGTCCCGGGCTTGGGGTGAGGGGGTACACTACTATGAGGGGCACTATCCCACTCGGGGGCGGGAATACACCGGACACTGCCGTACCCCGCGGGTTTGGGGGTGCCGGCCACCATTTCAGGGCAGCTTCTCCTCACGTCCTGTCTCTTCTTCCCCCAAGCGACGAGACAACATGGCGCCCAGCGAGCTCCGGGAAACAAGGGGGAGGGGTGAACTTACCGCCTGACCCCGCCACCGGGAACCGCAACCGACACCACCGATTACTAACACATTTTACTCTACGTCACAACGGCTAAATATGCTAAAACGGCGGTTACCGGATTTTAACGGTAAAACACCGAATCGGTAATATGACGTCACCGCTACCGCTTACACCACACAAAATAACCCGATACTACATAAATACAAGTCATGAGTTACCGGACACCCGATCCGGTGAGGAAAAGTCAAAGCGCAGGGGTCACTTACCGAACGATTCCCGGAGATTGCAGAGAGCGCGCACAGCACACAACCGACGAGGCGAGTAATAACGTACGTCTGCGCCCGCCACCCCGCCTTATATAGTGAGCGCCACGTCACCGCTGATTCGTCGTCTTTGTTTCTCTGGGAGCGGCTTGTGATTGGCCGCGCCGCAGAGAGGCCGTCCCTGATTGGTGGAGTGGAAGAAAGGCGGGGAAACAAGCCCCCCTCAGCTCTGTCCTGTGTGTGTGCGGTTTCATAGGAGCACAATGTAAAATAATAACACACAGAGAAACGCGCGGCAATTGTCAGAGCCGATGGGGCACGTGTGAATAAAAACATATCTCATGTGCTGTATTATACATTTGTGACATATTTTTAGACGCTTCCCATGAGAAAGACTCGCCATACATCCACTATTATTGTATGGAGCTATGGAAATATGATAAAATTAGTCTTGAAGGTCACTGCATGATATATAAGCGTGTGTATAAGGCTACGTTCACACTTAACGGAAAGCAGTGGTAACCGACTAAGGCCGTATTCACTCTGTAGAGAGTTTGTCAGTTTTCCTGACATACAGCAACAGTGTTCGTAGACCGCATAAGGCCGCGTTCACACGCTGCGTTTTGATACGCAATCCAAGGGCTTACCCTGTGATCACATCCAGAACTGGCGCATATTTTTAGGGAGGGGAAGAGGAAGCAGTCACATCCGGGCCCTAGAGGCTTAGCGGGCCCATAAAGTGTCACTTTCCCATATGAGGAGACTAGTATTATAACCTGTACGTTATAATCAGAGGACTGGCACAGAATTGGGGCCCATGAGCGTCAAGTTACGCCACTGATGTGAAGGTTTGTAAACGCAATGGAAACGCAATATTACCTGGACATGTGATCACGTCTCAAAACACAATGGGGCACATTTACTTTGATGATCCCTGCGCAATCCCCGATCCGGACTGTCCGACAAGGATGAAGTCTGACACAATTCACTATGATCGTGCGCCCGATATCCTGCATGTGTCGCTTCCCCGGTCAGGTCCGCCGGAGTTCACCTTCTTCTTCCCGGTGTATGTAAGTGCATGGCTTGCGACCCAAATATAAATGTTAAATCCCGCACTTAGTCCAAAAACGTCGGATCGACCGACTTCCCTCGATTCCTGTCGGGTGGAAGCCAGCTCCAAAATCCAAGCGCGTGCGTCACAATCTCCGACGTGAACCCAGAAAAGTCGGGAAACCTGACGAAAATGCGGCCGCGGGACCCTTAGTACCCTGCGTCCCACAAATGGCTGGTTTCGACCCTTGAAGCATCATGTGAACATATTCTAAGAGAACAAATTTACTAGGTTGTCGTAATACAATTGCTGTATCCTTATCACCCCCAGTAGCTGCCGTTGGAGGCCCCTTACCATTAGATAGTTGGTTTTCTACTGTCTAGGGCTCATTTCACACTACTGTTCCTTCCCTTTGTTAAAAACAGTAAAGAAAGGAGGATTAATAGAGGTTATACGTATCAGATAAAAATTCCATTGATATCAATGGAATTTTTATGTCATCTTTTATGTTATGTTTAGACAGGGAACCATTATCCATAAGTTTTTTTAGACTGAAAAAATGACGGTGGCTGCAGGACCGTTCCTCCGTTTGAAAAAAAAAACAAACAAACCTTGGATAACGGATCCATGCCAAACTGACCATAAAGGTTGACATAAAATTTACATTGATGTCAATGGGATTTTTAACTGATACGTTCAACCTCCATTCTTTACATTTTGAACAGAGCGAAGGAACGGTAGTGTGAACTTAGCCGAAATCATAAGATTCAATCAATATACTTTTGGGAATCGTGTTGGATCTAGCAAGAGGATAATAAATGTACCGTAATGTAGTCAGGCTAGGATTGACCCACAGGTTAGGATGCTTCAGGGCCTGGAGGGCCACCTACATGAGTTGTACAGATAAAAGTAAACCTTCTGTCCTCCATACAGATAGTCAGCATACCGATTATTCAACATACATTTGTATATTTATATGGTTCACAGACCTAAGAGGGCCTAAGTGAATGCAAGAGCCAGTCAGCAGGTTACTGATAGGCGTCCCAGGGCCATCATAGTCCAAAGCGAGGACTATGAAGCTGCCACTAAAATAAATTTGTCTCAGACATGTGTTAGGCACCTGAAAATCAGTGTTGAATAATTTTTGCTTATGATTTGTATAGTATATTTGTGTATGTAGCACCCATCTATCATGTGCTATTTATATATTCCTATATTGCAGAGTAACCTCTAGGCCCCCTCATGCTTTAGGCTCCTGCAGTGACTCTGCACCCCCTGTAGTTACGATTGTGTATTGAATGGGCACCAGGACACGCTAATAGACAAGGGGACTTGGGGTTTCTCACTCTTCTGCTCAACTAATCCCAAGAGGAACCCCACACCGATCATGAATTTATGGCCCATGTTGTGATTCATAGGATAATCTTTGTGTGGGGGTTCATTTTTAGGGAGAGGAAAAAAAAAATTCAATTAAGTTTTTGTTTCAACTGTACATCAGTCCCATTGGATCCATATTAAAGACCTACGAGCCTTTCGTGGACACTGTGTAGTGTTTTCATGAACCATCAATACTTTTAGAGAATAATCTCTTGATAATACACTATCAAAATATTTTGGACAAACACACATTTTTAAATTTTAATATTGAATATTTAGTTTATCACTTTACAATGGGATTTTTTTGAAAGGTGAATCTCCCTTATGACTATGGTAACGAGAAGTTTAATTCCTTAAGGCTACATGAACACAAACATGACCAAAAACATCAGTGAAAAAAGGTCATAAAACCCTGTGAAAGTATAAAAGTGTAAAGGTACAGGCTCATCTGCTGAGCAGCCCATCAACCAGCTTTTCAGCCTAACCACGTGTGATGGATCTATACGCAGGGTCGGCCTGGGGGGTCCTAGGGCCCACCATGAAATTGATTTTGGGGGCCCACCTCCTGCTACATGGAAATATTACCTGTATATTCTTAGAACACATTTACAGAATGTGGTTTAGTCTCATCTTGAAAGGCACAGCAAATGCATCAGGCAAAATGAATCATAAGATACATCAGTATTAATCATGGTAAAAATTGCAGATAGAATGTGTTTAAAAACACAATGCAAACACATTGGGGCAGATTTATCAAGCAGTCTGAATGTCAGAATATTTCCAGTTGCCCATGGCAACCAATCACAGCTCAGCTTTCATTTGACCAGTGCTCATGAATATTTTAAAGCTGAGCTGTGATTGGTTGCCATGGGCAATTGGAAATATTCTGACTTTCAGACACTTGATAAATCTGCCCCATTATGTGAACGCAGCCTAAGGTCATGTGCACAAGACCAAATGCAATTCAAGCGCCTCTGGAGTTTCTCCTCCCTGATCGCAGACGTTTTTAGACTTAAATGCTTGCTTTAGGTAAGTCGTAACTTCTTACCAGAGGCAGTCATTTAGGGCTGAACACATCTGCATTTAGGGAGGAGAAATTAAATGTAATTAAATCTTGTGAACATGGACTTAATGTCCAGCATTAGCTAGGACATATTATTAAAAGCAATCAGTGCCTCTTCCAGGTCCTATTGTTACCCCTTCATCAGTGGCCTCTCATGTACCCCCTAATATTGTGGCCCTTCTCATCTGTCTCAGGAGTCTGAGTCCTACCCTGTCTATACATCATGGTGGCATTAAGGATATTTGAACGGTTATCATCGCCACTATTTACCTAGTAGTGTCTCTAACGGAAAATGTCACAGGGATCGACGATCTTAGCCAAAATGGCAGCACACATTTGATGGGTTAAGAGTCTGAATGAAAATCCGAGCCTTTCATTCTGCGCAATCTGTAACTGTGTGCTGGTGGCAAGCTCTTACAGATCATTAGCTAACTCACCATATACTGTAGTATTGCAGTATATGGTATGAGGGAAAAGAGATCCAGGTTATTTTATTGCTTCATGTATATCGGCTGAATGATGTCAAGTAAGGTGTATAACTGGAATTAGAGGGGCACTTTAATTTACAAGCAGTATAAACATACATGTAATATGTGATACTCTGAAGGGAATTTCTAGTGTAGAAGTAAATCCAGCTGACGTAGAACGACTGCAATTTGCCAAGTACCTTTACTGTTTATGGCACGGTGCCATCATTCTGAGAGCAGCGCTATAAAGTATACTTTACTCCATTTACTCCAGTCCTGATGAATTAATTACAAGGGATAGAGCACACAGCTTACACCAGGGCCAGCATTCATTCACATAAGGAAAGACTGGAAGATTTACAATAAAACAACAGAGACGTAACACAGGAGAAGAAACAGCATCAACCCTGGGTCCTTCATGGAAGCAAGATTTAAAGAAGAAAAGCTTCAAAGGTCACAGTAGTATAGCATTGGCATGGAGACGTTAGTTGTGCTTTGTATTCTAGTAGAACGATTCATTGTTGATGATATTATTGATATATAATAAAGCTATATATACCCTGGCAGTCGTTTACGAACATGCAACATATGTTTTAACAATTCTATGGAGGCTAATGGATTGATGTGTGTAGGGTGATTGTATGCATTTTGGTCTTGATATCTTTTACCACTTCTTAATCTGTTAATCTTAATCTGCTCAGCCAACTAAGGATCCTAGTATAAACTCCTCATGTGATGGGCTTCTGCATTCATCCATCCCTGCAATGTGCTGTTGGGTCAAGGGAGGAGTGGGTACATCTTTTCACAATTTTTAGGGCTGTCCACTCACTATCCTGGTGGATGTTTTTAAGATTGATGTATCACTAGACTCAATTTTCTACTTGATCAATGAACCCCGAAAAACATGCAGCAAGAAATTTGTTCCTCTTTATGCAAACGGCAACCAAGAGTGTCATTGCCCGTTCACCCCACCCTACGCCTAGACCTGTATGCCTGCATACATAGACATTAGATACCATATCAGCCTTCCTGAAAAACACCTTACATAAGTGGTATGGGAACCTCTCCCATGGACATTAGTCAAATTGGGTGCCTAGATTGTTGTCCCCTTCCTATCTTCCTCTTCACCCCCTCTTTCCACGTTATTTTGTCCCCAACTTTCAGTTCCCATTCTGTTCACTTCACAGTGTCTTAGTACCGAAAGGATTTGTGAAACCCAACTTTATATACAGGCAGTCCCCGGGTTACATACAAGATAGGGTCTGTAGGTTTGTTCTTAAGTTGAATTTGTATGCAAGTCGGAACTGTATATTTTATTATTGTAATCCCAGCCAGAACTTTTTTGGTCTCTGAGACAATTGGATTTTAAAAATGTTGGGTTGTCATAAGAACCAAGATTAATAATAAATCTTCATTACAGACATCTGTGATAACTGTTACAGCTATTTATTGTAGCCTAGGACTAAAGTACAATAAATTACCAATATCCAGTGGTCCGTTTGTAACTAGGGGTCGTATGTAAGTCGAGTGTTCTTAAGTAGGGGACCGCCTGTATATGTGTCATGTAGTGACTGTTTTGCACTGTTTGTAATTTTGTATCTTTTGCTCTCGATACTGTATCTGCCAATGTGTATGTTGTTATTTCAATTTTAAAGTTTACAGTTAATTTTCAAAAGTTAAAATATTAACAAGAGATTACAAAACTATGAAACGGCCCCACCGATATATATTATTTACGCAACCATTCTTACAGTATAATGTACTCTAAGGTAGTCATCTATTCCCAGGAGCAGGGGCGTAACTTGAGGGGGTGCAGAGGTTGCGGTCACAGCCCGGCCCAAGAGGTTAAGGGGGCCCTTATGGTGTCACTTTCCCAAGTGAGAAGACTATTACTATAAACCATACATTATAGTCTTCATCTTCTAGTTATGCCACTGCCCAGGAGTGTAACTTGAGGGGGTGCAGAGGGTGCAGTCACAAGAGGTATAGGGGGCCCATAAAGTGTCACTTTCTTATATGAGAAGATTAGTATTATAAACCATACATTGTAGATGGGGACCTGGCACAGACTTTGCACTGGGGCCCATCAGCTACACGTTATGCCACTGGCTATTGCCACATTTGCAAGAATGCATCAGGAGTTTTTGCACATTGCAATTTGTACTTTGTACGGCCATTATAAATTACATCCTTTGAAAGACGTCAATTAAGTAGAAAAACTTTTGGAGCCTGTATAATTATGTTACGATTTTTTGTAGGGATTATTTTTATGATTGAGCTCTGCATAAAGGTTGTAGTCCCAACATG
Source organism: Engystomops pustulosus (assembly GCA_019512145.1). NCBI lineage: Eukaryota > Metazoa > Chordata > Amphibia > Anura > Leptodactylidae > Engystomops > Engystomops pustulosus. Next base: position 11,727,938 of record CM033648.1, on the reverse strand, counting down.
GAGTTCAAGACATTGTAAATACAGCCCCTATACACCAAGACCATGTGGAAGAAGGTCCTTATAAGTGTTACATCTTGTGCAATAACCATTAAGCATCCAATGTGCTTGCTTCAGACCCATAGGATGCAATCTATGTATCCTAGAAAACATCTTTTTACATTTTGACGCACTAGTCTTCTGAAGACCGCATGTATTTCAATACATAGAAAGCCATATGACTCTTGTCTCTACAGGACTAGATAGCTAAGTACCGTAATCTTATTTTGTCCAACTTATATGTCAGCTTTGCCATTAATAAGGGGAACATGTGATCCCCATTTTCATGATCTATGGGGTTACCAGCAGTTTGAACCCCACCGATAACTTCATAACTTCATACCTTGTGTGTAGTTAGCTTTTCATACAGTATATAGGAAACCCAAATAAATACACCTATTGTTCTTGTTCTCATCTGTTTCATTTTGAGACAACACCTTAAAGGTGGGGGATTAACTCTGTTTTCACCCAAATAACAGGAATGAAAAGAAGAGACTGAGACAACAGAAAGTTAGATTGCAAAACCAGACCCACTTAGTTTCTTTTGCCTTTCTTTAGCACAGTATGGGTCCTGCCGTATTTCACAATAGGACGTCTGTTTTTGTTTGTGCACAGATGAAAAATAGTGTTAGGTGGAGCTTACAGGTGAATCTGATTGTCATCTATTCATACTTAATGTTTTCATGCTGGCAGGGCAGGATCCATAACAATGGAGTTTTCACTTCTTAAATTTGTTGATGTATTTAACATAAACTTTACTACTAGACTCTAGGTAACATAATCCAATCCATATATGGCCACAGTCTATTTGTTAAAACATTTCCAGACATGTTTCACATTCGGTATTAATTTCTGATTAGATTATATCATTGTGGTATCCTTGAGAAAACCATCCAAAATTAAATTAAAATGTGGTCTAAAGAATAAGATATACTAAAACATTTATGGAATATATGATAGAACGGGCCCAGGAACCACTAAGGTGTCTCTTCGCCAGCACTGTAACTCTTACATTAAAGGATATCTACCATCAGTTTACCGATATAGATGTGTCCTAATAAAAAGTTTGATGTTCCTTCTTTTATTATAATCCTATAGGCAGCAATCGTGGAAATATGCAGAAATAAAAGTTATGCAAATTACCCTGGGGCACTCAAATCACCTGAGCGCTTCAGGGAACCTCGTATTTTAACTTATGCCCCCACCTCCCCCTCAGCGCTAGCATTACAGGGGAAGTGTATAAATTTTAATACAAGGCTCTCTGAGGCTCTCGGGTGACATGTCCTGAGCACCCCGGGGACATTTGTATAACATTTCTACCTCTATATTACCATGGCATATAGAGTTGTAATTAAAAAAAAGTCCCGTGGACACATTTACCAACAGTAAACTGATGGTTTAAAGTTATAGGAATAGATATATGTATTGGAGAGCAACATATTTTATGGGAAATCTATTTTTTTTTTTCGTGTATGGGTTGTTTTTGTTATGGCAGCTTAACCCCATAGATATAGATTGTATTGTTCCTTGTATTTTTCCATAACAATTACTTTAATACTTTACCCATAATAAGTGCTCTGTGGGGTTCCAACAACCAGACCCCACAATGACTAGCTGTTCCTTGAGAATATAGAGTGCTAAAGCAGAAGTCATTGGGGCTCATTTACTAAGGGCCCCGCGGACCACACTTTTGTCAGACATCCCGAAGACTTCCGTTTTGTACCACTGGGACAGGGATTTAAAAGGGTTTTTTTGGCACATGCAATAGGATTATGCGACACAAATCGGGGGGCGGGCCGTTGGACAATCCGACGCATTCGGACAAACCGGCGGGATTTAACTTCAAAATTGTGTCATAAGCCAAGCACTGGTGAACTCTGGCGGGCCTGATCGGGGAAGTGACACATGCAGGATATTGGGCGCACAATCTTCATGAATCACGGCAGAGTTCATCTTCGTCGGACAGTCCGGATCGGGGATCGCGCAGGGACTGGGTAAGTAAATGTGCCCCATTATCTGCTGTAAAGTGGTGGCACAAGGTGGATTAACTCTGTTTTCACCCAAATAACAGGAATGAAAAGAAGAGACAGAGACAACAGAAAGTTAGATTGCAAAACCAGACCCACTTAGTTTCTTTTGCCTTTCTTTAGCACAGTATGGGTCCTGCCGCATTTCACAATAGGACGTCTGTTTTTGTTTGTGCACAGATGAAAAATAGTGTTAGGTGGAGCTTACAGGTGAATCTGATTGTCATCTATTCATACTTAATGTTTTCATGCTGGCAGGGCAGGATCCATAACAATGGAGTTTTCACTTCTTAAATTTGTTGATGTATTTAACATAAACTTGACTACTAGACTCTAGGTAACATAATCCAATCCATATATGGCCACAGTCTATTTGTTAAAACATTTCCAGACATGTTTCGCATTCGGTATTAATTTCTGATTAGATTATATCATTGTGGTATCCTTGAGAAAACCATCCAAAATTAAATTAAAATTAAAATGTGGTCTAAAGAATAAGATATACTAAAACATTTATGGAATATATGATAGAAAGGGCCCAGGAACCACTAAGGTGTCTCTTCTCCAGCACTGTAACTCTTACATTAAAGGATATCTACCATCAGTTTACCGATATAGATGTGTCCTAATAAAAAGTTTGATGTTCCTTCTTTTATTACAATCCTATAGGCAGCAATCGTGGAAATATACAGAAATAAAAGTTATGCAAATTAGCCTGGGACACTCAGGCCAAATCACCTGAGTGCGCCAGGGAACCTCGTATATTAGCTTATGCCCCCACCTCTGCCGCAGCGCTAGTATTACAGGGGAAGTGTATAAATTTTAATACAAGGCTCTCTGAGGCTCTCGGGTGACATGTCCTGAGCACCCTGGGGACATTTGCATAACATTTCTACCTCTATATTTCCATGGCATATAGAGTTGTAATAAAAAAAAATCCCGTAGACACATTTACCAACAGTAAACTGATGGTTTAAAGTTGTAGGAATAGATATATGTATTGGAGACCAACATATTTTATGGGAAATCTGATTTTTTTTTTTGGTCTATGGGTTGTGTTTGTTATGGCAGCTTAACCCCATAGATATAGATTGTATTGTTCCTTGTATTTTTCCATAACAATGACTTTAATACTTTACCCATAATAAGTGATCTGTGGGGTTCCAACAACCAGACCCCACAATGACTAGCTGTTCCTTGAGTGCTAAAGCAGAAGTTTTGGGGCTCATTTACTAAGGGTCCCTCGGAACACACTTTCATCGGACATCCCGAAGACTTCCGTTTTGTACCACTGGGACAGGGATTTAAAAGGGTTTTTTTGGCGCACGTAATAGGATTATGCAACACAAATGGGGGGGCCGAGTGACAATCCAACGCATTCGGACAAACCAGCGGGATTTAACTTCAAAATTGAGTCACAAGCCAAGCACTTACATGCCCCGGGAAGAAGAAGGTGAACTCCGGCGGACCTGATCGGGGAAGCGGCACATGCCGAATATCAGGCGCACAATCTTCATGAATCGTGGCAGAGTTCATCCTCATCGGCCAGTCCGGATGGGGGATCGCGCAGGACCGGGTAAGTAAATGTGCCCGATTATCTGCTGTAAAGTGGTGGCACAAATTAACTGCAGCTCAGGACCTGATAGATAGTTATGAGATAGATAGATTTGAGACAGATAGACCCCCATAACAGAGGTGAATATCAATTTGTGCATTAAAGAATTATTTCATTATCAATAAATTAGTAACCTATCAATAGGATTGTCCATCAATATAAAAATAATGGTGGTCTGATCCTTGTCAAGCCTAAACATCATCTATTTTAGATCAATAGCTGCCATAATTGCATTGATACATGACCCCCTATTAGAGGTCCTTAGATGCAGTGACCTCCACCCGAGGACTACACAATACCTTATGTCCTGCTTCTCCTACTCTGTAGCCGAAAGCCTGTTACAGTCAGTCTCCATTACAGTCTAATCTATAGGAAATATTGTTCCATTTCATACTGCCATTACTACATCTATTTATTCAGCATGAAGTTTTTTAATTTTTGACCAGCAACAATAAATTTCATCTGAATAACAAGACAACAGACTGCAGTGTGTGCATTTATCAGCATGATTAATTATTTCCCTCCATTGATTGTGGGGTGGGGGGTCTCAGCCAGTGTCGGACTGGCCCACTGAAGTACCAGAGGATCATCCGTTGTAACCCAATAGTGAACTCCAGAGAGCAGGAAAAAAAACTAATTTGGAGGCTTCTAGAGTCTAGGAGTCGATCAAGAGTGGACCTGAGTGGATGCTTGGCACTCAGGTTAACCTTCCCTGCTGGGCCTGAGGAACTCCTGTCCGACACTGGCCTCAAGCTTCTATGGTATGTCAGGTCATCCAGATATGCCCAATCAGTACAAAGAGCAACCCAGACCCCCTCTATAAAGTTTATGAACTGTCATAGGAATTTAAAGGGGTTTTGAATTGTTAAAAAAAAGAACACCCGGCCACTTCTCTTCAGATGTCTAAGGTTCAATTTTTCTGTGTGTCTTCAAGGAATTGAGTTGTTTGTCTCAAAGAACTTTTAAATATTATTTACAATGATATAAACTTTATTGATAAGCATTTTGTGTGTGACCTGGATAAATCTGGTCCTGTTGGGTCCTCGGTGGTTAGGGCAGAGTCTTAGCTTTTTAGAGTGCATGTCTAGACGCTGACTACGGGAGCCCAGGCAATAGGCTATGTTCTGACTGTTTGAGGCCAGGCTGCTGACCACCTGTCCACAGCAAACCCCAGAGTGACAGATGTCATTATACTTGACCTGTCTTTCTTCTGTCCCTATAACACGATCAGAGGGTCAAGAAACCAGAGATCAACATTGAAGACAGTGCAGCCCAGGATAGTCCTAAAGATCCTGAGGATGATATATGATAGTACATAGAGAGTAGAGAGAATAATAGCGTAGTCTGGGGTGTGGGGGTAGCACATCATGGCCTCCCTAGTTGATAATTGTTGTAATGTGCATGCTCAGCACCAGCCATTGTACATTTGCCACCAATAAAAAAAGATAAACGTTCACATTCAACATGTTCTTTTCACCAAACGCCGCAATTCCCCTGCACACAAGCAACTTTCTCCATCCTAAGTTTATTTGCAGTGCAGTTGTCGCGCGCCTGTCCCCTAGTTACCTAGCAACACTGACAATTTGCGACTCTAACAACTAATACGTGCAGCACAATCCTTACATGAAGTACAGATTGTGGTATAAAACATATGAAAATACAAAGGCTGGTCCCTTTTGTAGTCTAGAACATAAAACAATAGTTTGTTGTTCTAATAAAATGGCATGGCAGAGCAATCTTTGTCACATACGAGGGCTGGCCATGTTTTTCTGTATGGGGAGGGGTGACTAGTAGTGAAGGAGGCGTTGTACAACAATGAAGGAGGGCAAGTAATGTCTAGTATGATGAGAGAAGGAGATCTGCCAGTGTCAGGGGGGAGGCGGTGAGACGAAAAGGGAGGGTATGTAACCGAAATAGTCTGTAACAATAGAGGAGCTGAATGCAACATGGAGGCGGAGAGGCATACAACAGTAATGCAGAGACGTGCGCGGACGGTAACCCCCATACGTGAAGTAAGAATGGGCCAACTAGTACAGCTGTGTATTTCTAGCTGCCCTACACACTGCACGTAAATACACCCAATAGTAGGAAATGCCCCTCCAGCACTCTTGTATCGTGTTACCACTCCTGCATTATTAGTAATTTGTGTCCATACTGTCAGGATGCTCCTAATTCAGTACCTAGGGGCTTTGTTTTCCTCAGATTTAACATGTCGGTATAGGAAGTCTCTTTTATTGTTTCAATTTGACAGAAAAAAATAAAAGATTGTAGGGGTTTCAGCAGCTGCCAAATTACACTGAAAAGAGAGCTGCAAATACACCAATAAATGTGTCCCGGGGGGAGGTTTGTGAATATGAACAGAGAAGGAATGTATGAGGCCCCTTCTACACTGGCGTTTTTCACGCGCGAGTTCTGCGCGTGCATTTGACGCGCAGAACTTGCATTGCACTCTGTCCCATTGTATTCAATGGGTCTTTCTTCATTTGCGTTGTTTTGTATTTTTGCGATTCACGCGCATTTTTCACGCCCCATTCAAGTCTATGGGGACGTATCAAAAACGCATTGCACTCGCAAACATTGCAAGTGCAATGCGAGTGCAATGCGTTTTAAACGTAAGGGTTGCTAGGTGACCAGTATAACAGTATTTCCCCTGCTCGCGAACGATCATTTAATTAAAAAAACACAATGAAGAACAGTGGCTGAATGCAACATGGAGGCGGAGAGGCATACAACAGTAATGGAGGTTGGGCTTCCCCCATCTATGAGTAGAAGGGGAGGGAGTACGGCTGTGTATTTCTAGCTGCCCTACACACTGCACGTAAATGCACCCAATATTAGGAAATGCCCCTCCAGCACTCTTGTATCGTGTTACCACTCCTCCATTATTAGTCATTTGTGTCCCTACTGTCAGGATGCTCCTAATTCAGCACCTAGGGGCTTTGTTTTCCTCAGATTTAACACGTCGGTATAGGAAGTCTCTTTTATTGTGAGATTTAGTTTCAATTTGACAGAAAAAAATAAAAGATTGTAGGCGTTTCAGCAGCTGCCAAATTACGCTGAAAAGAGAGCTGCACATGCACCAATAAATGTGTCCCGGGGGGAGGTTTGTAAATATGAACAGAGAAGGAATGTATTAAAAGAGCTGGAAAACGTGGCTGCTTTCTTCCGAAAACAGCGCTACAACTGACCATGGTCTGTGCCGGTATTGCAGCTCAAAATAATTATTTATACCGTAATTAATAATAATTTAAGTAAAAGATAGTCATATGGAAGCAGTTGGGGTACCCATGAACTACCCATGGTTGAGCCGTGGACCGGTTTTATTTTGGGAAAAAACATTGAGAAGCCTCCTTTAAGACTGGTGTTTAAAGAGGTCATCACATTTTAATGCAAAACCAATGGGGGTCTTTGATAGTAAAAAAAAAAAAAATATATATATATATATATATATATATATACTTACTTATGCTACTCTGGCTCCCTATTTCCCCTGTATAGCCCCCTGGCTTCATATCTACACCCGGGGCAGATTAAGACTGCCATGGGCCCTGGGCTATAAATATTCTAGCCTAATAGTACATATGGTACCAGAATCTTTGTGGGGAATGGATTATGCATCTCTTCTGTCCACTTTTAAACAGCAGCTTCAAATGTAATATTTAAATGAGCCCTCCGGTGCTACCCTGCGTCATTTTCGGGCTGGCGGTGGCTTCCGATGTTTAATTATTCCTCCTTCAGGTGCCGAGAGCCGTGACGTCACCAAGCTCTCGGCACCTATCGCGCATGCGCAGGCACTAAGTCTCGCACAGCTCGGTTCGCCGAGCCTAACAAAACTATGTGCCGGCATCAGTATTAAGTAGTCTACTGGGTGGTCTGCTCGCATGATTTCATCATGCGAGCAGTGGTAGGTTTCCTTTAAAGGTTCTGAAATGGGTCTTGTATACATGTATATTGAGAGCAGGAAAAGATGTGTGAGGATTTCATGGTCCTTCTCAGTTTTAGATTTGGCTAGTGATTTGGATGACCATGGGCCTCCTAGAAGGCTTGGGCCCTGGCCTATCGCCCCAAACCGTCTATATTATAATCCACTACTGTCAACACCTACAGCTCGGCTAGAGATTTTAGAGAAAACAGGTGGTTGCAGTGGACTACACCACTGGAACGGGGGACAGGAGAAGGTAAGTACGGTTAATTTTCTGTACCTGCTCTTTTTCTGAGACCCTCTTGTTTAAGGCAGAGATAGGATTCATCAGCAGTCACAGCAAATCTTTGTGAGCTAGGATCTGGTATAAAGTTAGGGTCTCCATTTGAACTACTTGTAGATTGGTGCGTCCTTGCAGATTTTTGCATTAGTCTATGGGAGAGTAAAAATCTGCATTAATTCTGTAGCAGATCTGCATCAAATTTTTGCTTAAAGGGAACCTGTCATCAGGAACCCTTTTTCTGACATGAGCCTATAGAGAATAGTGTACACATTGCCAAAGAGTTTTTATAGTAAAACAGGACAGTAAAAAAAGGATATGTTAGATGAAAAAAGTTAGATGAAAAAGGATATATATTTGATCTTAGACCTTTCTGTATGCAGAAAGGTGTCCCTAGTCCCATGGGAGTAGCCAGTGAGGAGTGGGGCAGACATGTATGACTGGGGGAGAAGATATGGGGGACAGCTTTCACAGAATGGTAAACTATGATCTAACTTATCTTTTTTTTTTTTTTCCGGAAAAAGTCAGTTTTACTATAAAAGGTCTTAGGGAACGTGCACACTATTCTCTATGGGGACCAGAAAATGGGCTCCTGATGACAGGTTCCCTTTAAAATGACGTCAGAAATAAAACAAGTAAAAAAGACACATGCAGAAAAAATGCACAGAAAACGCAACATTACATCCACATCCACGTTCCTTTTGACTCACTGTAGAAGAACAAAAAAGCTGAATTTTGGTGCAAATGAGGCCTGCCCCAAATTTGTATGCCTCTGTGTATTTTTTGAGCAGTGTCAAAAGCTGTAACATACAGATATCTGGGGAGCACAGCCGTAGCAAGGATTAGTTACCCCATATGGGTGTCATGTATAGAATGTACTATTGTCCTATGTGCAGTGCAGTGTCAATAAACATTAGAACACAATGGAACCTGTCCTTAAAATCTCTTTCAGATCCGCAAAACTGTCATGGTTCCAATAATAACAGCTAGTGTACACAGAGCCAGGCTTTGTGTCACATCTGTAAAAAAAAGCTCTGTTACCTAATTGTCAGAATCGCACAGATTGACCGCTGCGGAGCAATTCTGTAGTGTGCGGCACCGCTGCTCTGCTTTCATATGTGTTTTGGTTTCTACCGTTTTACCATTGCATGAAACAGTGTGAACTTGCCCTTAAAGGAAACCTACCACCAAGGATCTACCTATTAAGGTAGATCTGTTGGTAAGTGGATCTAACTAATGTAAGGATAGCCCTTTTTAGGGCTAATCCTTTAGTCCTCACAATCTTTTAGAAAGTTTAAAGGGAACCTGTCAACACTGTTTTTAAGTTCTCCCACATGCCCACAGTCAACCCCAAGTATATCCGAAACCAGTTTTCATTAGATTCCTGTAAGTAACTTTAATAAAACTTTACCTGGCTCCCTGCCTAGTCGCCCCCTGGGCGTGGTCATTGTTTCTCAAAGTAAGTGCCCCCTCCACAAACTGCTTGTCCTCCTTGATTTTGAATAAAAATAAACTCCTCCCACCTCCCTCTGCTACACTGCTTCATGTCTCCGCCTCCCAGCATACTCTTGCGGACCGAGCGATTACACTGTCCGCATCAGATCGCGGACATGCGCAGATAGGAGTGGAGAAGCGCCGACGGTCTCCACTCTATCTCCGGGTTCAGCACAGGGTTGGATGCAGGTACGCAAACTCCGTTGAGGGGTGGCGGGGTGGCGATCTGTTGCAATGACAGCCACGGGTCTTCCGAAGACCCAAGGCTGTCTTGTTTTAACCCATTCATTACAATGTGCGATTTGCACATAGTAATGAATGAGGAGGAAAATCCCCATATACAGTATGGCAGTATTATGGTAGGATCAATCAGACAACCTAGGGTTAAAGTACTAAAGGGGGTCTGAAAAATAGTAAAAATAAAAAAAGGAAAAAAAAATTATATTAAAAAAATCTAAAAATAAAAAAATCACCCCCTTTCCCTAGAAGTCATATACAAATAAATAAAAAGTAAAAATCATAAACACATTAGGTATCGTCACCCGATCTATCAAAATATAATAACAGTTGTTCACTGCGTTCACACGTTGCGTTTTGGTCGCGTTTTCATTGCGTTTGAAACGCATATACAACAGCTGATGAGAGGTGATTTGCCTAATTATATTACTGTTTACACAATGTTAACGCATGTGTTAACAAAATGCATGCGTTAACGCGTTGTTGACACATGTGTTAACATCACGTTTACGATGAGTTTTGTAAATGGAAATGTTAACAGTGATGTAATTAGGCAAATCACCCGTCTTCAGCTGTTGTATATGCGTTTAAAACGCAATGAAAATGCAGGTCAAAACGCAACGTGTGAACGCGCCCTAACGGAAAAAAAGCACCCAAAGTCGAAAATGACACTTTTTTTGTCATTTTGAAAAAGTAAAAAATTAAATTAAAAGTGATCAGAAGGTCGTACAGTCCAATGAAATGGTAGCATTGAAAACGTCATCAAAAGTCATAAAAAATGACAACACCCACAGCTCCGTACAGCGAAGAAAAAAGTTATTTAAAAAGTTATTAGCGCCAGAAGATGGCAAAATAAAAAAAAAAAATTTGTACAGAAGGTTTTAATTTTTGTTAATGTATGAAAACATTATAAAACCTATGCAAATTTGTTATCCCTGAGATCGCACCGACCCAAAGAATAAAGTAGACCTGTAATTTGTGGTGCGATTTCACTTCATTTGGAATCTGCAATTTGTTATGCAGAAAACAACCCCTACAGACCTCTTTAAGTATAAAAATAAAAAAGTTATACATTTTTGTAGATGGGGAGTAAAAAACAAAAATGAAAAAACAAAAAAAGGCCAGGTCGTTAAGGGGTTAAGTCACAATATTACTGATATCGCTGGGATCACTATAGTCAGATTTAGGGCTCTAAGGACATGATGGAAGTGTATTGGTGCACTAGACACAGGTCCCTTCTAAAGCCGCAAGTAAAATGCATGGTAATTGCAATTTTTTTCTTTGTCGGATGAATAAACTACAACCCGGTTGTGACGGCGCCTGTAAACTCTCTCCAGCCAGTGCGGATCACTGAATGAGGACTCACCACGCGCGCCAGTGTGCACAAGGCTGTATACATCCCGACAGAACCAATACAAGAGGGCGTGGCTCAGATCCGAGAAGGAGGCGCGGTTTCTAGGTTTTCTCCTACCAAACCATGAAAGAGGGAGTAGAGGGGGCGGGGCGCTGAATCAGAAAGTGGGCGTACCCTAGCGTTGGCTGTCACTCTGAGGGCAGTGGCTGGGAGGCGGGGTCTGTCAGTCAGTGCCGGAGGGCGGGGTCAGAGCTGGCGCTCGGATTCCCGCGCATGCGCTCATGTTTGTTTTGACTGAAAATGCCGTCGGTTTCGAAAACGGCGCTGAGCGGCTCCCCGCAGACCGAGAAACCGACTCATTACACGTAAGTGACTGCCGCGCAGCGGGTGATTATACCGGGAGTGTGAGGTGGGGGGGGATTGTCTTGGTATTTTATCCGTGAACGCTGCGCGTTTTATCTGGGCAGTAAAAGGTCTTCCGTGCTGCGGTCGGTTTGCGGTTTCTGTGACGCGGGTGTCGGTCGGTCGGGTCTCGTCTGGCGGCTGCAGTCTCTCGCGCTCGCTCCCCCCTCCTCCACGTCTGTGTTCGCAGAGCCGTTACGTCCGTTGCGTAGCGTAGACACTCCATTCCTGGCGGTGCCGTACGCTCCGGCAGAGCGCAAGTGTTGTCCGAGAATAGCGCTGCGAGGAGCGGCGGCTGCTCATTCCTGACATGTTCTCCCCCTTTAAATTAAACGCTTTCCCTCCTTCCATGACAGCACGGGGGATGTCCAGCCTCTGCTCCTTCCCGCGTTTTTCCTCCATTAGCTCTGTGCCTTGTAGTCTGTCACCATCTGCCTGCGCTCCCTAGGCTTCTGTTCACATTCCATTACAGAAGCGCATGTATTGTCTGCTGCATCTTCATTTTACTCTGGATTGTTACTGTGATGGATCGGCAACCAAAACTAACGCTCCGATGATGTCACTGCTGGATAGATGTGATGTCATCCACTGCAACACAAGGCTGCACCCTTTAAGTAGCCATGGGGTGCACCCGATGTGTCCCTACGGCACCCTCTGCTTTCAAATCATGGGTGCTCAGTAAATCCTGCACATGTAAAGTGCTTCCCTCTCTCCAGTTGCAGATCTGAACTGTACAGGACGGCTCCATTGCTGATTCTGATTGCGGTGTTATACTTTTAACCATTTGCTACTCTTAAAGGTTAAATTTGCGGCAACCGTTCCACTTTACTATTGCACTACATTGTTTATGATACGTTGTATACTGGGGAGCTTGCATCATTCCTGTAAGACGTCTTTGATAAAGCGTCAAAGTATAGGGCAGTATAGATTGTACTCGAGGATTCTCTACAAGCAAACGTGTGTTGTTCCTGGGCTGCAAACAACGGTTCCGTGATCCGTAGATCATACGCAGAAAATAAAGACGGCTGGATGGCAAATGACACTAGATTCCCCCAATGTCTTGAGCGGTCACGTGATTGTGTTGCCTTTTAAATTGATTCCCAAATAGGTTCTGCACACAGATGACTCCACTCTGCCATCCGTATTTTTCACATTCCCGTGGACTTCTATTGGAGAGCTCCAAACACGGGCAGGAACCAGAGTTATTTGAGGGCGCGTTCACACGTTGCGTCTTGACCTGCGTTTTCATCGCGTTTGAAACGCATATACAACAGATGAGGAGAGGTGATTTGCCTAATTATATAACTGTTAACAGTTCCGTTTACAAAACGCATCGTAAACACAACATTAACGCACACGTTAACAATGCGTTAACGCATGTATTTTGGTAACATTGCGTTAACAAACGTAAATGGTAATGTAATTAGGCAAATTACCTCTCATCAGCTGTTCTAATGCGTTTCAAACGCAATGAAAACGCGACCAAAATGCAACATGTGAACGCGCCCTGACAGCTGTGTGGAGCAATGAAAAATCAGCTCATGCGCTAGGGTTTATTGTTAAGGCCGTGGTCACACGTACTGCTACGCGTCCGTCATAACGCGACGCTAGCGCACAGGGGGAGTTCCTCGGCCCGAACGCACATCCGTTTCCAGTCAAACGCATGTGATTGTTAAGCCGATCGCATGCGTTTCTCTGGAATCGAATGTGCGTCCGGGCCAAGGACCTCCCCCTGTGCGCTAGCGTCGCGTTATGGACGGACGCCTAGTGGTACGTGTGACCGCGGCCTAAGAAGAAAAAAAAAACGGATGCGCGTGCATGAAAACCGCGTCATGTGATTGTAGTGATCGCTGTACCATCAATATAGAGGCTAATGGACTGACAAGTTGCAGTTGACTCTTGTAAGATACATTGTTGCACTAGAACAATTGGGATCCGGAATAGTAGAGCCTTAGGTTGTGTCCATAGCATATCAAAGACTATGGAAAGGATTTCTGTCACGTGAAAGCCGGCGCGATTGCGGCAAAATCCTGGCGGAATTTGGCGCAAAACTGAAACAGTTGGGAAACCCGACGAAAGTGCAGCCGCAGAGCCCTTAGTAAATGAGCCCCATTGGATTTAGAAACTAATTGCAAATGAGCCCTGTGTTACATCAAAACATCGGGTGCTCATTACTGATCACATGGGTTTCAATGGAAACCCGATTGGGCCGAGCCCCGCCCATGTACATGCTCATTATGTTCCTAAACGCATTGTGTGAATGCTGCCTTACTGTAATTGGTGGGAGGGTATGGTCTGGTTTTGTTTGGCGGTGTGTTATATCCCTCCTTTTTTTTTTAATTGCACTAGATATAGCGCAGTGGTAGTTCTGTTTCAGAATTTTTGCACAGTAGTTCATGTCATATGTATTTTCTTCTTTTAGGTATCTAAAAGAATTTCGGACCGAGCAGTGCCCGCTGTTTTTGCAGCACAAATGTACCCAGCATAGACCGTTTACCTGCTTTCACTGGCATTTCTTAAACCAACGACGCCGCAGACCCATCCGAAGACGCGATGGGACGTTTAACTACAGTCCAGACGTTTATTGTACAAAATACGATGAAACCACAGGAATGTGTCCCGATGGAGATGAGTGAGTTTTCTTGTTGTAGTAATTCATAGCGGCTTTCTTTTCAGGTGTCTGGTGAATAAAATGGAAATAACTTCCTTTCTGTTTTGTAAAAAAAAATTCTAGGCTGGATTAATCTGATTCTTTATTTTGGATTTTTTTCATAAAAGATTGGTTGGAAATTTGTAATGACTGCATATCTGAATGATGGGGATCTGGCTCTTAAAATTATGCAAATTAATTTTAATGTTAGATGTATAAAGTCAGGGAGGCGGAGAGTTTAACATTGAAGTCAAGCTCTCCCTGTCTCTGAACACCTCCTACCATGTGATTGACATCATGCGCCAAACTTTAGGAGATTTGATCAGTGGTGTCCCTGGATGCTGGACCATCAATTACAGTAAAGGGGGCAGTCTAGGGCAGGAAGAGCTTGACTTCAGTGTTAAACTCTCCGCCTCCTTGAATTCATAGAACCATTTAACATCTCGTTTCAAAGTAGATTTTCTGAATGATGCCACCACACCAGGGCATGAGAGATACCTCACATAGAAGCTGCTTGTCAACATGCTACTAGTGGTTTATCAGGCCAATTTATGATGACAGGTTCCCTTTAAGATCCCACCATGAGCCTACGTTGCTCATCAATCTACACACCTCCAACTTTGCAGTGCAGAGTATTGCAGCTTCATCCCATATGGTAATTCGGGTCAATTCAATAATAGATCTGACTGTTGATCTGACTTTAGATCAGAACACTTTTATTGTGTTTTAAAAAAAAAAAACAAACATTTTTACAAACGCACTCAGTTACACAAAGAACAAAACAACTTTCAGATGACTGTCTCCAATCCGTGTATCGCGGACTGATTGCATTGCGGAGAACGTGACTTCATACTATTACTGGGATACAGCGATATGGTGATTACCCTTCACTTGTACTGTGGACAGTCTGTGGTTCCAGAACCAACCACTGATGTCTGAAACTGTCTTAAAGCTTTGGTCATTCTGCGTCGGAATCTGAATGTTACTTGTTGTCTGTGTTTTTTTTTTTGTGTGGTGGATTCAGTTGCAAAATCGTTGAAGACTTTTTTTTTTTCTAGAATAGAAAATTTGTGCTGGTTGAAAGGGCAGTGATGTTTGGTTGCAGAACTGTCACCTTTTTAGTCACTGGCCCCTTTATACTTTCCCACATAGATAGACCACCGACTTTCTGACTACAGGTAATCAATAGCGTTAACTCAGAATTCCTAAGATTCAAGTTTATCTACACTGACCCTATGTTCAAGTCATTAAAGGGAACCTGTCAGGGCGAATCGGGACACTAAACCTACGGCATATTGTCCTGTATCTTCTTGAATGAGTTCCAAGTTGGGGGCAGTAAAAAGGGAAAAAAAAACCATTCCTACTTACTTGCTCCGTAGCTCTCGGCACCTGAACGGTGCGGCAATGAAGCTGGAGTACACCCCTGCTGAAAGGGGATGTCCCATGAACCAAGTTAAACCCATACATCTCAATGGAGCCGACAGAAATTGCAGAGCACTGCGCTTGGCGTTCTCCGTCAGCTCCATAGAGATGAATAGAGCAGAACGGTCATGCGCATCCGTAATCTCCGGGAGCAATAAGGGGTCCGACTGAGGTACCTGGGACCCCATCGGATCCCTCGTTCTCCTGATCTGTGGGGGTCTCAGTGAGACTCCTACTGATCAACAAGTGAGGGCCTGTGGGACAACCCCTTTAATTGTGCATGCGCAATGAAGCCGGACTTTCTCCCGCATTGTGAGGGGAGGTGCGCGTTGGTGAGAACTTTAGATGTGCCATCAGATTCCCATCTAAGTACAGGCAGTCCCCGGGTTACGTACAGGATGGGTTCTGCAGGTTTGTTCTTAAGTTGAATTTGTCTGTAAGTCGGGACTGTATATTTTATAATTGTAACCCCAGTAAAAAAAATTTTTGGTCTCTGTGACAATTGGATTTTAAAATTAAAAACATCCAGAGGTCCGTTCGTAACTAGGTTTTGTGTGTTCTTAAGTAGGGGACCGCCTGTATATATGTTTTATTTTTTTATATGGCCTTTATGGGCTCTCGGACTGTAGGCAGTTTTGAGACCCTAAACAACAGGTCCTAGTTTAGGATCCAAAAACTGGTGACGGGTCCTCTTTTGAAGCTTTACCTTGTGTGTATGATCACCATAGCATATGCTTGGCACTGCCCACTCCTGTATGTGGCAGTATTTTTCCCATCCTGGCATGAGGTATATAATCCATTGCCTCCAGCACCGGCACATGAGCAGATAGTAGCCGAATTAACAAGCGCTATCACAGAGCGCTGCCATCTGCTTGTTTCCTCTCGTGTCAAGGTTTCTGGATTCCCGTAGGTGTTTTATCTCTAATTTACTATATTTGTTCTCATTTTGTTTGCTCAACATGTCATATAGAAGGCAAGAAGACCGAAAACAAGAGGGAAGGTGATGTATGTAACCCAAGCTCCAGTCCTAGATCTTCACCCAGACCAGTGCCTGCAGCCCCCGGGCATGTTGGGAGTTGTAGTTCCACACTAGCTATAGCGCCGCAGATTGCGGAAGGCTGGCATAGTCACCCAGTGAATGAATTTTTGTAAAGTTGGATTGCGGCGGCGGAGTACAGAATACGTTCTTAGCAGAAAAGGTTTCCATGGAGACCAAACGCTTTGTGCTTGCAGGGTTTTGTCGGAATCTATTTTTTGATCTGAGTTTTTTTTTTTTTTTTGCGTCTGTAATTAAATTAATTGCCACGTTTTTTATTTTGTTGTGTGTTGTTTTGTCACCGTTTTAAAGAGCGGCAACATTAGAGCGTTATAATTAGCTAGGAAAATTAGGTTTATTTAGGCGCCGCTAATAAGAAAATGCTGAGATTTCCTGCTTTATCTTTATTTTATGCAATAACTATATAGCTAAAAGTGTATCTTTTTGATGGCACAGCAGTGGCTTGTGTTGTTTTGTTTGTGTAGGTCCCCCAGAATCTGTACAGCGCTACAGAATTTGCTTGCGCCATATTAATAAAGATTATTGTTCTGTAATTGCAGCTAGATTTACTGCACTTTTTATGCAGTTTCTTATCTTTCATGGTATCCGCTGGAAAGGCCACACGTTTGGAGGGACCCCCTGATGTATCGTCTAATTGTGGTGGCTGGCGGAGGATTACGCTGCAGTTTATGTGCCGATGTATCCGTCTCTCTCCCGGCTGCTCCATAGCTGTGGCCTGAATTCCTCTTGTAGCAGTAATGGTTTCTCTATGGACGGCCTGTGCTTTGTCTGCAGTGGCCGGGCAGGCGCACACCCCCCTCCCTGAGTGCACACCCCCCGCCAGCCATGCTTTTTACGTGTTTGAAAATAGAGAAGTAGGAAGTGATGTGGGAGGGGGCCGGAGCCGCCCTCTAACGCCCCCTCCCTCTGGTCTTTTGCTGGTTTTTAGTCCCTTGCACGCAGGAATGGTTGGGGCACATGCTCGGCATTCCTGGAGGATGTTATACGCTGTACACTTCACTTCTGCTTGTTTTACTCTTTACTCCGCAGTTTATGGTTCTTTAGTGTAGACAGACATCACTTCTGCTCCCAGATTACTCTGTATTTGCTACATTTACCTTGTTTGGGTGTTTGGATTTGGTTCTGCGCATCGTTGCTTGTATGTTGCGGCCCCATTAAATTATAGCATGGGGAAAGCCGCACAAGCACGCACACACACTAGCACGCACACTCCCTAGAAGATAGTATGAACTCTTAAAGGAAACCTACCATCAAATTCCATCACGATTATCAGGGACATTACTCATAGATCCAGGCATCCTGACTGGTAATCTTCTTATATTTGTTATACATGACCACATTCCTTCCTTTTATAATGATACTATTGAGTGTGAAAGGCTCCTCGGGGTGTTGGCAGAGCCTCTCTGTGCTGTAGCTTCAAGGGCTGTTATACTGTGCAGGAGTATGTCTCACCTTCTCTTACCCCCCTCTGCTTGCTGTAATCTCATGGCAGAAAGTGCTCCTGCACGGTGCAACAGCTTGTAAAGCTACAGCACGGAGGGGCTTTGGTAACGGCCCCCCACATTCCATTTGGCTCATTATAATCATTTTAAAACTCTTCCCTCCCTCTGCCTGCTGTAATGTGGGAAGAGGAACATGCTCCTGCATAGTGTGAGTATCTGCAGCAAGAAGGGGCTCTGGTAACACTTCCCCAGATCCATTCTGGATAACAAATATAAGAAGGTTACCGCAGTGCCAGTGCCTATATCTATGAGTAAGTGTAGCTTGATTTTGATGATGGATTTCATTTAAAGGGTATTTAAAGAGCTCTCTGTTGTCTTATCCTCTATCTCTTCTATTTCCCTTCCCCTTTAGCTTTTATTTCTCTGTATATACTGTATATTTCACTATACACTGTATATGCTTGACCTACAGGCCATAATTTGGAGAAATGTGGTGTACACTTTGGGCTGAGTTCCCTTTTTTTGGAAGAGAACTGCTGAAATCTTGTAATAACACTAAGGCTGCGTTCACACGAACACATGGGGATGTATATACGGCCATAAATTTGCGGACGGATATACGTCCACCTTGGTTATCTATGGCGCCCGGGTTCGGAACGGTGAGCACAATGTGTCACCCTTAACAAAAAAAAAAATGTTGTGATTGCTTCCCACAAGTGGTCTGCATGATAGATAACACTCACATAGGTCTGTGGCTGTTTTCCATAGTGTATATAATAGTACATAATGAAGATCACTGACCCAGTGCAGTTATTCCCGTGGCCCCTGCTATCAAACTGGTATAATATAAAACTTGCACTGGTTATAAGCCGATTGCCGAGCGTGCGCGATGCTCTTTCTTTCTTGGCCGAAATTAATAATTAACGTTGCAGTCTGCATCTTATCTTAATTGCTCCATTAGAGAGATTGTATGACTAATGCGGATGTCATGTTTACACCCAGCATAGCCGAACCCAAGTGGGAACTCTGCAAAGTGTGTGGTTATGTGGAGAAGCAGCGACCGCAGAGAATAAGAAAGGAATGTATGGATTTTCTCTATATCCACCATCAAAACTAAGCCTAGATAAAAAAAAAAGGACACTTACTCTTAGATCCAGGCAATTTCATTGTGGTAATCTTCTTATGTGTTGGCCTCCTTCCTTCTAAAATCAACTGTTAACAATTATGCTAATGAGCCTAAAGGGCTCCTGGGGGTTGTTACCAGTGCCCCTCCATGCTGCAGCTACATAGACTGTTACACTGTGATGGGGCACTTCCCTCTCCCGCCGTGCGCTGAAATTTCCACCTCTGCAATGGGATCACATTAGGCTGTTTTGGGGGATTCATCCTGCACAGTAAAATCGCTCAGGCTCATTTGCATAGTTTGACACATTGATTTTAGAAGGAAGGAGGCCTTGGATAATGAACATGAGAATATTACCACGGTTACGATGCCTGGATCTTTGAGTAATGTCCCTGGTTTATCATGATGGTTTTTGCTGGTAGAGTTTTCTTTAAAGGTCATCTACCCACAGGATGAAAGACTTTATACAAATGAGCCTGAGGGGCTCCAGGCTCCATATGTGTTAATGGAGCTTGGAGCCCCTCAGGCTCATTTGCATACAGTTTTTTATCTTGCCCGTGGATGTCCTTAAAATCCCAGTTTTGGGGGTCGTTGCACTTGTTGTCTATTGCGCTGTATAACCAGAGAACTGCTTCTTGTAGAGAAGAGTTAGTATTTTCGTATAGAAGGCGTTTCACATGTCTGCATCCTGGAGTTCATCAAAAGTAGATGTGTAAATGTTCTGTGACCTGGCGTATAGCGGGCGCTGCCAACCAGTGTCTGGCATGTCTATTGCACTACATTGTTTATGATACGTTGTATACGGGGGAGCTTGCATCATTCCTGTAAGACATCTTTGGTAAAGTGCCAAAGTATAGGGCAGTATAGATTGTACTCGAGGATTCTCTACAAACGAACGTGTGTTGTTCTTGGGCTGCAAACAGTTCCGTGATCCGTAGATCATATGCAGAAAATATTGACGGACGGCTGGCAAATGTCACTAGTTTGTCCCAATGTCTTGAGGGGTCACGTGATTGTGTTGCCTTTTAAACTGATCCCCAAATAGGTTCTGCACACAGATGACTCCACTGTGCCATCCGTATTTTTCACATTCCCGTGGACTTCTATGGGAGATCTCCAAACAGGGGCAGGAACCCGAGTTATTTGAAAGCTGTGTGGAGCAATGAAAAACCGGGTTATGCGCTAGGGTTTAGTGTTAAGAAGAAAAAAACGGATGCGCGTGCATGAAAACGTCATCATGTGATTGTATTGATCGCTGTACAGTAGGGTGACCATCAATACAGAGGCTAATGGACTGACAGAAGTTGCAGTTGACTCTTGTAAGATACAATGTCGCACTAGAACAATAAGAATCCGGAATAGTAGAGCGTTACGTTGTGTCCATAGACTATCAAAGACTAAGGCTCACATACGCATTTGTAGTTCTCTGATTTATCGTCTGCAGCATGTCCGTATATGCTTCAGACCTGAGGGGTAGTTGTACAACACAGGGGTAATGGGCATGTTCGCTAATCTTGTCTCCATAGAGGAGGCTGTGCCAAAGTTAACACAATGGATCCCTGTTTGATTGCTCTTGCTGTAAGTAAGTCTAAGTTCACACCTACGTTTGCCATGTTCTGTTATTGATGTTTTTCTTTTCTATCCGCTATTTATAATGGATGCATAACAAAATATCCATCGATGTCTAAGACGCAAGGTGAATGAAAGACTTTTTTGATTCCGACGAAAGTGCAGCCGCAGAGCCCTTAGTAAATGAGCCCCATTTGGGTTTAGAAACTAAATGCAAATGAGCCCTGTGTTTTGCATTGTTTGCATGGGTTTCAATGGAAACCCGAATGGGGTGAGCCCCGCCCATGTACATACGCATTGTGTGAATGCTGCCTTACTGTAATTGGTGGGAGGGTATGGTCTGGTTTTGGTTGGTGGTGTGTTATATCCCTCCTTTTTTTTTTTTTTTTTGCACTAGATATAGCACAGTGGTAGTTCTGTTTCTGAATTTTTGCGCAGTAGTTCATGTCATATATATTTTCTTCTTTTAGGTATCTAAAAGAATTTCGGACCGAGCAGTGCTGCGGAAATGAAGCTGGAGTACACCCCTGCTGAAGGGGATGTCCCTTGAACCACGTTTTTTTAAACACCCAGACATCTCAATTGGAGCCGACAAGAATGCAGAGCACTGCGCTCTTGGCGTCTCGTCAGCTCCATACGAGTGAATCGAGCAGAACGGTCATGCGCATACGAAAGTCTCCGGGGATCAAAAGGGGTTCCGACTGAGGTACCTGGGACCCCATTCGATCCCGAGTTCTCCTGATCTGTGGGGTGGTCTCGGTGAGACTCCTATTGCAATCAACAAGTGAGGGCGTGGGGACCAACCCTTTAATGTGTGCGCATGAAGCCGGACTTTTTATCCCATGGTGAGGGAGGTGAGCGTTGGGAGGAACTTTAGATGGGCGTCAGATTCCCATTCTAAGTACAGCAGTCCCGGGTTACGTTACAGGAATAGGTTCTGCAGGTTGTTCTTAAGTGAATGTCAAAGTCGGAACGTATTTTTTTATAATGGACCCCAGTAAAAAATTTTTGGTCTCTGTGTGGACAATGGATTTATGTTTAAAAATAAAAAACATCAAGAGGTCCGTTTGAACTAGTTGGTGTGTTCTTAAGTAGGAGGACCGCCTGGTGTATATATGTGTTAGTTTTTTATATGGCCTTTAGGGCTTCTCGGCTGTGGGCTAGTGTTGAGACCCCTAAAACAACAGGCTAGTTAGGAATCAAAAAACTGTTGACGGGTCCTATTTTGAAGCTTTTACATTGTGTGTATGATCACCATAGCATATGCTTGGCACTGCCCACTCCTGTTTGTGGCAGTTTTTCCCATTCCTGGCATGAGGTATTATAAACATTGCCTCCAGCATAGGCACATGAGCAGATAGTAGCCGATTAACAAGCGCTATCACAGAGCGCTGCATATGCTTGTGTCCTCTCGTTGTCAAGGTTTCTGGATTTCCCGTAGGTGTTTTTATCTCTAATTTACATATGGTCCTCTTTTGTTTGCTCAACATGTCAGATAGACGGCAAGAAGACCGAAAACAAGAGGGAAGGTGAGTATGTAAACCCAAGAGCCAGGCCTAGATCTTCACCAGACCCAGTGCTGCAGCCCGGGCATGCTTGGGAGTTGTAGTTCACACTAGATATAGCGCCGGACAGATTGCGGAAGGCTGCTAGTCACCCAGTGAATGAATTTTTGTTAAAGTTGGGACGCTGGCGGTCGGAAAGTAGAGTACAGAATACGTTCTTGCAGAAAAGGTTTCCATGGAGACCAAACGCTTTGGATTGCAGGGGTTTGTCGGAATCTATTTTTTGATCAGTTTTTTTTTTTTTTTTTTGCGTCTGTAATATAATTTAAAGTTTAAGTGCCACGTTTTTATTTTGTTGTGGCTGTGTTGTTTGTCACTGTTTTTAAAGAGCGGGGCAACATTAGAGAGGTTAAATTAGCTAGGAAAGGAGGAAAAAGGTGGTTTATTAGGGCCGCTAATAAGGAAAATGCAGAAGAAAATGCTGCTTTCTTTATTTTATCGCAATAACCGATCTAGCGAAAAGTGTTATCTTTTGTTGCACAGCAGTGCTGTGTTTGTTTTGTTTGTGTATTGGTCCCCCAAGAATCTTGTACAGCGCTGCGAATTGCTGGCGCATATTAATAAAGATATTGTTCTGTAAATTGCAGCTAGATTACTGCCACTTTTTAGACAGTTTCTTACTTTCATGGTATCCGCTGGAAAAGCCACACGTTTGGGGACCCCCCTGTGATGTATCGTCTAATGGTGTGGCTGGAGGAGGATTACGATGTAGTTATGTGCCGAGTGTGATCCGTCTCTCTCAGGCTCTGCGACATAGATGTGGCAGAGGAGGAATAAGCCTGAACATGATAATAATTACGCGAATTTCCTCTTGTTGTAGCAAGGAATGGTTTCTCTATGGACGGCCGTGCTTTGTCTGCTATGGCAGGGCAGGCGCACACCCCCCGCCCTGAGCGCACACCCCCCGCCAGCTCATGCGTTTTACGTGTTTGAAAATAGAGAAAGTAGGAAGTGATGTGGGAGGGAAGCCGGAAGCCGCCCTTATTAACGCCCCCTACATCTGGTCTTTTGCTGGTTTTTAGTCCCTTTGCACGCAGGAAAGGAATGGTTGGGGGGCACTGCTCGGCATTACTGGAGGATGTTTATACGCTGTACACTTCACCCTTCTGCTTGTTTACTCTTTACTCCACAGTTTATGTTCTTTAGTGTAGACAGGACATCACTTCTCTACCAGATTTCTCTGTATGTGCTGAGATTTCCCTTGTTGGGGGTTGGATTGGTTCTGCGCCCATAATGTGCTTGTGTGTGCGGCCCCAATTTACATTATGCAGGGGAAGGGAAAGCAGCACTAGCACGCACACACATAGCAAGAACACTCCCTAGAAGATAGTATGAACTCTTAATCTTAAAGCGAAACACACCATCCAAATTCCATCACTGATTATCAGGGACATACTCATAGATCCAGGAATTGTGACTGGTTCTCTATGGGGGTTATCCCATGATCTCCTCCTCACTTTATAATATACTATGAGTGTGTGAAAGGTCCTCGGGGTTGTTGGCAGAGCCTCGCGGTGCGGAAGCCTCAAGGGCTGTTATACTGTGCGGAGTATGTCTCACCTTCTCTTACCCCCCTCTTGCTTGCTGCACAGTGAGAGAAGGGGGGGAGAGGGTGGGAGAAAGTGCTCGCACGGTTGTGCAACAGCTTGTAAAGCTACGGCACGGAGGGCTTTGGTAACGGCCCCACACAGTCCATTTAGCTAATTATAGATCTTTTTGACAAACTCTGCCACGCCCTCTGAATTGATTTGGTTAAGTGGGAAGAGGAACATGATCCTTGCATAGTGTGTTGGTATGGCGCAATAAGCATAGGGGCGGCTCTGGTAACATTCCCAAGATCACTTATGGATATAACAATATAAGAAGGTAACCGCAGAGTGCCAGTGCCTGTATCTTTTGAGTAAGTTTTTTGTAGCTTGATTTTTGAGATTGGATTTATTTTTAAAGGGTATAAAGAGTCGTCATCTGATGATATTGATCATAGTATATAGGGTCACCTTCAACTTAATGCATGGTATTATAAGTAAAAGGGTGTAGGGGGGTGACGGTGTGGTGGGTGTGGTGAGGGGTGAGTGATTGATAATGGTTTTGTACACAAGCCTAACATTGTTGGATGTCATTAAACCAGCTTATCTTAAGACTGTAATATTTTCCACTATTACACTGTTCCATGCTGAACATACAGGCCATAATGTGGAGAAGAAACGTGGGGTGTGCACTTTGGGCTTGAAGTCCCTTTTTTGGAAGAGAGAGAGAACTGCTGAAAACTTGTAATAACACAGGCTATATTTTTTGTCACACTGCAGTGGCCCGCCCCGTAACGTGTAACGTAGAGGGGAAACAGGACAGTGTACGGGGAGAGAGGGAGGGAGGAGGAGGAAGGTGAGCGCAGCGCACCCCCGACCCTCTCCATAGAACCTCTGGCGACACGGCGCTGTATTACGAAAAGATGGACAGTCCTATCTTTTTTCCCGGGTAGGGGTACGGAACGGTACGGTGCCGCACGCGTGCGGCACCGTAACGCTCCCGTTTAGGGTGTGCCGTGCGCCCATGGAGTGTATGGGGGACGTGATATTGGACAGAATAACGTCGGCCGGATTAGTCCCTCCATACGTTCGTGTGAATGTAGCCTTAGGCGAGTCACACGGGAAACACACCATGGGGCTTGTATATACGGCCACCAAATTTGAGGGAGGACGCATATACGTACAATTGTTATTCTATGGCGCCGGGTTTGAACGGTTGCGCACAAATAGTCAACCTTTACAAAAATAAAATGTTGTGATTGCGTTCCCACAGGCGAAACAAGATGTATGCAATGCACTTAATTCTTTAAAATAAATAGGCTTGAGGATGTTTTCAGTCGTAGTGGATTTTGTATATTACTACGTACATTAATGAGATCACTGACCCAAGGTGAAGGGAGGAACAGTGCCGGACAAATTCTCCGATTTAAAGAAACAAGTATAGAGCAGAAAAAGGGCCTCGACAGAAAAAAAAATAACGCTCGGGCAACTGAAGTTCAAGTTAGCGCGGATAATGCAAAGATTGGAACAGACGTGTGGAGGTTCTCGTGGCGATGATCTGCAAGTCTTTCTGTCCGAAATAATAATTTAACGTGGCATGTATGAATCTTATCTTAAGTGCTCCATTTAGCCATTCCCTCTGAGGAGGGGGGCTTTTTATAGGAACTGAAAGGACGGGATGGGAAGGGGGGGAAAAAAAGAGAGCCCGAACGAAAAACAAGAGTGGTGATGTAGAGCGAAAAGGGTTTGGGCGGGGGACGGGGGAAGACAGATTCCATGTATCCAGAAAGGCAGCACTTCAGAAAAGAAGAAGAGACAATACCCGCAGAGAATATAAGAAGGGAATGTATGGATTTTTCTTTATATCCGAATAAAACTAGACTGGATAAAAAAGGACAACGTACTCTAGATCTCATGGCAAGTAACATTGTGCGTAATCTTCTTGTGTGTTATGCCTTCTTCCTTATAAAATCAACTTTTAAAATTTATTGCTAATGAGCCTAAAGGGCTTACTGGGGGGGTTGTTTTACCCGTTCTCTCATGCTGCAGTACATAGACTTTTGCGTGCGATGGGGCACTTTCCCTCTGCCGCTGTGCGCTTGAAATTCCTCTTAGGCAGTGGGGATCACATTAGGCTGTTTTGGGGGAGTCATCTGAACAGTTAAAAGTAAAAATAGCTCAGGCTCATTTGCAATAGTTTTGTTACACATTGGGATGGAAAATAAAGAAGATTACCACAGAGCAATGTGCTGGATCTATGAGTATGTCCACCCTGGTTATATCATGATGGTATGGAATTTATTTAAAAGGGATTTACCCCACAGATGAAAGAATGTATGCAAATGAGGACTGAGGGGCCCAGGCTCCAAACAAATTATGGAGCATGGAGCACCGCAGGCTCATTTGGCATACAATCTTTCACTGGTGGTAGTAGTCTCTGTTAAGTATTTTAAATCCCAGTTTTGGGGTTGATTGCAATTGTTGTCTATTGCGCTGTATAACCAGAGAAAACTGTTCTTGTAGAGATAGGCGTTAGTATTTTAGTAATTATTTTATAGAAGGCGTTTCACATGTCTGCATCCTGAGTTCATCAAAAGTCGATGTGGAAATTGGGTAACATGTTCTGGAACTGGAGTTATATTAGCGGGCGCTTGAGCTGCCAACCAGCCGTGTCTGGAGTCGTCACATGTTATATTATGTTGTTATGTTGGCACATCGCTTTTTTAATGGAAGTGTTGTTGAAAGACGTAAGAAAGTTTTGCCATAAGCTATATAAGGAAGTCCTAAGTCCTATATTATATAACCGCCCAGAGTATTAATAGTTCTGCATCTGCCAAAAAAAAATGTATTGGGGTTAAAGGTAACCGTGACCAATAAACCCAAATGTGTGAAGGCAACGAGTGAGCGGAATAGAGGGTTAAGACAGAACAGAAATATTTAAGCCATGTTACAGGGAGAACTCTTAGCTGGTGACTGTCCCCGACGGTGCGATGTTCCTTGGGTAGATTTGAAAGAAGGTAAAAGTCCGGGTGAGAATAGCGCCCGGACCGTGGAATAAAAGGGATGGAAACGGCGTAGAAGCCGGATCATGGTTGGTGAGAAGGGTGCGCACTCGAACGCATGAAATAACAGGCCGACCAACAGGGGGTAGGGTAACGGAACAAAGAGCTTATAAAGGATTATACCATTGGTATGGGTTTTTTTGAATTAGGATGATTTACTATTTTCATAGTTTGCGTTTGGCTCAGGCTTTGACTCGTACAGGATAGACGAGGAAATCGGGACGTGCGGGGCGGCCAAGAAGGGTGCATTAAGGGGAAGGGACGGCAACGGCAAGGGGTCCGGAAATGGGCCACGCGGTGGGGCACGGTTGGACACAATAGGGAGAAATTACTTTCTATTGTAGGATATTCTGACAATCCTGCAGATCACCTGTCCTGCAAACATAATGCTGAGAGGGAGGAAGCATGCTTTATTTAAGGGAACCTGTCAGCAGGAAATAAATCTGGCTAATTAATATTAAACCACGATCCGTGTTCTGTTTATAGGGGAAAGAAGATGAAATAAAGGTGAAAGATACGGGTTAGTTTAAGCGGGATCAAGTCGTGATGGAATACATCCAGGAGGAAAAGGGTGGGGAGGAGAAGGGAAAGCAAATCTACTCTTTGAGCTGTAAATTGGTTGCCTAAAGTCAAGGAGGAGAGGAGGTTTGTTGTAACATGACGTCAAGCTCGTATACTCAGAAAGGTTCTTTAATGTTATTTATGGGCCTCGCATCTAAAGACATCACTAACCAGGTCTCTCTGAAGTCCCAAATGATCATGTCAAGCACAGAAGGAGGAGGCGTTCAGAGCTCTTACCTTGACCTCAGTGTGGAAACTCCTCCTCCTTCTGACTTTATATAACACAGTTACAGCCGCTTCAAAGTTTGATTTTTTCTGTTCTAGATGTGCCACAGCATGACATTAAAAAGAAACTAAAACTCTTAAGTTGTTATCACGGCTTGGACATTATTTGTTCTTTAGTTTTAGGCCAATTGCTGATGACGGGTTCCCTTAAAAGGCTTATTTTAATGTATTGGTGAGATTACTGCAAGTAAGACTTCATCTCCACAGTTTTTAAAGAATAGCAGAAGTCACAACTGGAAATTAGATCTGATTCTAGCGGACGGCCAGTGCTATGCCCACCTAAGCCCTAGCGGTGCCTATGCTATGACCACCTCAGCCCTGCGGAGGCACTATGCCTATGCCAACCTCAGCCCTAGAGGATACTATGATATGCCAACCTCAGCCCTCGCGGAGCTGCCATATGACTATGCCCACCTCAGCAAATAGCGGATGAATATGCTATTGCCCACCAAGCCCTAGCGGATGCCTATGCTATGCCCACCTCAGCCCTAGCGGATGCCTATGCTATGCCCACCTCAGCCCTAGCGGATGCCTATGCTATGCCCACCTCAGCCCTAGCGGATGCCTATGCTATGCCCACACCTCAGCCAGCGGATGCTTTATGATATATGCCCACATCAGCCCTAGCGATGCCTATGAATATGCCACACCTCAGCCCTAGAGGATGCCTGCTGTGCTATGCCCACCTCGGCCCTAGCGGATGCCCATGCTATGCCCACCTGCATCAGGCTGCGCTGATACGACGCAGTAGCACTGCAAAGCAGCCGGCTGCGCGCAACTCACGACTTGTACGCTACCGTTCCTGAGAGCTCAGTGACGTCACCGGCTCTTGGGAAGGGGAATTGGAGGGTAGCACATGCTGTCTCGTTTTCATTCTCTGTCCCATCTTTCTTGCTTGGGCATACTAATTAAATGTTGCTATTTTGTTTCTATAGACCCAATGCAGTACGAGTCTCCATGGTAACAGACAACAAACAAAATCCTGTGTAGACTGATCTCACCAGGATCAAACCCTTCTGCATGTTCTTTACTAAACCAAGCACATAGTACATACGTTTAGTACAAAGTAGAAGAAAATATAAAACCGTAGGATTACATAATGCACTTTGTTATTTGTTACCATGGAAATATAAGAACCATCGGAACACAACAGAACGGGTTCTTCATGCATGCTGGAAATCTGGTCTATTTTATTTATTTTTTTTATTCTTGGTTTATTGAGATGATAATAAATTGGTTATACACAAGCTTCGGCATGGTAAAAACTTAATTCAGTTTGTCTCTAACCTATTAAGGAATATGTGGTTTCAGTTTTGGGAAAGTCACTGCGCTAGATTGCTATTGCTAGTTTCTGCAAACTTTGTGTTGGGCCCCAAAATTAGGTTCTCCTAAGTTCCCTTGTTATCTGATCAGAGCAGGTTTAACAGCTGGGAATCCCACCGATCACATTGTTGGAGCTTGTGGTCGCATTAACGCCTGTACAAGTGTCAAAGATGCTTGTGCAGACAGTTTAATGCCCTAATAAATAAATTAGTATCATGCGCATTAGTACGCTCGTGGCAGAAGAAATGATACAGTGCCGACACACAATAAGAAAGCTTCTTACTCGCCATTGATGGCACATAGTCTGGATGAGTTAGTCGCCCTCTGCATCGCTAACATATCTCCATCTTTGTCATCATTGGTGGGGACCCAAATCTAACAATTATTACACATGCTATTTTTGGCAGATTTTTAAGTTATCACTTCCTTCTACATGAGCGAGGGCCCATATAGTGGATCCCCCACCATCTGCCAACCACTGGCAACAGCCTTCTGATAGGTGGTAGGGAGGACACAATCCCCATTCTTCAGGACTGGTGGTCTACTCCCTACCCATGGAGTAGGTGATGTTACCAGAATCTCCTCTTTCTTGCTTCCTGGGATCTCTTCATTGTGTCACCTTTGTGTTGACATCTTCAAGGAGATTCCCAATTACCAGTAACTGAGCTTTACTTGATCTTCCCTTTTGAAAACGCTGAATATATTTACACAAATTATAATCCGGACCTGTTTTATTTCGCTATTTGTCTCGGGTCACTGATTCTTATCGAATGCATCGCTGCGGTTTACTCTTTTCACTTTGGGAAAAAACGTGACGAAATACGATAGGAAACTTATTATCCAGACAGATGATCCAGAGAATAACTATACAGCAATGACTGAAGGATGGATCACCCATAGCCAAACCTTTTTGCTTGGATCAATATCCAATCAAAAAGTCAATTGAAGGAGGAATAACGCTGCGAGATTTCTGCACAAGTTTGTGGGTCGCTGGTCTGGGATTATATTCCGTAGTCTTAATCTAATGGAGTCTAGAATAAAGGATACATTACATTATAAGGGTGCTGCCACACGTGGCGTTTTGAACCCGTTTTTTTTTCCGTTTTTAAGTAGTCCATCCAAAAACGCATCCATTTTTGACAATTTTTATTAAGATCATTGGTAACACCTGTCAAAAATGAATGCGTTTTTTAAACGGACTGCTTAAAAACCGGGTTCAAAACGCCACATGTGGCATCACCCTAAACCTTCCTATTGAATATTTGACTCCCGGTCCTGATGTTTCCAGCTGCTGGGTGACATAGGGCGCACATGCAAATATATTTGCACATCCTGTATTGGTGCACAGACATGGCGGCTCATCTCTATAGCCGTACGTCGGTGCGATACGAAGTTAGGCGCTCACACATCTGATCACGGCCAAAGACAAAAAGCGATCGGTAAAAGCCTCCAGGAATCATTCACTTTTTTTTTTTTTTTTTTTTACTTTCACAGACTGCGGCCCCGGGGTTGGGGGGAGCTTGTTGGCGCGGTGCCACCGCCAAGATAATTCTCTGTTGCCATGACAGCCTTGATGTGATGAAAATGTAACACGGCTCCGTCTCCACGCTCACCTGTTTAATGCCGATGTGTTATGCAGGGCGTTCACAGCGTCGTCTGCATCCTACAAGATGTTTATTGTGTTTTTTATTTATTTGTATTTTTTACCACCTCAATGCTTTTGGAAGGGCAAATCTTTTATACAGGGAACCGATCACCAGGTTTTACCCCACTAAACTAGCAGCCTCCACAAGTAAGGGATAAAATGTCCTTTTTAGAATTTCCCTCTGTAATGTGAATTATCACATGTATACAAAAATAAATAAATAAATTCTCTTCCGAAGGAAAATATGACTCTTCTCGCCTTTTTTTTCACATGAGATGAGTCAAGTTTAGAGGATGCATGGGGAGGGTCACTTTAAAAGCCGCCATCTCCAGTTCTATATTATCTAGAAACAATCGTTTTGTGTCACCATTTAAAGGTAAAAAAAAATCAGGCCTGTGGTTCTGTGAGCTACAGAATCTGAGAAATATGCAGGAGCTGGAGTTTGCATTTCTAACTATGTATTTTGCAGGCTGTCACTCCCAAGTTCTGTAGGTCACAAGGCCATAAGCCCGATGTGATCTAAAAATGGGATCATATCTTTAATATGACACCAGCAGCATGTTTCTGGGTGCTATAGTACACAATATGGAAGCATCTGAAGTGACACAACCACTAAACTTGACTCTTCTCATGTGAAAATGAGGCAAAAAGAGTCATATTTGCCTGACTTTAGGGAGATATATTTTTTTTAAAGGAATATGGGTCACAGATGGAATTCTAGAAAGGACATGTTATACCCTTCCTGAGGGGGGTGCTACTTTTAGTAGGGTAAAACCTGGTGATCGGTCCTCTTTAATTCCTGGAGTATGTACAGTATAGATGAGCAGAAGTATAAGCAAGGGCTGCAGATAATGAAGAATATGATGCCGGGACAGAAAGTCATCCACTATACTGTACACAGATTTGGGCGTTTACCTCCTGAAGATATAGTGGCCGGTCAGACATATGTCTTACCATAGAGAATGAATAGAGGAGTATCACCAGAGAGAGAGGAATTTAGGGCTAAGATGTTCTATATATTTGTGGGTTCAATACACCCCTTTCTTTAAAATGCAGATGGACCCCCATCAGTCACTGGTCATCCCCTATAACCTCACAAAGGATGCAATTGGTGATGAAGAAACTCTCAATATACGCCCATAGCCCTAATGTGAACAGTACCCAACATATAAAAGTATCGCAACAAAGTGTTCATTTGCGGAACTGGGAACAATCTGTACTTTTCGAGTTTATGATCCAAATAATCTCTACCGATATGAAGTTATGATATAAAGCCATAGCGCTGCAGATTATTAATATCCTTCTCTGGCTGCAGATATTACCTAAGGGAACTGCTGTGTGAGGAATTGCTTTACATCTGCTGACATTTATTGCTTCCTTTACCAGCAACTGCTGCAAATTCATTAGTCAGATGCGGCCTCTTATATGTCATATATACCGTATATGCAGGGGCTTATTGCCATGTTCATCCGGAGTCTCCTGGTTCATGAGCAGAGAGCGGGACAAGAATGACTTATGTGAAGACTAATGGGAGACCGGGGGCAAGGAAAGATGTAACATCTACTGAACCAGTGGGGTTAATATTCTGTTCAGAGCTTCTCCGATGGGTCCTGTAATGTCATAGATCCTGGCGGAAAGCGAGAGAAGCAGAACTGCTAAATATACTAAGAAAAGACGTCTCACATGGAGACGACTCCGGGACTAAGGGGAAACGGTTTTTGTAGATACTATTTATATGCCCAATGTAAAATTTGCGTTTGAAAGAAGGAAACGGAGCGAGGAGTTTATTTTGAAAATGGGGGATTACCACATTGTGAGGTTATTACCTCCGAGGGAAAGGTCTGTATCATGACAGCTGCTCAATTCCAAAAACTGATACCAAAGCGCGGCTCCATAGGTTGGAACTGTACCATACTGAGCTGCAGTACTGCACACAACCTGTGGGAGAGAGGGGGCAGCATTCACGCCAGTTCCCATCTGCGTTTTGGTTACCGTTTAAAAATGGATGAATAACGAGGCTAGTACTTTTTTTTTTTTTTTTTTTTCTGTTGATTTTTAATTTAGTTGCAATGGTATCTGTTTTTTTTTTTTACATCCTCCATTAGGTTTTCCGTTATTTGAGCGGATAGTTGAACGCCAACTAATGAGCAATTTTTTTTTTTTTTTGGGTGGAAAATGGATGGTCTTGATTTGTATCCGTTTGTTGCATCAGTTATCCATTCGCTTTTCCAAACTTAGCGGCTCTGATTTTACATGTTATATATTCAATGCAAGATCTAGTGGATGGCTAGAAGATGCTATTAAAGTATCCGTCCAGACATCCATTTAAATTCCGGTGCAGTTCCAGGGCTACAAAACGGAAGCAAAAACGCAGATGGGGAACTAAAGCCTTAAACAATGGGGCTCATTTACTAAGGGTCCGAACGCCGCAATTTCCAATACGTCCCCCATGACGGCCTATATATTTCAAGCTGGCCGTCATGGAGGACTAGATGGAAACTGAATTACCGGTGAGTCTAATTCTACATTTCGTTGGGATTCCCGAATATTTCAGTTTTGCGCTGAATTGCCCTGGGTTTTTAGCACACGCGATCGGATTGTGTTGAATCTGCCCTGGCTTGGACGCGACAGAAATGAGGGGGGGCCTGGCCATCGGACCCGAATCCTTGTCGGACAACGAACCGCGGGAACGCGACGGGACTGGGTAAGTAAATCTGCCCCATTGGGCAAGTTTTCTATGATGTCTGCATCACTATATGTCGTTCGTCTAATATAACTTGTATAAAATGAAAGAACTTTTTGTGGGTAAAAGCGTTTAGTTTTTCCCTCTCGTTTTGTCCTTTTAGTTGTCCATACCTGCATAGGACAACAGGCGACACGGAAAGAAAGTATCACCTACGTTATTACAAAACCGGTACTTGTATTCACGAAACCGATGCTCGAGGGCATTGTGTAAAGAATGGACCCCATTGTGCCTTCGCCCATGGTCCTCATGACCTTAGACCTCCTGTCTATGACATAAGGTAAGGCAGGATCTTTGTGTCACCTATTGTTGTATCAGTCACTAAATACTAATACGTGTTTTCTGGCTGCCTGTATCCATGTTTATCCTGGAGATGGACGCCCCATGCCAGCCTTAGATACCGCAAACAACGTCTAGTCTTACACTGGATACTTAACTATTCTAATGTTTGTGATGCAGGGAAATCCAAGCACAGGAAGCCTTACAGAACGGGCAACTTGGAAGTGAAGGAATTCCCGACCTGCAGCCAGGAGTCTTAGCCAGCCAGGCAATGATCGAGAAAATTCTAGGAGAAGATCCTAGGTGGCAAGGTAAGGCCCGAAATAGCTTTGTATTCTATTCCGAGGGAGACCTAGAGGGATGTTTTGCACTAGTTTACTCAGGGGTGTAATTACAGGGTAGCAGCTTTGCTATGGGGCACACAGTGTCAGGGGCCCCTGGCATTGTTATTGGATTTGAATATGCTGCATGTGTGTATTTGTTATGCGTTTATTCTGTAAATGTGTATGCATATGTATATGATGCATGGGTGTATATTGTACCGTATGTATGTATGTGTGTGTGTGTGTGTGTGTGTGTGTGTATATATATTATATTTTGCTCTGTTCTTCTTGACTACAGGTTGGTCAAACCAGTAGTCAAGTTGTTGTTTCTATGGCTAGAGTGCGTCCACAGTAGTGGACAGGTAGTTAAGAGCCCTGAAAAAACAATGGGCGTGTGAGGATTGGCTAAGGCCGGTTGCAAACGAACATGTCCTAGTGCGCTGGTCCAAGTCCATGTAGTGGCCACGTGAAACAGGACCTGAGTCCTTACATAATACAAAAACATGATGCAAGGAGTCCCTGTCTGCCAGCCAAGCCCGCGTCCATTGGCTGAAAACGTTCAACTTTAGTCGGCCTAAGGCTGTGGTCACACGTGGCGTTTTGAACCTGTTTTTTGCCCCATTTTTAAGCAGTCAGTTAAAAAAATGCATGCGTTTTTGACCGGTTTTAATTAAGATAATTGGGAAAATTGGTCAAAAACGCATGCATTTTTTTAACGGACTGCTTAAAAATGGGCCATAAACGGGTTCAAAACGCCACGTGTGACCGCAGCCTTGGGCTCCTTTCACACGTCTGCATATGGCAGCCGTCTACTAGCCGTATGAGGTCCAGGAGAGCAGCGCTTGTCCCCAGGTTTGACTCCATAATGTAGATCACCCTCCTTTCCAATTTTACATTCATTGTTTCTTGCTTGATCTAACAAATGGCCACAGAAGTGCAGAGGAATAAAAAGGCTTCCACTAAGTTATTATCTAGCAATGTGCGAAAATCTTAATGGGGATGTAACTAGTCTCTGCCCCCTGGTGGTAAAGCACTGAAGTGCAGCTCATAAATTTTCAAAACTCAAACATAACATAATTGAAGTCTTCTAGAGGGATATTTCCAACTGATTGCATATTTATGACGTTTCTACAAAAAAATGTCATAGATTAGGTAAGGCACGTTGCCTTTTTTTTTTTTTTTTTAAACTTTTAAGAGGATTGTGCTGCTAATTGTGGCCTTTTCCTATTTTAATAAACAACTGGGGCAAACATGTGCTTTTATACTTTAGTACTAGTCCAGTGAATGTGGTACATGACCCAGAACAGGATTTGTTGGTACTTGGCTGGTCACCTGTTCTTCAGCACGTGGGAATTATATGCTAATACGTTTAGTTCAGTCGAGCTGTGATCCAGGCAATGCAACTGTACCTGAAGTATACTGCAGTAGAGTGAAAACTTAGAATACTTCTCATACACGTCCAATAGATGGCGCTATGCTTCCACACAATCTTTTGCCTTGGCTGAGGCTGCGTGTCTTCTTTTATGCAGAAAAGGGAGTGATTGTCTAGACTTGGCTTATGATCTCTTCCTGACGTCAGCCACCCCAGTTATTAAATTCTCTATGCAGCCAGCCCCCCCCCCCTTCTGATGAAATGCCCCTGCAGCCATTTGTCGTCTAAGAAATAAACTTGCATACTCGTCCCCGCGGCTCTTCTTTCTCCTCTCTTCTGTAACAGCAGGCAGAAACGCGTCCATGCGCTGGCCTCTCCGGCACACACTATGATGCAGCGGTGTCGCTGCTGATGACGTCATAGTGTGCACTAGCCGGCAGAGTGCATGGACATTGCTCTGCCAGCTGCTACATTAAAGAGAAGAAAGTAGAGGAACCACCGAGCAATGGGAGCGCCTGAAGGTGAGTATGCAAGTTTTTTTAAAGACTCGTGTATAATCCCAGGGTATGTTTTTTTCGACACATTTTTTTTTTTTTAAATTTTAAAAATAAAATTTGGGTCTGGCACTGCCAATCCCCCTACTGTTGAATATGGGTCCACTTGCTGTATGCCATAGCAGTGGGTTTTTACATCACTATGGAGTAGCCCTTGCTGAGAGTGATGGGGAACATGTGGCTGGACTGAATAAGAAATTTTATCTCTCCTATATTACAGAGCTAATTATTTCTTGTAATGTATTAACAATGTTTTTTTTGTAATAATATCCAAGACTTCCCCTTTAATGAATACAGAATTTTTCCACATACCACTGACCATTGCTCTTTTATGAAGAACTGTTTTCTAATATTCATATAAATTGTATAATAATACATGATATATATTATTTATTTATTTTTTTTCCATTTTCTTTCCTCAGATACAAATTTTGTGCTCGCCAGCTATAAAACGGAGCAGTGCACTAAACCTCCCAGACTCTGTCGCCAAGGATATGCCTGCCCTCACTACCACAATAGCCGGGACAGGAGACGCAACCCAAGGAAATTCAAATACAGGTAACTACATGGTACTGGGTTGTGTGGCTATGTTTGATTCAGTGTTGTTCACTTTATTGCTTCATTTGCACTTTGGTTTGTGGATGGTAAATTAGAGACACTTACTCTTAGATCCAGGCACCGGGACTGTGGTAATCACAGGCTCATTAGCATTATTTAAAAAAAATTGATTTTAGAAGGAAGGAGGCCATGGATAAGAAATATAAAAAGATACCACAGTCACGGTGCCTGGATCTATGAGTAAGTGTCCCTGGTTTATTGTGCTGGATATTGATAGTAGATTTCCTAAACTCCCCATTACTCATTAGAACTGTTCTTTTACAGATCCACTCCGTGCCCAAGTGTGAAACATGGGGACGAGTGGGGAGAGCCTTCAAAGTGTGAAAGTGGGGATAGCTGTCAGTACTGCCATTCCCGCACCGAACAACAGTTCCATCCAGAGGTAAGGAAAGAAATAAGAAACTTCATAAACATAGGGGTCGTTGTGTGCACCCATGACCACCCACACATAGTGTTTTCCATAGAAGATCATGGAGTGGTGGTCATACCCCCTATCTTTCCATACACACTGGGGCAGTGATAAGACCTGGATGGGTATGTACACAAAAAAATGAGTCTAATGCATATTCTCCATCTGGAATTGCAGGCGGTGTAGATAACTTTCCACAACTAAATTTTTTTTAACATTTTTAACCTTTTGTATATGCACTAATATTTCACTGCAAAATCCATGTATGTAACTATTCATGTCATCCAGGGAAATGCACAAATACATTTTCCAGGATGGGATAAGTCTCTTGCTTTTAGAGATAAATGCCCCCATCTGTGAATGTCATCGACGGTGGACAGAGGTGGCAATAAAGAAACAAAAAAAGGGGGGATGGTTTGGCCCATTTCATCTTCTGTGAAGTGGAGGATGACTTTCTTCTGTCTCCGAGGAGGTGGGGGAAGTGGTACAGTCTATTAAACTCTCCTGTAGGAGAGGCTGGGCTAGTCCGCTTCCTCATAGTCTTTCTGGCTGTCCTAGTCTCTGAGTTCTGAGAACGGTGTGGGTTCCTTGAAATGGTCCATAAAGCACCGTGTGGTGCGTCATAGTGTTCCTGGGCACAGAGGCTTGGAAATCCTGCTCAAAGGCATCCACCAAGCGCCTAGTAAAAGGGCACTCCCAAGTTGGGTGCAAGGGTGTTTCCACCCTCTGGGGGCATTTACAACAGAAGCATGTCTTGCTAAGTTTCTGGACGTACATGAAGGCCCTGAGGGGCAACAACCCCTGCTTGCCATCTTCGATACGTGCTTGTGCTTGTTGGAAAGTCGTTCCCATGATCCCATGGTCCAAGTCTCTGCAAGGTCAGGGGTGACCCCTGTAGGCTGTTCTTCGACAATGTCCTTAGCTCTGAGTTTTTAAAATGTCTTGGGCTTCCACAAGTCCAGTTTAAGTCCCTCCAGATGATAATCCATAACAAAGTCCACAATCCTGGCATAGAACCAAGCAGCCCCCTAGTTGGGAGGGAAGGAGCTGTGCCACCCCCAGCTTCCCCTAGAGAGGCAGGAGGAAGTAGTGTCAGTGCTCAGAGTTCAGCGTATAGTCACAAACAGTCCGCTTCACTGTCCATTTTGCCCCAGATAAACTGGAAATTGGTTCTGGTAATGTCCATGCACACATTGGCCATGGTCAGCCATGTGTGCACAATGTGCTGTTTCGATGAGATGGAGTCTTTCCATTATAGTGTAGGGGAAGATTTATCGGAGTGAGAGACTATTGACTAGGGTAGTAAAATCTCTTACGGAAACCTTGCCATTGATTTATAGCCATTGATATACCACATCATGTCATTGGGCTTCTTGGAAGTCATGAAGCCTAACAAGGTAGGGGTTTGCCATCTGGGAAAACTTATTTGCATATTTCCCAGAATCCCCTAGTGGAGCATCAATTCCTAGAAGTCTCTACCTGCCTGCAAGGTGAGCTCTTACTCCCTGACCCTTCACATTATCTATGCGTGGATCTCGCTGCAGATTTTTGCTTTGGAATCGCAGGAAAATGTAAACGGGAAAATTGGAATTGGCAACAAAATATATTTTTGATTTTGGCAAATAAAGAATTGACTTTAGTCTTTGTCTTCCTCTTAGATCTACAAATCTACAAAGTGCAATGATGTGAGGCAAACCGGTTACTGTCCGAGAGGTCCCTTCTGTGCGTTTGCACACGTTGAAAGTGAGTACAATCCTCAATCCGTCACAAGATGTGATGAGCGCCTTGTGTTGGGTTTCAGCCAATTTGTAGGCATCCCCTCTGCGGAGGAGGCCATGAATGTCATGATGCAGCCGAGCTGTCATATAAAACAAGCTCCGTCTCTTTGTTCTTCAGACAGTATCGGCCTCTCCGGTGACTGGAACACTACTATGTGCTGTACTAATAGCCTCCTGAACCACAGCGAACAAACCACAAATGTAAGTATCAACGGCTTTAGTTAGCGACTTGTTAATTCAAATCTTCTCGCTGACTTTGTGGCTTTCCGCAGGACACCATCACATGCACTTCACTTAATAGATGAAGTATTAGGATGTGTAAGGACAATCCTTGTCATGGGAATCTGCCCGGAGTAATGCAGGCATCAATGTGACACCGGTGACTATTTTTGGTCCAGGCTTCTGTGTTGTATTTCTCTCGCAGAGCGACGTCCTGAGACACCCGCTTGACCTGAGTTATTTCATTTCACTTTTTTTCTTAGGAATCCTACAAATAAACTACAATTTTTTTTTTCAATAAGATTTTTAATCCCTTTAGGGTTTTCAGGATGTGCTGATGGCTCGATCTATTCAGATCTGCAATAACCGCTACATCGGTCTGATTTGGTTTTTCCTTTCTAAACCATATGTTATCATTGTAATTTAAGTTGAAACCTTTTTTTGGGGGGGACGGGGGGAAATATGGGGAAGTTTTATAAAAGGTATGAGCACTAGTTGTCCTACATATTCCAGCCGGGCAGTAAGGGACTAGGCAGATGTTTTGCGACCTTCAACTCAGGTCAGTTTGATAGAAAAGTGCCTATAAATATAGCTTGGCTCATTGACAAGTCTATCGATGGACAGCACCTTTCATCCAAACCGCACTTCCAACAAGAGCTACCTCATCAGAGACTTTTTTTTTTTTGGAGGACAAAGGCTGTGTAGTGCCTCCTTTGTGGATGTCGCAGGAAGTCCTGCTGTTGTCGGGACACATGGCCTTTAGCCTGGGTCGGCTCCAGGTTTCTGTAGACCCCTGGGTGACAGAACCTCACTTGGCCCCTTTGCAGTGAACTCACGTGGTGGCATTATAAACTCAGAAACTAAAACAGTCTCCTGTTCCCTAGTTTATCATAGCAAACAGCCCCCTCATGGTTATTTTATAGAAGCCCCCCTCATCATCTATAGGTTCATTAGATAAAGCCCCCTCACCCCATGGATTATTTATGTACAGCCTTATGTGCCCCCCCCCCTCCCAGCAGCTCTAGGCCCGGCACTTGCCCAGGTATGCCTAGTGCTGGCACCAGTCCTGCCTTTAGCTGCTATGGACTAAAGAGTAGGTTTACCAGGGTGTCTTCAAGGTGGGCGACCAATATTTGGATATGGCTCTTACCCTGCTAAGATTTGCTTGCATGTTTTCTTATGTGGTTTATTGAAGATATTTGATTAGTATTCCTTTTGGATGCTCTTTAAATACTTTTATTATATCACTAGAGATTGGATGGGCCATGTATCGCAACCAAAATTCAAGTCCCGCACATACATAAAGGTTATTAACATGCACAAAAAGATGTGCGTATGAAACGTTTATGTCCACTTCTAAAATGTGTTCAAAGTGCCACCCATTGTGTTGGATCGTCAATGCAACCCTCTTCTTTATAAGTGGTCATAAAC
This sequence comes from Engystomops pustulosus, assembly GCA_019512145.1. NCBI lineage: Eukaryota > Metazoa > Chordata > Amphibia > Anura > Leptodactylidae > Engystomops > Engystomops pustulosus. The sequence continues at coordinate 11,687,615 of CM033648.1, read as the reverse complement.
GTGTAAATAACTAACAAATGTCATGTTTTAACCAAGCACACCATTGTTTTTCTTGACGTGTTACATCCAAAATGTCCGACTTCAGAATGGCCACCATGGTCAACGCCCATCTTAAAGTTTCCCCCCTCCCATTTACTAATGTGTAGCAAACAGGAAGTTGACCGTTCCCATTTTATTTAGGTGTATCCATATAAATGTAATAGGGTTCTGGCTCTTCATCTAGTTGGCCTGTAACATCTATTAGTGGTAATTGTATTTCATTCTATATTTTGTGATGATCGATGTATTGTTTGATACAGTCGCCATCGATACTTATTGTTGGCTTATTAGGGTGGTCTTTTGCCCGGCTGTGTATTTTTGTTTATATACAGGCGGTCCCCTACTTAAGGACACCCGACTCACAGACAACCCAAAGTTACAGACCGACCCCTCTGCCCACTGTGACCTCTGGTGAAGTCTCTGGATGTTACTATAGTCCTAGAATGCAGTGATCAGCTGTAATGTGTCTGTAATGAAGCTTTATGGATAATCCTTGATCCTATTGCAGCAAAAAATGTTTAAACTCCAATTGTCACTGGGGCCAATTTTTTTTTTTTTTTTTTTGTTGATCTACAATTATAAAATATACAGTTTCGACTCGCATACAAATTCAACTTAAGAACAAACCTCCGGCCCCTGCTTGAACGTAACCCGGGGACTGCCTGTATAGCTCAATGGATGGTTGTCATCTGCAAATTAGTATTATAATTAGGGAATGTTTCTTAGTTACTTTTACCTATATGGACCTTGGATCTTGTGAGTGAGGTTTGTATTTTCCCCCTTTATATGGCGGTTTTTAAATTTTTTAAAATTTTGTTTAATAAAGTAATATCTTTTTTAATATGCACATGTTATTTTTGTATGTGTTGATCACTAGAGATATTGCTACCTTTATAACATCTCCTCCTCTCTAGAGAATGGGAGGTTCTTCTGCAGACCTGTTCTATTTTGGAAGCCATTAAAAGGGGAAGATGATAGTGGTGTGTGTCTGTGCACCCATGATATCTATATATCCAGTGTCAGACTGGATTCCCTTATGCCCACCAGAGAAAATCAATTTGGGGCCCGCTCATTATCCCCCAGGAAATATACTCTAGCAGCCTCCAAATTGTGGTGTTTTTTGATGGACCTCTGGGGTTAGCTTGAGCCAGGGCCCACCGGAGAATACTCTGGTGGACCAGTCCGACTCTGTATATGACGCCTTCTCTAGGTAACAACCGATGTGAGATATTTGTTATTACCGCTCAATTCTGCTAAATTTCCCGCTCGCCTTGCATCACTACTTCCATGTTCTCCAGGAGGGATGTCCAGTGGATGCACTTGCCAATTACTGATCTGCAAAGTCTTTATGCTAAACTTGTCTCTCTAGTCACCGCCTCCGTTTCTCATTGATTCCAATGCTATCCTTATAGCCGCTGTCAGTGGATGACCTCAGATCATTCACTGTATATAATAGAGCTGTCTGTAGCCACATGGAGTAATGTTTCTTTACTTAACCACAATTAAGAATGGAGAAGTAATAGAAAATGAACGTACCTAACACACTTTGGTATCTCTGGCTCATCGGTCACTTAAATAGGAGTTTTTTTCTTCTCTAGAATGAGAAGACCAGGTACGTGTACAAATTTGGGATTCAATTATTTAATCTTTTTTTTTTTTTAAATGATATCTCCTGCAGTCCATTAATGCAGTACACGTATACATGCTCCATTACCACTTCATTTACTCAGGACTATACACGTGATACATTGTAGACTAGTTATGGTAACACTTCAGTAACCTCCACCTAGCCAGCAGTTAGCCCCTGTCCAGTAGATAACGGATAACTTTTTGTTTAAAAGAAATCTACCATCAAAATCAGTCAAAATAAACCAGGGACATTACTCATAGATCCAGGCGCCGTGACTGTGATGAACTTATTATATTTGTTATCCATGGCCTCCTTCCTTCTAAAATGATCTTTTATAATTAAACTAATGAGCCAAAAAGTATATATGCAATGCTACCAGAGCCTCTCCGTAGCTTCACAGACTGTTACAGTGTGCAGGAGTATGTCTGACCTTCTCTTCCCTTACTCTCCCCTCTTTGCCTGCTTTAATTTCATGGCATGATGGCACAAAGTGGGAGAGGAGGGGGGGGATGCTCTTGCACGGTGTAACAGCCGGTTGATTTTAGAAGGAAGGAGGCCATGGATAACAAATATAAGATTGCCACAGTCCCGGTGCCTGGATCTATGAGTAAGTGTCACTGTTATAGGGCCTAACTTGCTGATCAGTGGGGGTCTCAGTGCTGAGGACTACACAGATCACGAAATCCGTCAGACGAATGGAGCAGACGGCCGCGCATGACCATTCTGCTCCATTAATCTCTATGGAGCTGACGGAGATCACAGAGACCCCCGTGGATATGGCCTAACTTTTGTTCTTCGGAAAACCCCTTTAAGCGCGGATTTTACACAGGCATGGGAGTCGGTCAAAGTAAAAGGAGGCTTCTATCTGCACGGCCATGCCAAGAACTATTCTCAGGCTTTACTATTGCCGCCCTGTAAGCCTATGAGGCCGATGTGCAGCAGCCTGATATTCAGGAGGACTTGTTTTAAGATGAGAATGACCATGTCCATGACTGTCTCATACACATAGATGTGGTTTCCACGGCTCAGTGTGTGAGCGGACTGCACAATCATAGAGAAGATCCTGTTCTCGTCCTGTTTTCTTCCGCCCCTCTGCCTGGGAGTGCACATGTTCATGTTCAGATGGTGCAAATGCTCCCCTGTCAGTTGATTCATAAATTTTCAAATTTCCAAAATTCCCAAAAAAATGTATTCATCAACCACAAACCATTTACAGCTCTAATGAATGTTGAGTATTCAGTGTCCAGTATAGTAGTTATCAGGCCTTCGCCAATGTTAAAGGGAAACTGTCGTCAGGATCTGACAATATAAACTGATGACAGGTTCCAAAAGCCTAACAGGGAGTCACAGGGCGCCAACTTCAACGGATCAAGTCCCCGTCTCCTCGAGCCATCCTCCGTCCTCCTCCCTCCTCCATTCTTCTCTCCTCCTCCCTCCCCCCTGCCTACAGGAGCAAGCAAATCTTGTGTAGTCCGTTCCTTCTGTCCGTCATGCGCATGGAGCATTGAAGACTGGTCACCACAGCACTACTCTCGCTGTATATGCATCACGCGTCTGATTGGACGCGTCTTCATGGAGCTCGCTATCGAAGTTTAAGAGTACTGCTCACGCTTTGTCATGGGAGGATTCGGGTAGACTATTCATGAAGGAAATATATATATTATATAATATATATTTTTTATTAAATATTCTCCTTTTTGATACATATATTTACTTTTATTCTTACTGAATTCTTCTTTTTTATTTATTTTTTTTCCCTTGTATGTTATGTTAAGGTAATGAGATTAAACCGCTATAGGCGTTTAGCCTATAGCCTTATTCCTTGTGACTAATTGTCACGCTGCCTGCATAGCAACTATTGGAACATTGTGACATGACAGTCACATGAAATCCAACAGGTGACAACAGGACAGTAAGCAATCCAAGCAACCAAGTTATGTAGTCCTCACTTTATTCACAGTTAAAGAGAACCCGTCACGCAAAATAACCCCCCTAAACTAAATATATTTTCATAAACTGCCATTAGAGAGCATTGTCTCTATCCCTTCATTGTCCCTCTACATGCCTGTAAACCTAAGCAGTGAGGTCCTAAAGCTGTATGCAAATGACCTGTGAAATGTCCAATGAAGCATTAGCATATTCAAGCTGTCCACCTTATTCATGAGTGGGAGGCACAGCCACACCCCCAGTGCTTGACTGACAGCCTGTATAATGATGTGAGGCTGTATAATGATGTGCTTCCTGGTGCTGGTGGCCACGCCCCCTGCAGCCTGTGTGTGCATGTGTGTGTGTATAGGAGAGATACAGCAGCTCCAGGCAGCCATGTTACAGCAGAACATGTCAGATTCACGTGTAGCTGATGTCTGTGTCTCTCACCTGTATATTAGGAGGATGCAGCATGTCAGCAGCACACACTAGCCATGCTTTACTATACATTACACACAGACATGAGCAGGGGGAGGAGAGGGGAGGGGTAACAGGGGTGACATCACTGCCTCTGACCATGTGACCAGCCTCATTTACATGATAAAGAATAGATGATTTTACAATGAATAATGTATGAAATAACTAGATAAAGGCTGGGATGGGATCCTTGTGAGCTGCAGGTAGAGGTGACAGGACAAGTGACACAGACCTGATGACAGGTGTCCTTTAAAGGCTGTACTTGGAAGGGTTAGGTTATATCTGTGTTATTCAGAATGCCTTCTGTGTTGCATGATTGGGGCAGATCATTATCTTGCTTGTCGGGTCAAGGTCTTCTGTGAGCCATAGTTACTACTTAATGATTTTTTGATTAAACCCTAATCTGTTACTATGACTTGTGTAATGATGATAATTGTGCAAATATTTCTATCTCTTTCACCATTTTCCTAATATTTCTACACCGGTCATATTTATGATGGGTAGAATCTCTTCTAAAAGTCCTCTCAGGAATTTTGCACAGACTGAGTGGTGTAATTTGGACTTTCACATACACAGTGATTGACAGGGAGAGTCCTGATTACCCCACCCCCACACAGTGATTGACAGGGAGAGTCCTGATTACCCCACCCACACACAGTGATTGACAGGGAGAGTCCTGATTACCCCGCCCACACACAGTGATATAGGGTGAGCTGTCAATCAAGTCGGTGTAATCTGGACTCTCACTGTCTCTTCTAAGAGTCCCGTCAGAAATGTTTCTGCATATTGAATATCTGCTGTTCTGTTTTACCTAGAGACAGAATATGATATTATGTCATATAAAAGATTGTTCTATTCATTTGTGTTTCTAGGTGCTACTGTTCTGTAGACATGCAAAAGTACATGCATCCTCTTTGTCTGAACCTAATGTTCAGTTAATCCATCAGTAATGGATTATAATGTTCTAATAATCCATCAGTTTTTAACGTATTTTTGGTAAAGGTTTATACAATATTAATGTGATAAATTACAACAAAGAAGCATATTATTCACATATTTGTAATTTTTCTGCTAATTTTAAGAAAAAGTCATTAAATTTGTTTATCAAGTTAAAGTTTTGCATGTCACACTTGACGGTTGCCCGTCGCCAACAAATTAGTGGCCAACAATCAGGCAAACTAAACTCTTTTTTTTTTTCACCTTTCTTCTTGGAACCCACATAATGTAATGACTGATGTATTACAATATTTTTACTGGGGTCAGAAGATTTGCCTTTGATCTGGGGATTTATTCAGATCTGATATGTGTGGACTAAAATATAGTCCAGTTGGTATCCATCTCATGGGGATGCTTGTACAGACGAGATGCTAGATGATGAAATGGACTCTTTTACATTGCCTAAACAGGTTGCACCAAGGTTTTAAAGTTCTCCCCTATCCACAGCTGGTCTTTGAGGGTCCTAGTAGTGGAATCCCCATTATCACAAGAATGGGACCCTCAGTCTTCTAGAGATTTGTATGAGAGTGTTGCACATTGGCAAGTCCCGACACTCCCATATTTGCTGGGGTCCCATCAGGCGGACCCTCATCTATCAGGTTACACTATCGCACAATTTTGAAAATTTGGTGCAATCCCTTTAACGGTGGGTCGGAGCCCAGTAGTCTTAGACGCATTAAACAGTCATAACCCAGTCTAAAGTGAAATAGTCCAGAAGGTGCACTTTAAAGGGCATCTACCAACAGGATGAAGGATTTCATGCAAATGAGCCTGAGGGGCTCGTCAACTTTCTCCTGCGGATCTGATCCAGGTCTCCTTTAAAATCTATTAAAGTTTGAATTGCTCTCAAAAAACCTGCAAAACCTGCAGAACACTTGTAGATTTTGTTGTGGATATTCCTGAAATATGTGCATTAACCATAACTGTTGTATTAGCCATAACAATACTACATACAGACCTATTTCATGTAGCAGGAAGTGTCCACATCAGATGCTGGGGCCAAGCTCTTGCTTAGATAATGTAACGGTTTGCATGTAATTCTCTGGTTACAAATGTTTCCTTTGCTTTTATAGGCAAAACACAAGTGCCTGTCTTTGGATAATAATCATAAATTGAATGACCAAGAAAATAAACAGGTATGAAAAACACATCTGTAGTTATACTAGAGTAACCCTGTAGGGGTGGTGGATGCTCCGTGCATGCTAACAGTACCACATGTAGCTAAAATTCTGTTGTAATTGTATCCATTTCTAACTTAAAGGGAACCTGTCATCGGGAGCCCTTTTTCTGGCTTCCCCATAGAGAATAGTGATAAAAAGAAAAGTTAGAAGAAAGTTTACCCTTCTCTCTGCAGTGCAGTGTCCCATGGGGGTGGCCAACGAGAAGTGGTTCCCCTTATCCTCTGGAAACCGCTCCGTCATGCGTCTATTTCAAATAGGAAGGAGATGGACATTTTTTAAAATTTGAAATGGACACATGCCGGAGCTGCGTCCTGGGGGGAGGGGTGGAGGGACCGCTTCTCACTGACCACTTCGATGGGACACAAGACATTGCTCTGCAGAGAAGAAGGTAACCTTTCATGTAACTTTTCTTTTTATCCAAAAAAGCCAGTTTTATTAAAAAAAAAACACTTTGGCGATGTGCACACTATTCTCTATGGGGGAGGCAGAAATAGGGCTCCTGATGACAGGTTCCCTTTAAAATGAATGACTACGGCTTTTCACCATCAGTAAAATTTGGATAGAAAATTAAGCAGTGTAACTAAAATAAATAAATGCTCGAGATGTGTAATGTTTGCATGTTTGACTATCCACTTGCACTAGTATTGGGGAACGTATATTGAACGTGAAAAAAATTAGAATCTATTCAAGGCTCCATTTTGTCAGCCGGTCCAGTTTTGAAAAGGCTACTTAGAAAGTTTAGTCCCCCCAAAAAAAATCTGAGGATGATCCGTGATGAGCTGCAATCTTTGGAAGAACCTGGCAGCAAGTGTTATATTTCCCTGCGGCGCCATCGCAGGCTAAATTAAGTATTAAACTTTGACAACCTAGGTGACCAATCACCGGATGGATAACGCGGTCACACTTGCAAGTCTTGATGCTTCAGCTTATGAAGCCAGGGCCGTATTATGTCTCCAGTAAAAGAAGATGACGTGGGTGGAGCCGCATTTTAAAATGTGTTTTACTTTGGAATTTTCTTGGCCTTTTTAGGGTGGTCCCGGCTGATATCATGTACAGTCTCCTTCCCTATATGGCTAGTTGTAAGGTTGAATGTTATTGCGTCCTCATTACTTTTCTGATTGGAGAACTATCCTGTGTTTTGGTGAGTTGGAATTTCTAAAAAAAAAAAACACTGTTTACATCAATTCTCAGCTGGATATCTAGTCAAGTATATATACACTGGATTTTCACACATCCGCAGTATTTACCAGTCCATATTATAACTGCAGAACCAGCACCACCTCCATCCTACTGACCTTGGTGCTAGATTCACTTTTGTTTGGGCTGGTTAAGACCGAGAGAGCTTTATATTTTTAATAATATGCTACCAAATAGACACTACAGGTATAATCCTATAGGGTTGGGAGATTTTGGCTAAAATTAAATAAGATTATTTTTAATTTGGAGATGAGCAATCATCCGAGATTCAATTTGCTGAAGCTTCACAGAATTTTTCCTAAAGTTCAGATTAGGTCCCATTAGGTCTAGAATGATTTGGCACCAATGGTCCTGGAGTTTGATATATAACCCATTTTAGTCCTAAAAATTCATTAATTTTGTAAAAATGTATTTTACTTTTCTCTACCGCCCCTTCCCCCTACCTCCTTAAGTTTTGGGATGAAAACTGTTGCTAGCCACCGTTCTATAAGATTTGACTAAACCCATCTCTAATTTTAATGTAATTCCCTAATTTATCTGTTGCCGCCTCTTATATCTATATTCCCACGTATCTCTTTATGCTCCCAAGAATCTATAGTTCCCACCTTCACTCTACTCCCCCCATATGTCTCCACCCCCATTTCTCCCCCATTGTTTTTTCACCTGTTTTTGTTGCCACCTACTTTTTTCTGTGTACCCCTCACTTTGTGTTGGCCCTTCTTTCTCTCTATAATCGAAAAGCAGCAGCTTCCAGGAACTCCCAGCTGTACTTGAACTCCGCCCCTGTTCCACCGTTAGTTAGCTCCACCTCCTGAAAGTTGGTATTTCCTTAACTCTGGAGGAGGAGCAGCTGGAACAATCAGCTCCCGCCTCCAGTGACAGATCCACACCCATGGGGGCAGAAGCTAATATCAATTTTGAGATTCTGAATTGAGTAACTCTAATTGGTCTGACTAGTCTTATTAATTTGATTGCTCACAAATATCTGACCGGTGCAGGTCTCGCCTGTCTTGCTAGTTAAAGGGACTGTGTCACCAGGAGACCCATTTTTAGCACTCCCTCAGTCCCCTCAGAGCATAGTACATACACTGCCAAAGTGTTTTTGTATAAAAAAAATTGGTTTTACAGAAAAAAAGATATGTTATATTGTACCTTTCATTAGCATCTGCTGTGTGACTAGGCACTCGTCCCCTGGGAGTGGCTGGAAAGGAACAGTTTCCGCCCCCACCCTTGGGAAACTGCTCCTCCATGTGTCTTTTTAAAATATATGAATAACTCCCCTCACTCTGGATTGGCTGTAGAGGAGCAGGGGGCGTGGCTAAGCCAAGGGATGGGCGTTTTCATACATTTGAAAAGGACACATGGAGGAGCGGTTTCCCAAGGGGGGGGGGGGAACTGCTCCTTTCCAGCCACTCCCAGGGGACGAGTGCCTAGTCACACAGCAGATGCTAATGAAAGGTACAATATAACATATCTATTTTTTTCCTGTAAAACCTATTTTTTTTTTTTTTTTTTTTTTTTATACAAAAACACTTTGGCAGTGTATGTACTATGCTCTGTGGGGACTGGGGGAGTGCTAAAAATGGGTCTCCTGGTGACAGGTTCCCTATAAACAGTAAACCATATCCAGTAGTTGATGGATGGAAGGACATGGGTGCTCATGAGCTCCATTTCTACAGAAAGATGCGGGACCTGATTCATCTCTATGGGGGGGGGGGGGGGGGGGGGGAGACTTTATATTATTGTTATTATTGATTACTCATCAATGGGAACTTCCAACTCATCAGTTCCGTGTGACTGTAGTGATTGTGATACATAAGTATGAGCTACAAAGGGGTTCGGAGCCGTCACGGTTTACATTACATTATGGCGGACCCCGCTCCTCTTTGTATGATTATTCTATCCTTGTAACATGTGATGGACGTGCTGTATAACACTAATGGGACGTCTAGCGTCTTCTATTCACTTTTCTTATTTTTCTAGTCACGCTTTATTTTGTACTTTGCAACCTTTTGCTTATTTTAATGTATATATTCTTTAAACAGAGCCATCTCAGTGTTTTTTCAGTGGTTAACCCACTGGCTTCCAGTATAACATCCAGTATAACTTCTAGTCTGGCATCCAGTATTGGCTCAGATAGCTCATCCCCTACTGCGCTATCAAGTGTTAATGCCAAAGCGCACCCATTCTACCCTGCTAGTAATACTGTTGAATCAGTCATAGGTAAGCCTTACGTGTTTTCGTCTTTTTTTTTTTTTTTTTTCTTCCTCCGTATGGCCACTTGTATTACATTTTTTAAAAAAAATAAGTTTAATAAAAATTAATAATAATAAAACATATAAGTTTTATAATTAAATTTTGATAATAAAATGGCAACTTTATATCTGACAAATTAACCTGTTATTCATTTACTGTCTTGTAAAAAATTGCATTATCATTGAAAATGTCCTTACTTGGTTATTTAACCTGCATCATTGCTGTTTTGTTGATCTGCATAATATATAACACACACTCACACACTCTTCATTCTGGTGTCTAGTAGGTTGTACAGTGTATGCACCATGTAAGTCTGTCTTGCAGCTTTGTGTGTGACTAGTGCAGGGAGGAGGGGGGGGTGGGTTTGTAGTGACTCAGTGTGATCCTCAGAGTCCTCCTCTATCCCTGGGATCCGTATGACTGTGGTCACATGACCAGGGAGCTGCCGTGATCAGCTGCCATGGCACAGTGTATGTATGAGCAGAGCCGGGGACTGCAGGCAGTGAGTCAGCACTTGCACGGCCGGTAAGCACAAGCATGTCTGCGATTTTTCTTGCTTCTCACTTACTCAACACTATTCATTTCTGTTTTCCTGATGCCTATTAGTTGCATAATGCTGTCATCCTAGTGCGATGACCTGATATATCTATGCATCCTAATGTGATCGCAGCTCAGCAATGCAGCAAACTTAGGGAACCGCTGCAGATAGTTTTGCAACTTGCACCAAAGATGTAGGTGATAAGGTTATGTGATCTGCAGGTAGTACGTTAGAATTGGGTTAGAACACACACACACACACCACACACACACACACACACACACACCACACACACTTATAAATGTATATATATTTATATACACACATACTTTATATGTACACACACATAGACACACACACGTTATATAAATATATATATATGTACACACACATAGAGACACACACATACTTTATATGTATAGACACACACACACACATGTTATATAAATATATATATGTACACATACATACATACATACACACACTATATAAATATATATGTATACACACACACACACACACACACACACACACACACACACACACACACACTCTATATATATATATGTACTCACACAAGTATGTGTGTGTATTTATATATGATATAGTGACATACATGGCAAGCTGAGCATCAGAAGTATTGTGATTATTTAGTTGCTGGTAGTACACAGGGTTAAATTGAATGAATGGATGTGCGGCTTTCTGCATCCAGCATTTACAGTACCGCCTGTTCTTGCTTGTGAATCCTCGTAATGGGGGAAGGATCCAATAGTATATGATTTCTCGTCATTTGATTCATTCAGCAAAAATGTGCAGGGCAGATCACCCAAGTGTGACTAGTGTCCTGAGATGATGAGTCAAAGCTTTGCTGTATGACTAGTCAACCCATCTGGAGGACTGCCTAGTTTTTGTTTGAATATCTATCTATCATTTCTTAATCTATAAACATACATATCTATCTATCTATCTAGCAAGTGAACTATGTGTATGTGTGTGTGTGTGTGTACTTATATGATGGTAAGCAAGAATAGGAAGGGTATGCTATATAGGTCATATGTCCTTGAACAAGATCGGGCCCAAATTAACCAAAAAAAAAAAAACTATTACTATTTCAAATTGGTTTCCTTAATGTTGAGTATTGTAACCATTGAGGTGCCTGGGGAATCTTTAGGATATGAGGTGAGGGGTCCTATGTTTCAGCTAGACAGGCGGAAGAGGCCACAAGCTGCTTAGAAATGCAGCATGAGCAACGAAGACTAAACCTAGAAATGATTGATGGAAGTAAGCGTTACCGAAGTGGTTGACTTCAGCATGTGGTGATCCGGATAAATCCTGCAGAAAGGGTTAAATTCTGACCTCGCCTTTACTGACTACAAGGATGTGGTGTAGTCTAGGGGGCGGGGCTAAATTAGTTCTACTGCAGGGAGAGGGTCCTGCTGCTGCCAGTTGTGTTACATCCAGTCAGGATAGTGAGGAGGAGGAGGGGAATGTCTCAGCTCCTGGAACATGGAGAACATTTGACATTTCATTATATTTTTAATATGATCCTGTGGCCTTTATTACTTGTATAGACTACCCTATCTTCACTCCCTTTGCCAGGCTTGTTGTTTGGCAAAGGACCGTGTTAATATTTCTAAGTTGCCATTTGATATGTAATGACATTTTCACTGACTATAATGGGCTGCGTTTTAGAATGTGAAGTAACCCGCCTCTTTATTCTCAGGTTCTGCCCTTGATCTGCATTTTAGCAATATAAACGTCTCCTCTTTAGACAAAGACTTTGAAGACTCTGAGAACAGTGACCTGGGCTTATCAAGTAAGAGTCCTCTCCTTATGTTTAACAAGTCACCTTGGGGTTGAGGGGTCCATGGTAAGTGTTTTTTAGGCAGGGAAATTGGGCATTTTTGACAAGTCAAATGGATGTAATGGATCGGTGGTGCACAATAGAAGTACATTCTCTCTCTCTCCATAAGGGGGTTTTGTAGTATAGAAATTTTTATTGACTTCTATAGAACTGGATTGGATCTCCTGCTAAGTCTGCAGTACAGTGCAGCCAATAGTGGTCCCCTGTTCTTTTCATAACTGGGGGTTATACTCGGGGTGGGCCCCTTTGCAGTGACCTTACATGGTGGCATTTAAAATTCAGAAACCTAAAATATTCCCTAGTTTATCATGCTAAACCGCGCCCTCATGGTTATTTTTAGAAAGCCCCCTTCACCCCCTAGTGATTCATTAGATAAAGCCCCCCTCGCCCCCATGGATTCCATATGTACAGTGCTGGCGCCGGCCCTGGTCTTGCCAGTCGGACCCATGCTGTGAACAACTGTCCAGTTGCTGCGGTATATGTGTATAGTTGTTGTATTATATGTGGAGGATGTTTATTGGAGTAGTCCATGGTAGCAGGTGCGCTCACCTTGCAGCTGCAGATCTATTTCTAGCTCCTGTTTCTTGGAGGGGATAATCCTTGTGGGAGCTCGATAATCTACCGTTGACTGCACTCTTTCCTTCCCCAGCGTAATGCTCGTTCTAAATCCGGACAAAACCAATATTAACCAATTTGTGTTCTTATATCTGTTTTTTTGTATAGGTCAAAGGTTGTTAGGAAGTTCAGCGCCAGTGAATATCCCAGGATCTCTCGCCCGGTCTTCCTCTCTTCACTCTTCTTCATCTCTTTCAACTTCTCCTCTGAGTTCGCTCTCCCAGTCGCTGTCGCAGTCTTACCTGGCCTCCAGTATGGCTCCCCGTCAGCAGCAGACGCCAACGCTCAAGTCTGAGCACAATGCCTTAGGCACTTCAACCTCTTCACACAACTCTTTAGGTATGATGATAAAATTGGACCCGGTTTGGTAGCACCTTAGCTAATTGCTATATTGGGGGTGGTCCTCGCACTACACTGTAGATGCAGGTCAATGATGATCGAATGGGAACCAATGCTTTGTGGGGTAGTGTTTAGGGGGGGTTAAAGGGTAATATGCTTTAGGATAGAGCAGGTCAGAGGGGCATGGGATTCAAACCCCTTCTCCCGATCGCCAGGGATCCCAGTAGTCTGACCTGATACACCCAGACGTTAATCCCCTATTTGTAAGATAAGTAATACCTTTCTTTTAAAGGAAATCTACTACCAGGATGTAGGATTATAAACCAAGCACGTTTGCATGCAGGTGTGTTCCCCCTCTGGCAGGATCAGCTCTTATTTTAGCTTGTTTTGCACTAGTTTTGACAAAAATAGGCTGTAAAAATTATGCAAATGAGCCAGAGGTTCCAGCTGGTTATTTGTATAATTTTTAAAGCCTGTTTTTGTAAAAACCAGGGTAAAAAAAGCTTCCTGCCAGAGGGGACACACACTAGTATATCAGTGTGCTTGGTTTACAATCCTTCATCCTGGTGGTAGATTTCCTTTAAAGAACAAAAATGTTGTGCCATTCTCATCGGAAAAGGTTTTGGTAATCTTTTGATATTTTGTTTTAATTTATTTTGCTTACAGGTTTAAATGGGGTGACGGGCAGTATTTGGGACTTTGTTAGTGGGAGTTTCTCACCCAGTCCTTCACCAGTGTTTAGTAGTGGTCCAACCAGTTCCACCAGTACCAGTTCAAACGGTAGTGAGCTGTCACGTGTGCGTAGAGAACTCGACGAGGCCAAGCAAAAAATAAAAAGATGGGAAGACTCCTGGCAACAAGTGAAACAGGTGAGAATAGCAACTTGCAACGTTTTCCATCAGATCCTCTGTAAAGGATTTTGCAGTTCAGTAACATTTCTAGCAAAATGGCAGAAATGGTGGATATTTCCCGCTGGGTTACAGGTCCCAGTGTGCTGAGAATACAGCAGGGAGCGGAGTAGGAACAGACCGTGTACCAGCATGTGAAGACCAAGCAAAAAGGGGCTCTGGTTAAGCTCTCCCAGAGTCCATCAGCCTCATTAGTATAATTTTAAAAGTTGATTTTAGAAGTTAGACGGCCGTGGATAACAAATATAAGACGGTTATCACAGTAAAACCTATAAGTGTCCCCAGGTTTTTCATGCTTGATTTTAATTTGGCAAGTACATTGCCCTCTGCCATTTATTCAAGAATTCAAGAATTTACACGGATGATATGACAATATCTCTGCAGCCAAAAGATCTGTTTTTACAGGGGCACGAAATATGAATGCTGTGGTTTTTTTTTTTTTTAAGTAAAAATGGCATTTACTGTATTTAAGGCTTGCGACGCGTGGAAAAAAGAGGCCCAAGAGGCAAAAGAGCGCGCCAAGGCGGCAGAGGCCGACAGACAAGTAGCACTTCTACAGAAGGAGGAGACGGAGGGCAAACTGAAGAAGCTCCAGGAAGAATTTGACGTCTTGTGCGTATCGCCTCCGTTTTCCATCATGAGAAAATACGGCGATCTAGAGAAGCTTCCTTTACCAAAGCTCCATTCTCTGAAGAGTCAGCTGTGTTCTGACTTGGAAACAATCGACGGGGTAAGTGTGTGTGTGCAAGATTTACGTCTGGCTACATATCTCCAGAGTAGCGGTTAGTATTTAGCGGACGCTTCCGGCTGCTTTGTCGTGTATTTGTTCGCTTACTTCTCAGCGCATTACTTGCTCAGAGTAGACTCTTATCTGACAACTACATTCCGTACCCGTATTGTGACCATAGTCGTGCACCATCCCTGTCTATTATAGGAATGCGAATAGTGAATACTGAGACTCACAAAGTGAAACAAAATTTTGGATAAATTTACTAGTCAGAGCGTTCACGCTCTCGTTCTCCTTTTTCCTTCCCTACAGTTGATATTCCAGCTGCATTCCCAGAAGTGCGTCATCTGCCGCGAAAACGACCGTAGTATAGTCGTGCAGCCCTGCCAGCATTACGTGTTATGTGAACAGTGCGCCTCTAGCAAACCCGAATGTCCGTACTGCAAGACCAAAAGAATGAAATGGTGATGAGCCTTCCAAAAAAAAAAACAGCGTGGGGGGAAATCCACCTGTGTCACGTAATCCAACAACCTAACGAGTTATACATGGTTTTTAGACATTTTATATATATATAAATGTAATTTAGAAAAATAATAACTAAAAAAAGTATAAAAATTGTATTCAAAATGTATCTTCTACTAGTAATAGACTGATCTCTACCCACAGAGTATGATAAGGTTTTATGTTGGCGTACAATCTGTGAATGGATCGCTAATGACTTGCACCCCCGGCTTAGTAAGGAGGGTCCATTTACCCGTTATTAAATGTGGGGTCCTAGCAGGACTTTCCAGAAGAATCTTCACAGGCAGCTGACCAGACATATCGGTTAAAGTACCCACAAACTTAGCGCTGGGTTTATCGAATGACAATTTTTTATTTTTTATTTTTTTCAAAGGACCAAAATCACCAAAAAGATTTATACCCCGTTAGACTTTTTTTTTTTTTTTTTTTTTTTCCCCTTCCTCAACGTAACCTTTTTCGTGTAAATGTGGCAAAAGTCGATAAGGATGTAAGCGTGGGGGAGGCCGTCGTCTTTAACCTTGGTCTGTCCTGGAACGCTTGCCTTTTTATATATAGAAAAACAAAATAAGATGCAACAAAACAAAAAAGAGAAAAGCAAAAAACAAGACAACAATCCGTTTTTATCGGGATCGATTTCCCGAGAGCTCCGCCAGGGGGCGGGAACAAAAAAACAGAAGTGAATATTTTAAAGTGGCGTAGGGTTTTAACAAATTTTTGAACCTTTTTGAGGTTGTGAAAATATGTGTATATT